>VZTJ01002878.1:0-178335 GCA_013397795.1 Orthonyx spaldingii | reverse complement strand
TTTTTTTTTTTTTTTTTTTTTTTTTTTTTTTTTTTTTTATGTGCATGTTTTTATGAACATTTTCATACCTGTATCTGTACTGGAACACCTGTTCTCTAATCTCTTTCATAGTTCTTCTTAATGCTTGGAACATGTTTACAACAACCTTTTCAATCAACTGCTGTTCTCTTCATGTTCAAATGTTTAATAAGAAATTATGCCAGCTCTAAGTCTTCTTGGAGGGGCACAATACCAAAACCTGTGGGGTTTTTTGAAAAATAGTTAAGCAATGTTTTATTGAGTCATTGATTTTGTCATTGTTACTCTTGTCTTCTTCATGGATCTTTCTTCCTCCTCATGAGCTGTTTATCCTGTGAAATCAACTTTGTGTACTTGGCAGGAACTGTGTCTGTTTTTACTGGAACATTTTACAAAAAGTAAATTAGGAAATTAGCAAATTATGTGTTGGGTCTGAGGCAGAAAACTCCACAAGCCAATGCAGAATTTAAGGTGTGGTTCATTAGTTACATTTCTTTTTTCAAGTATTTTAACTTCATTTAATTCAGCACTACACATTACACTGCCTGTTACGGTCCAGTCTGTTTTACTGGCCTGTCATAAACAATTTTTATGTGATCAAGTATGATTTAGCATTGACTTTAGGATACTTGTGAGATTATGCCATTTTAATTGAAAAACATGTTTAATTCCAGTGGACAGGAACTGCCATTGTGTTGTTGTGAAGCAATTACTGAGCTCTGAAGAGAGTGTTTGAGGCTGGGCTACTCTTCTCAGGAGAAAAAAGGATAAAGAGAATCATTCTTCTTGAAGAAAATGTAATTTGAAAGGTATCAGGGTCACCGGGCCCTATTTCCTACATAGACTGTAGCAGGATAAAGTTTCATTAAGTAAGGTAAGGGTTGCTCCAAAATATGTGGTTTTTCCATGTTCTCTAAGCCTTTGGGGTATTGTCAGATCATATGCTTAAACAGTTCTGCCTGGAGAGGAGAAAAAAATCTTGCAAATTCCAAGATGTTCTTGCAGTTACTTCAGGAGCAGTGCTTTTTCACTGAGTGATTCCCTCAGTGCTCTGCAGAATTCTGCAAGAGTTAAGACCATAAAGGTGGAAAAGAACCAGAGAAAAGATAAATAGTATTTTTATTATTTGTGACATAAACCAGCAGTCACATGCATTTGTTATGGGTTCTGAAGGGAAACCCTAACAATACTTTAGCCCAAGTTCTCTAGGCTGTGAGCTCGGTTGCATTGCCACAAAAAGATCCAAAACAAGAGCAGAGCAAGTGAAAAAGGTCTTCAGCTTGCAGTAAGCTACATGAGGATGTGTTATCTCATGGGGAACTTTGCCTAACTCTGTTCCAGGGCTCAGTTCTTCCCTACCTGAACACCTGTTCCCACAACTTCTCTTTTAAACACGCTCTAGCAGTGTTTTCCTCATGCAGACTGTAGCAAGCAGTCACATGAAGCTTACTCATCTGATTGATCTCATTCCCACATCCTGCACAGAGCCTAAAATTTATACATGTAAATTGAGGACATAAGAAGACATGAATGAAAGAAGGAGAAAATGGATCCCGTCTGGAAAAAAAAGCATCGCTGGCTCTTTTCATCTTAAAAACTCCATGTGAAGCTTCAGAAGCAATGAGAATGTTAAGTGGTGGTTTATTTTAGCTAGGTTAAAAAAAGCTTCCTAGCATTTCTGATCAGGTTTATTCTTTTTCCTCCTCCCCTCAGTTGGCTGTAGACACACTTTTATGGAGCACAGCCACCTTTTTTAAAGTTTTCTTCCTGTAGGTGCAGGAATAAACTCAAGACATTTTGCTCTTATTCATTGTCCTTCAGCCTGACTATACAATTTTTCCTGGTAGCTTTCAAGGGCTACAATGTTCAATGGGGTGGCAAAAGCGGTTTCATTGAAGTCATCTAGAATTTCACCCTGAGAAAAAGAAACTTTGGTTTGCATTCTTCTCCAGACGTTTTGATGATAATGGGCCCGGAACAAGGTCTCTGTGTGCTTGATTTTGTTCATTCTTTAGGAACAAGGAAAAGGGTGGGGGTTGCGTAAGTCCTTCAAATGAATATTTTTCCTCTTGGATAATCCAATTTCCAGTCCAATAATCTACTTCTGTGGAACAACAGTGCAACTGAAATCCTTTCCTATTTTAGGACGTTCTGTTTTTAAAGTTAGTTGCTGAAACAGTAGAAGTACAAGAAAATTCTGTGCATGCTCTATATATCTATATTGTTTGAAATTGTGTCCTCATCTGGGTGCTCTTGAAAAAATAAAGTTTTTATGATGGTCTTTGCGTTGCATCAGTCTTGAACAATCCTTTCAAGTTTCCAGGTCTCATTTATTGCTTCCTCCTAGGATGTAAACAAATAAGAATGGATGTCTGCAACAGAAAAACAAAAGAGAGGTCTGATTCATACAGACAACTTCTGTGGTTGAACTGAACTTTCAGGGTGAAACCCAACGTGAAGTAAAATGAAAACAAGAGAGAAGAATTTAGTGAGTATAAAACTAGAAGGAGTACAGTGGCTAACATTACATAATATATATTCTGTCTCACTGAAAGTAAAAATACATTAAATATTTTAGATAATAGAATGCAAAAAAATGTTTTGTATTCTGTCCTGAGTGAGAAAGTGAGCATTATTTGATTTAAAACACATCAGTTGAGTCCCTTCTTCATGCACCTCAGTCTATACCTTAGCAAAATGTAACAGGGTTAAAACACAGTATTTAAAGAAAAAGAATGTGGGTAAATAGGATAACTTTTTTTTTTTGCCATAGGCAGACCATGCCAGACTTGCCTGCTTTCTTTCTGTGATATAGTAACTGCTTTTCTAGAGAAACAAATTTGTTATCCTGAAGAAAAGGGGGATTTTTAAGGTGTCACATGGGCAAAGAAATAGCCTAGAGGCAAAAGTGGCAATATGTTACACTTAATGGCAGGGGGAAGCTGTTAGAGCTCTGTCCAAAAATTGATATTGAAACTCATATTGTTTAATTTTTTCATTAGTGATCCTGGCACAAAAACTAGAACTTGCTAATGAGCTCTGCTGACATCACAAAGCTGGGAAACAGTCCCTGTAGGGTGATGTCGTACTGAACTAATTGGATGACCTTGAGGAGTAGAGAAATGAAATGGGATACAATATAAAGTACAAGGTTGTGTGCTAGACTGTAATGGGAAAGGCTCCCTGACAAAAGCTCAGACTTGTTGGATGGAAGATGAGAGAATTTGAAAGAAGTGGGTGTGTAAGCCAAAGACAGAGTGGCTGTGAGTCACTGATTTGATGCTACTGTGGAAAATATGAATCCAATCACAAATAAATTCAGCCTAGTAATTCTTGTACAGATAAAACAGTACTAATGCCCTGTGTTGTATATGTGGTTGGTGAGACAAAGCAGAACAGATCTGGAAATCCATGTACAAGAAATTCAACTTAGAAGAGTTGTAAAAAAGTGTTTCAAATGCCTACTAAATTAGAGCAGTGGACAAGAGACTAACAGGACTTGAATTTTTTAGTCTGGACAACTGAAGCATATAAGACCTTAAAGCCTTTGAATACACCAGTTGAAGCAAATGTGACAGGAAAGGAAGCGTGTTTTAATTTTAAAAAAAGTTGTATTAAGAAATTACTCTAAGATGGGTATGACCAAATTTAGACTGAAAACTAGAGGAAGTTTTTAACTGTCGAAGCCTCTAAACATTGCTAAGAGAAAATGTCCTGTGCAAGGAACACATTCTGAAATAGAACTGTCTTCATCTCACAGAACCCTACAGCTGCAGGTCTGCTCTACTGCTTCCTTCCCGCTGATGCTTGCCATTTCCATATTTCCCTTTCTTTCTGCCTATTTTATAAGCCATCTCTGGAAGAATGATAAAGTGTCATCATTAAATATAAGGAGAGTTTTCATTTTGAACTGTGTGTAGCATTGCTTCCTTTTCAGCGACAAGACATTAATGTAATGAATTTGCATCACTGCAAAACCTGGATAGGAAGTAGGCACTTCCATTTTAGTTCAGCTTGCTCTTTTCCTTCCCTTTTGTACAGCATGTTCTTATTTTTAACCTTGCCAGCAAATAGTCAAAATGTTCTCATTAAGAACTTGAGGAATGACATAGTGCTGGAATTCAGTGCTGGAATTAAGCCTTACTTGGCTTCTTGACGTACAGTAGGCCAGCCTGGGAAGAGCCTGTCATGCCTCAAATGTTTGTTTATACTCATTTGTAGTTATCTTGCATAGTCATCTTTCAGTAATCTGGAGGGTAATGACCACAGTAACTACTGTTTCAAGTTAGTATTTGCCTAGATGAACTTGGCTCTGCAGAGAATCTTCTCAAAGGAAAAGGGAGTGGAATGATACACTCTGGGCTTCTGCATGGCTGCCAGCCTTCCCACTATGGGGATTGGGTATGGTCAGCCTCCTGTCACCCAGGATCTCCTCAAGATTTGAAACTTTTTTTTTTTTTTGAAGTTGACTGTCCATACGTCCTTCAGAACTCCAGGGAAATCCAGTTCTAAGTTATACCTCCCATGCAAAGCAGCCTGAGGGCATTCCTGTGCTAATGAGTACAGCCAGCTCTGAACTGGCTAAGTTCAAGCTGTTCTTTGTACAAACACCATCGAATATTTTAATCTTCATTTGCTTTTGAAAGAATAGTTGGCTCACAATACCAGGGCTTATTTTCACTCCTACAGTGATTTATAAATCCTCTGCCTCTTGCAAGTGTTATTTAAATTTGTCTCACAGTGTCTTTGTGCAGTAGGGAAGTATTGCAAATTCTGGGCCAGGTATTTTGGATGAATAGTCTGGTCTCAGGAAATCCAATTTCCATCTGAAAACAAAAGGGTTGTGAATTCATCCCGAATTTAGTTTATAGTTTTGTCCAAAAACAACAGTAAGAGAAGTTATTTGGACTTTTTAGTAGCTAAAGTTACATCTTTATTTTAAAAACATCAAATACTAATTTGTTGATACTTTTATTAGTTAGAGTCTGCCCATTGTAGAATGAAATCCAGTATTTCAAGTAAAATGAAAATAGAATGTTATTCTACTTGTAATGCTTCTTGCTTTCGTTATACACCATAGCCTGGAATATTATGTATGTACTCATGTAAGCTTATTTTTTAATTTCTGTATTTTTATCATGAAATTCATTCTTTAACACAAAAAAAAACAAAAAAACAAAAAAAAACCAAAAAAAACAAAAAAAAAAAAAAACCCCCAAAAAATAAAAAAAAAAAAGAAAAGAAAAAAAAAACCAAACCAAACCAAAAACAACCAAAACGCCAAACCCCAAACATACAGTAATAAAGAAAAAAGGTTTATACAGGCTGCATTAGTATTTCTATTTCATTAATGGGAAAACTGAGAAACAAGTTTTATATTTTGTGTCCTAACTGAGCTCTCTGTCTAGGATGAGGAGTTTTGCCAAAGGTGTAGCTGAGGTCAGGTTTTGTGTCCCCTGCAGTGCCCATATGCTGTGTGGGAGGTTTAAGTTAACCCTGGCTCTCTCTGCTCCCAGGTTACATTTGAATGTCCCCATGCCCATGTGGGAATTGACTTGGCTCTCACTGCTCCCCTAATGGATATTTTGATGTAAATTAATAAACATGCTAGGATTGACATGGTACTTTAATACATGGGTTTTGGGAGACAGAAAGTGTTTCATAGGACTGACAAATCCTTCTTTCCCGGAGCTTTAACAGTGCCCAGGAGAAGATATTTGTAGAAAGAAGTGGGGTAAATGTGGGGTGATCTTTCTCACACGCTTCCTATGTTCCAGATGCAGATCATATAGTAGCTCTTATCCATAATAGGCATAGTTACCTCTGTGAAGTTGTTTATCCTGTTTGGAAGTTATTAATAGTTTTTGACCCATGGCGTCTTATAGCATCAGGTTCCACAATCAGGCATTTCTTGAAAAAAGTATTTATTCCGTTAACTGTGAAGTTGGTTCCTTACCATTTTATTAAGAGTCAGCTTGTTCCTGTGTTATTGTTCCCTCATCATCTTTTCCATACCATTTGTGGAGACCTCTGTCATAACTTCCTTTATTTGTGTTGAGATAGTTTAATTACTGTGTCCTTGCAGTAAAGTTTTATCTGTCTTTTTGTTTTCTGAGTCTCCTCTATTGTGCTCTTAAACCATGCTAACTTTTTATTTTAGAGAGATGGCTCAGAGCTCTGTAGTAGGTTTTCCTTACTCTGAACACTTAGTCTGCAGGCTGTTTAAAATATAAAATATTATTTCATTGAAGGGATTTTACCTTTCAGTTGCTTTTTCATTTCCTTTTAGTAAGAGTATTTGATATGCAATTTTTTGTTTCTTAAACTGTATCAGTATGCTGACTGCATTTTGTAACTATTTTTTATCATCTATATTCTAACACCCAGTTACATAACAGCTCTGTGGCAAACACACTATTTATAAATCATTTAGATCACTTTTCATTTGGTTTTGAACAGTATGTAGCCTCTGGGAAGAAAGAAGGAGCCAGTGCTCCGTGACTTGTCAGCCTTATAGGGATCTTCTGGTGTTTCTGTCTGGTCTGCTTATAATTATTGGACCTCACAATGAGAAATTCTAATCTAACAGGTATGGGGGTTCATGTTCCACAGTCTAAACCTATTTCAGGAAGTCTGTTTTATCCTGTTGGTTTAGGTACTGCCCAGAATATTTTGTGCTGGTTAGTAAGGCCATCTAAGAGCTGAGGTAGAGTGTAGATTATTCACGTCTGGTCTGAAAATAATTTTGAAGAGCTCTTACTAGATATGGGCTCATTTTCCCCTGCATTTCCCAGAGTATTTCTAAGGCATTATTAGGGTTGTTAGCAATTCATCATATGCAAAATGCAAAACAAACTACCTACAGAGCTAGGCCCAGCTCTGTAATCCAAAATATCAATTCTGATGCTTTGGTAGTGGCATAAATTTTGATTACAAATACACATTTGAGATGAAATCAATACCATGAAGCTCTGTCTGCACAGAGGGCAGTGCCAAAGCCTTCATTTGATTCCATTGGGAGTAGAATTCTGTCTCCAGTGTGTTTTTCCTGCTTCTGATTGAGACAATGTGTATTAAATTAATTTAAACACAGGGATACTTTGAGACAATAGAATAATAATTTATTTCCACAATTGTCGGTTGTATGGATCATGCAGGAGGGAAAGCAGCCAAGACATGCTGACATATTTAAGATTTCTATGAAGGGACCGTGCAGTTAAATTTTTTTTCTTTAGAGCAGACAGTACAGGCCATGAACCCTGACTTTTCATGCAAGAAAAGGTTGAAGGTGCATATGTTTTAAAAATCCCTCATAGTCATGGAGCTGTTTAGAAGTGTACATCTCTCATCTGTTTTTTACATACTGTGATGATAAAGTATTTTGTATAGACTGGGAAACAGCAAATCTATTTTCTCAATTCAACACATTTTTAGTGAAAACATTTAATTTAATTTTTGAGTTCACTTTATACTACTGCAATGGGTACCTTACTGTGAATAAAAATGAGGCAAAGAAGGCTTTGGGAAATAAGACTTTTAGGCATTTTTATTGTATATTTATTCTCACCATACTTCTGCCTTCTCACCATACCCTTCAGTGCCTTTCTCTTTTTGAAGCAGATATGAATGTCTTGTGATAAAATGTACATGATGTTATATGCACATTTCCTGAAATATTTATATACTTGTGCTTGTTTGTGTAAATCTGTTACTTGTGTGTTTTCCCACTCAGTCTATCCTTGCAGCTGTATCTGTTACAGCTGGAAGGAGCCTTTAGGAGCCCCACTGCAGCTTTCCTTTAGTTACAGGATGCATTTCAAGTGCAGTATAAATGTCTGAAAAAATAAATGCAAGTACTAAAACCCGCTGAAGTTAACAGAGGATTTCTGATTTCCCAGCCTGACCAAGAGATGTTCCTTTGTGGCAAAGGAGATGGTTTTTGGCAGAGGGATTTGTTTATTGCAGTGGGACTTGAACAATGAGGCTCCATCCAGGCTGATGCAGCCAGGGAGCATTCCTGGACACTGGCACTGGCTCCTCATGCTGTTGAATGCTTAGCACATTGCACTGCCCTCCCTCTGCCAATTAGCACTCTCCCAAACCCTTCCCAGGCACGGTTCAGGAGTTTAGTGTGGCCTCTTCCCAGCAGGTGGTTTGGCAAAAGCCCCTCGGTAGGCAAAGGTTGAATGGTGTGGCTGCAGAATCTTCCCTGCCAGCTGGGCTTCCACGGAGCGATCTGGGCCCATCACGGTGTGTTTGCAGCTCTCTGGTGGCAGAGCTGGGAGACAGGAGGCACAGAGCTCCTGTTCTGCAGCTAATGACTGAAGTTGAGGTGAATCAGAGCTACCAGTTTTGCTGTGACACAGCTCCTTTGAGAAGTCTCAGGCAGAACTTAAGGACTGTCAGTGATTTCTGTTGTTTGGACCACCAGCCGAACATGTGCATAGCAGGCTCAGTGCCTCTCAAACATCTGAAACCTCCTGAGCCTGTTCTGCTCTGGTGGATCCATGGATAAATAGGAAAACAAAGTTGCCATTATGTGTGTTGTGTAAAAAGCAAGGTGGCATGCTCTGCATGTATGGATGGTTTTTACAGAGAATACAATAAAAATGAGGCATCCCTTCTCACAGTCCTCACTGTGTATGTGCTATGCACCAATATTCTCATATTTCTCTTCAAATAGGCTTATGAATGCTCATTAAAAAACTGGTTCCTCCAGAACTTGACTGCATTACACCTCACCATAGTTTTTTTTTCTTTAGTCTTTCATTTTTACCTTTGAAGAATTCATACTTTTGTCATTGCCCATGTAATTGTTGTACAATGTGCACAGTTAAGATCCCCAAACTAATCCCTTGTTAGCAAAGTGTTCTCAGTCAATGAGACTACAAATTTTCTTTGCCAACCAGTTGCCTTGAAATGACATTTCAAAAATATGTGTACTTAGATTTATAAAACATTAGAGCTTGTCAGTATACCAAGAGCAAGAAAATTCTCATGCTTTTGAGTCTCAATATACACTATGGCTGTAGGGGAAAAGGTCTATAAAATTTCTTTCTAGTAATAAAAGCATTTGTGGTAACAGAGCTCAGTGACACTATTTTTGTATGTTTGACATAACCAGTTATTGCTGGGCTTTTTAGTTGTGAATAATACAAACATTCTAGACATCCAGGAAATACCTCTGTACTTTTTCATACCACTACGTAATCCTTGTCATTGCCAAATTTACTGAGTTTTCTGTAAACAAATCCAGGTGACACAGACATTGACGCGCTGAGGAAGAGTCAGAAAGGAGGAAAATGGCCTGAATTTGCTGTCACTGAAGTGATGACACAATTCTTTGGCCAAAGGCAGGGTTTGTGAGGAAGGCTGATTTGTCAGAGTTTATGTTGAGCAGGCAGGATTTGGGGTTCATTGGGTTCAGAGTTTGCTTGGTTGTTTTCCCTAAATCACCATACCTATCAAGTCAAGTCCCTTGAGAGTAGTGTCACTTATTTTTTCTTGGTACACCTGTTCTTAAATGACAAGCAAAGGTTTCAGGAAATAAAAGAAGAACATATAAACACAAATAGAAAATATCACTGTCATACTTTCCAAGTTACTTTATTTAGCTCATGTTTACAGATGAAACTGGGTGCCAGAAAAGAGACACTGTATCAGACATTATTACCTATACTCCAACTTCCAAGGGAAAATTTTGTCAGTAGCCTTTAATAATATTTGGACCAAAAATACATGGATGTGCAGCTTTCAGCACTTTGTACCATGCAGGATGCAGCCTGTCTCACAGGTCCTCTGTTTCTGGAACGGTGTTGGACTCCGCAGGCTGAATGAACACTACGGGGATGTTCTCGGACGTCCATCCTTTGGGAGTCCTGTTGAAGGATCTTCTGGCAGCAAGAGGGTTTGCAAGGATCATGAATCTGGGATCGTTTAGCATCAGCATATTATAATCTGGTACCTTGAATTTAACCAGCTTTGATGCTCTCTCAAAACCACCAAAGGGAGTGGCAACTCTGTAGATAACAGAGAAATAAAAGTTAAATGTGGTTATAAAAATACTTGTTTTCTTTTCCTCCCAGAAGCTGAAAAGAATAGATTTTTGTTCCAATTTCTCGTTTACATTTTCACGCTTTGGGGAAAAGCATTCTGTTTGTTTTTCTGGGAAATTCTCTTTAAGATCTAATTTATTTCCCCTTAGATAAAGTCCTCAGCCCTTTTTAAAATTCAAATGGATGGAAAAGCCGAGAGAAAAAGATGTTGCAAGAAAACCCTGTAACTGGTGAGTCACAGTTACTAAACTTATTTTGTTGGTGATAAGTTGATAAGTCTGAAACTGTAGCTCAACACATTCTCTCTAGCAAGTAATTAGTTCAGAAACTTCTCACCCCATTTTCTACTCTCCTCAGCTGCTTGTTCCTCCCACTACACCGTGTTTCAGCACCATATTGTTGTACCAGTTAGAATGTCTGTGGGTTGTGCTATAAACTTGGGCCATTTATGTGATTTAGTTTAAATAAAGACCCTACAAAACAAAGGAGTACTTCAAAATCCAAATTATTTCAGCAATCTGGTTTATATCAGTACACTCAAACAATTGTGGCAATACCAGCGAAGAGGAGTGGAGCCTAATGAGTGAGGCAGAAAGGAACAGCCAAAGACAACAGGCTCTGGAAAGGAGGGAATGGGTGAGGACTTGATACACCAGATTTGTTTCTGAAGAAAATGTTTATGTAACTAAACCTTGAAACAGTGTTCAGCCAGCATTTTTCATGTTATTTAAATGTAAATTCTCCCTCAGGCAGTAAGCCTGAGAAACTGAAAGAGAAGAAATACTAAGCAGGAGCTGACTGTTACATGCATTTGCAAATACTTTAAAACAACAGTATTTCCAAATACCTCCCATGATCTTCTGTATATACAGGTTTCAGATTGAAAAAAACTCTTGAGTTTTCCTGTTGCTTCTTCCAGCCTCCTTTGTACAAACAAACAGACTATGCTTTGTGCTCTGCATTTTGATCAGCTGCATAACTTTGCTGGGGTATATTCTAGCCAGTGAAGAGTGTCAGAACTTTAGACTGCACAAGGGCACCTGCTTTCTGCAAAGCCAGATATGTAATGGCATGGGAAAATGAATTTTTGTTGAAATGGGATTTCACCAGCCTTGGTATATTTTGTGTGTGGTACAGAACAGATGTGATGGAATATATTTCCAGTGCCTCTAGGTATTATAGCAGAAGCCAAGAGAAATTAATACTAACAGAAACTAAAAGAGATCATTTGAAGATCTGTCTAGGATTTTCAACAGGATAAAAACCCTAAGTTTTGTACTAAGAATTAAGTACACGTACACAAAGAAAAGAGATTAGTTCAGAAAAATGAATCAGTGACATAAAAGAAATGCTACTGCTCTGTCATTACGTGGATGATTCACTGCATTTCTGTACGAGCAGCATTTGTTGAAGGGGATGGTGTTAACTCCAAAGCATCAGTCCTGGGAGATATAAAAAATTGGGAAAACTCTGGGCATGCACCCTCACTGAGAGAAGAACAGTGCCATGGACTAAGCTCTAAAAATGTTTGTCAAACGATGATAAGACAAGATGTTGCAGCAGCAGCAGCTAGTCCAGGCATTAAACTCTCTTGAGGTCAAAGGAAATTGTTTATCCAAAGTTGGTATTAAGCCTGTGGTATCAAGCTTTTCTTGTGGAGCTGTCTTCTAGGTCACAATGTCAACATGGATACCGTATGATACTGATTTAAAATAATTGCTTGGTAATTGGCACAGAGTGAATGTAGTGATCTACATCTCACCGGATAATAAATATTGTTTTAATTGCTGCCCTAATTATGATACACATTCTCACATTGTTGTGATGATTAATTATCATTGATATGTATATTAAAGGGATAATCAAAATAAACAGAATTATAATAGTTGTATAAATGGCAAAGCAATTCTGTTGTCTAAAACATCCTCTTTGTAGTATTTATGGGTTTTAAACAGAGCATATTTCTGTATGTAACAGAAACAGGAGGGCTTTCTTTGGAAATTCAAGTATCTTTTGTGGCAAAATACCCCCCTGGAGTTGCTGTACAAAGTCTGGCCTCAGAGAACTCTGCATTCCTGCCTCGTAGGCAGGGGCACATGATGATTGACAGAAAGGAGAGTACAGCAATTGGCTAATAGGTGTTGATTTTCCTTTACAGCAGCAGCAAATATGTTCTTGTGAGCAATAACTTGTCTGGCAACATGGTGTTGTAATGACCTCTGTTGTGTGCACATCAGCTGTGCTACTTGAGCTCTGATTCATTGTATAGAAGCCTAAATCTCATGCCTAAAAAATTCCAGCAGTCATTGCTCATAATAAGGGTGGAAATGCTGGTTCAGAGCCATAGGAAATTGCACCAGGAAGTGTAACAGATTGTTTAATATTCACTTTGCATATTCCTAAAAAGTAGGTGCTTGATTTAACAATATCTGGCACAATCATGTTTATTTTTAGTCGTCGTTTTAGCAGGATTTCTTTTTAATTTTTTACCCTTGGTCTTCCTTATTGAACATTCTGTTGTCTCAACACTGGAGACTGCTTGTAGTTGATGATTTGGGAAAGTCTGAAGAAATGTTTTAACTGCATTAGATTATCACCTTCAGTTACATAATTACGAAAAATGTGAGTTTCACATTGTAAGAAGGGACTGGCATTCATAGAACATTTTGCTTTTCATTAATTCTGTGAAAAAAATGAGACATAGGAGCAAAGATTTTGACCCTGAAAAATGCTCAGAGCTTCGTGGGAGCTTAGTGCAAGAGCTAATGCTTATTTCACAGGGGTATTTGGGTGCTAAGGAACTGGCTAAGCACCCAGCTTCCACTAATCTCACATCACTTCAAGTTAGCACCCAAAATTCCTTTGAGACTCTGGATCTTAGCATTTTATAATAGACTTCAGAATCCATGAATCAATGAAAACAGAGCCCAGTCCAGATGGACTGGATTCCTGTAGTGCTTTTGAAAGAGTAGTCTTTGGGAATTGAGAAAGCTGAGAGAGAATTTATCTGGTAGGAGAGGCAGAACAAGTCCGACTTGCTTGTCCTATGTGAGTAAGATGTAGTGCTTTGTATGTTACTCATAATCCTACCTTTGACATTTTATCCAGCTCCAAGAAAGCAGATGGAATAAAGGTACTAATTTAAGTAATATTATAAACTCCCTAGCAAATGCAGATTCATGCTGCTTTCCCACAGATTGATTACTTGGTACTTCCACGCCGGTAAAAGAGGCAAGAAAGTTTTTCACTAGTAAATGCTTCTTCAATCCTAATAGGAATGAATCTTCCTGAGAAACCAGATGGCATGGTCTGTTCTGCAGCGTTTCTCTGCTAGCACAGATTGGTTTTCATCTCTGAGGAGAAAGAGTAGCCTGGTGTGCACAGTGTGTTCAGAGCCCCTCTGAGCCCCGTTTCTCCCTGTCAGAGCACCACTGCCTGTCTCACAGACAGCCAGGCCTCACAGGGCAAACCAGCCTGGCATTTGCTGCCATGGCTCTTTCTCCAGTGACCTGCCAGCACTGCAAGGTCCCTGCAGCTTGAAATTAATGCTGGACTCCAAAACATACCTCTATGAATTCCTTATTTCTTTTTAATAATTCCTTAGTGTTATAAAAATTGCCCTGCTGCAGGGTCCAGTCAGCTCTTCACTGCTGAACAGTGGGAAAAAAATCTGGATGCTGTTTAGTCCTAAATGTACTTTTAAGCTGTGAATGTGTGCCTCGGTTCCAACGCATCAGAGCTCCCTACCTGGTTGGGTTGTGTTGCTTTTTCAGTTTGTTGTGTAACAAGGACAGCTGAAAGGAACCTGAAATGGCCTGAGAAGTCTGAGTGCCACTTCAACAGACGCCAGGGAATGAACCAGGAAGGATCTCGGGCCCATTTCCCTTGGGAATCCTACACCTCACACTTGCTGTTAACCACACCCCCTCCTGACTAATGGTGACTGTACCAGTGCTTTGCAGGAGAACAAACACAATGGCACTTCACTGGATGATGAAGCAGGATAGAAAGCCTAGATAGATACCCTCACTGATAACAAAATGGTGCCATTAGATCACACTGTGATTGTTTAATACAGTATCATTTGCTTTCTCTCCAAGGCTGCAATTAAACAAGCCAAGGATGCTGTGACCTACATGCACAGAATGACTTGGTAGGATCTAGACAAAGAAGTCCAGTTAGCCTTCTTCTGTTGGATAGCTTGGCATGCAGTGTGCTGTTTTGAATCCCATCATCAAACACTCTCCTGTGTCTTTTTAAGAGTGTAAACATCTAAGTAATGGCTGTAAAATCCTCTCCAAGAGACGAGTATTTTGAATTTTAATTTTTCAAATTCTCAATTTCTTTTCTACTGGATATCAGGTTTTTTCCATGAGAAGGAGAGTTATGGTGGACTATGCTTATATATTTTTGGTTTGAATTTACCAGTTTCACAGTCTGGATCTGGATTTATATGACAGATTTTAGGGTTTTTTATGGCAGTTACGAGGGAGAATATTGACCTTTCCCTTAGGAGAATGCACATATGTTCAAGAATTTCATACTGTGGTGAGCCACAGTTCTGCCATGTCATGCATAGAGAAAATGCGCATATAAAGAAATCCAAATAGTGTTATAAAGAGGGCAGCTAACAGAACACAAGACCACAGAGACAGCCTAAAAATCCACAAAGAAGCCATCAGACACCCTCTCAAGACACATATCCCTGTTAATGAAGTCTTTGTGCTGTCTGATGCTATCCTTCACAATAATGACTAGCATCCCTTGTGAGAGGGAGAACTGATTCTGTCTCCATGTATAGGTGTCTTTGGCATTTTTTCTTGGGCTCTTTATTTTTTTAAAATTTATTTTCTTTAGGCTACAATAAGCACAGTACATAAACTGTGCTGTTACTGTTCCAATGTTGGCAGCTGTGCCACATCTCTGATTTGCATTTGCTATTTTGTCTGCTCAGAAGAGTGTGCCACACAGACTCAATTATTAACATGGCAATGTATATTGCTTCTAGGAAATCAGAACTAATGCAGTGTCTGCAGTGCCAATTTTAATACTGAACTGTGTAATGTTTTAGTCCTTGCACTCATAGTTGAGGCCCACATCAACATCAGGAACACAAGTGTTGTTTGTGGTGTTTTTCTCTACATTTGTATTGCCATGAACCATTTTGTTTTTCAATAGACTGCTGTCTGGCCTTTTGAGGAGGGGTTTTGCTTTGGCTCAGCTGTCTGGAACTCAGCAGGGTTGTCCATTACTTCAGTAAATAAAAACAGTGTAAATGGAATGACAGAAAGCAAAAGAATTTGCTTTAAAGCTTTAAAAACCCAGTGTTGTCCATATAGCTAGAAGTTCTACTGAAAGCCATAATACACTAGTTACTATGTAAGTAAAACAATGTTTAATCTGATAATTTGTTGCCGAAGGTTATCAAAGACATAAAAAATATTATACTGCAATAAAATAGGAAATCTTCTAACTATTTAGTGTGAGGGATTGGTTGTGGGATGAAGTTCATTGCACTATCATTGCCCGAAACAAAGCCATGGGAGTTGTGTTAAAAAAGAGTGGTTCGCATTATTCAACTTAGAAACAAAATTCTGACGGAGAGTTTCCCTGAGAGATCTTATGATACCGTACCTACTGAAGCCAACAAGAGGCATCCTGAAAGGGGTTTGAAGCTCAAATTTCCCATTTATTGACTACACTGAATCACAGAATCATAGAATGGTTGGGGTTGGATGGGCCCTTAAGGATGATTTAGTTTCAACCTGCCTGCCATGGGCAGGGATACCTTTCAGTAGACCAGGTTGCTCAGAGCTCCATCCAGCCTGGCCTTGAACACTTCCAGGAATGGACATCCACACTTCTCTGGGCACTGAATTCTGACCCTTTCTTTCAATATTTTTAGCAATTTGTCTTATACTCCTAGTTCTACAATTTGAATTTGGGCCCATACTTTAGAGACGGACTGATTTCCTCCTTAATGCTCTTGTTTGTCGTTTGTAATCTCTCTGTGGGTGTTCATGTTTATGCATACGCTTTCAAACACAGGTGGTGGGGTTTTTAAAGCTGATGGAAACATGTTATTTCATAGTAATTTTCCTTTGGTCAGTAAAATTCAGTGTTCATTCAGGATTACCTGTTAAAGCTCCTGTAGTCAGGCAGTTCCGGCTTTGCTTCAGGTGTAAAAAGTTTAGGATATAAAGCTTCCAGCAGTTCTGGATCATCCCTAATGGCTTCTATCCAGGGGGACTGGTAATACTTTGGCACGGCAGTGGTGTTGAACTTTTCAGGAGGAATTTCTTTCAGTGGTCCAGAATATCCTGCAGTGTGATCAAGGTAAAACCATTAAAATGATACTTTGTGTTTTCTGCTTGCTTGCCACCATCCTGTGGGAGCAGGAACCGACACAGCAGAATTCCTCGGTGAGTTAAAGTGAACAGTTGGGTCAAGTTACCAGACCAAAGCTACACAGAAACAGAGATCTGGCAGGGGAAATTTGTAGCCATTTAGATAATTGCTCCAAAGTATTCCAACCTCTTTTGAGGCTAAGTTTATTTTAGTTTTGTATAAATTTTTTTCTATTGTAAGAATTTGTTTGACACCCAAGAGTACCTACATAGTCCTTGGGCATAATTAACACAAAGATTTTAAAAACAGACTTTTGATTAAAACTAAGATAGTTTTACATCATTGAGAGAAATTTTCCTCAAGTACATCTGCATCTAGTTCTTTAAATTAATGCTATTTCCTTCTATAAGCTTAAACCTCCCTGTGGCTTAATATCTATCCCTTAGACCTTTTTTTGGCCTTTTTTTTTTTGCTTAAAGAAAGGTTTGAAGATTTGTATCATGTCTTAGCAATGGAAATTACCTCTGTTTGCATTGTGTTTGGCCAAAGGATGCACAGAGGCTCAGCAGTCACCAACAGAGCAGGACTGACCTAGTTTACATGAACTGGAAAAGGTCTGCACAAAACATGCATTGAGTAATTCTGAACAAAGAATGAATTTGTAAAAACCACAGCCTGCTCATGGATAATTCATAAAGAGGAAGAAGGGCTATATCACTGAATAAATTAATTAAAACAAATTAGCCTTCTCTAGTATTTAAAGAATACAAAATAAGGCCTTCTTGTAACTCACTCCTTCAAATAAAACCAACAGTACCCTTACAGTTAGGGATTTAAAAAAGAACAGTTTATGCAGCCAGAGGAAAATTGCTTTTAAAGTTACTCCTCTCTAAAGGGTCTAGTGAAGCTTAGTGGCTTCAGATTTACGTTTATGGATAATTAAACTACAATGAATAACTTTCAGACTATTGAGCAGGGTGTTGCATATTGGAAACAATGGTTTGGCAAAGAAAAATCAGTGTATTAATGTGGTTTTAAACTGGAAGATCTCTTTCTCAGTATTTTTAGGACCTGTATATATAGGAGCAATCTCTTGATATTAAAATATGTTTTCAGTTAGGAGAGAAGTAGTACAAAAGGTATATCAGATCTTTTAAAAATGAACACAAGTAATGAAGAGCACCACTTCACATTTCTGGGAGAAGCTCTGATTAGTTACCTGACTCAAATGTATCTATTTCTAATATTAGTCTATTAACAAATTCTTGCTGAAGTTACTGTCTTAAAAAATGGTCATTTTGTTGCTACGAAACGAGAATAAATCTGTTTAGTGTCTGTAGAGTCCTGTGTTACCTGGGGCGATGTTGTCAGGGTGAGGAGGGCTCCGGGGGTCAGGTGTGTTGGGAGGAGTCATTGGGGCATGCTGGGGAATCCCTTCCACACTGAGGCCGTCCATTCTGACACTCTGGATGGGCTCTCCACGCTGCGTTCAGACAGAAAGAAATTGCACTTGCAGGCATGTGTTTGTCTGGGGAGGCTGCAGTAATACTCCCATTTACAGCCCAGGTCTGATTCCCAGGGTGTACAATCCTAAAGAATGCTGTCCTGCTCTTTGGGACAGTATTCCCTTAATGTTTACATTGTCTAAGTAACCAAAAATAAGCATTTTTTCAGTCACTAGACACTAGAAGCTGTTCTGTGCCAGATGGAGCAGCCATGCTACCCAAAGGGTCAAAAAACCTGGCAAGTTTGAGCCCTTTGAGTTTCAAAGCATTGATTCTTCAAAGCGTCTCTTCCCCTATCAGTTGAAAACTTGCTACATTTGTTAAACTGCCTTTGTTTGGGACTGTCTTTTCCTTCATTTGTAATAGAAATAACAACTTCAGTGCAGGTCACTTTCTGGAGGTTCATGATATGCTGTTATTTTCCACCCTCCTATTGGGTTATCGGTTCTAAGGAAGCATCCAAAGGCTTAATCATTGTTGCATAAATATAGAATTAGAGACTCATGAGAAGTCAGCATCTTATTTTAGCTATGACACATAGGCTGAAAGCAATTTAAATATAGACTGGTTTAGAGTAAGAATTTCTTGAACTAGGAAAGCAAACAAATAATACTTGTTTAAACTTGAAACAACAACCAAAAAAAGATCAAGGCAGAATGTTTTCTAGTCATCGTGAAGTATGTCAGAAAGATTAACTTTGGCAGGCAGAAGCCTAAAGCTGATGAAGACGCCACCAGTGGTGCTAAATAGACACTTAGGGGAGGGAAGAGGAGCCAGAGGCACCATTTTTTCATGTGTTGGAATGTCATACTGACTGTAAACCATGTGTACTCTGTGTTTTTGGGGGGGAAAAGTGGGCTAGAGGGAAGTGGATCTGTCAGGCTGCAGCAAAATCATGGAGCTGTATGGAGAATTCTGACAAGATTGTTGGTGTGCTCAGAGTTTATCTATGTGGCTTCTAATGCTCAATAGAGAGAGAAATGGAGAGATGGTATTCATAGATGGGCTTTTAAATAACAGTGTTTAATAACAGCCTTGGGTGCTCAATGGAGTTATTCAGATTTTTTAATATGGGATTTCTTTTATGCAGAATTATTTAGAAAAGGCAGATTTATCAAAGCTCAAACTTGATCCCATTTTATCCCAGTGTTATTTAACTTCTGTTGAGCAAGTGATCAAAGATGTTGGAAATATCTATACCATATAAAAAGAAATGTAAATTTATTTTTTTAATTGTCTATATGATCTCAATAAAATACAATTGCCTGACTTCTTCTCAGCCTCATTCTAGGATTTTGCTTAATTCTTCCTGAAACTACAAACAAATCATGTATGATGGGTATCACAGGCACCAAAGGAACCCAATCTAGAATCATTAATAAGTCATTACACAATACTCACATTTCTTGGCTTGTTTGCCACATAATGATAATTTTCATATGTGTATTTGTCAGATCTCCGCTGGCGTCGCTTGAAGAGCCTGGCACCTCTGTTGCTGAGCGTCGAGAGTTCCTCCACCATGATATCTCTGGGCGTGCTGACCTTTTTTCCAAGGTTCAGGCTGGGTGAGACTGCAATGCAATGGGTAAACACAAGCCTCTGTTTGTCTGCAATGCCTGATATTCCATGCCCTGCACCTGAAATCCAACATGGTCATGCATTCTTAGCTAACACACAGCACAGCGTCACATGGTGTTAGTGAAATTAAGCCTTCTTCCAGAATTTTGGAGGAGATTATTGAACACCACAAACCTCTGTTTTTGAAGATACCTAGCTTCTCAAGCTCCAAATTAGCTGTTATCAAGATAAGATCTGTAGTGTCCTACACATTGTATTAATAACAGGATAGTGAAAACTGGCCTCTGCTGAAACTGGGAACAACATTTCTTCTGATCCCAGGGTTCCCACATCAAACCTTCAGTTAACTTTCTGTGTCCTGTATTGGATAATAAGAGCTAATCCCTTTTAAACCTACCTACCAGTCTCTATTAAATACTATATTTAAACTATTTTAAAATTAACTTTCAAAATAAAGCTCCGGGTGTGGAAAATAAAGAGTCCTAACAAAGATTTACAATATGCTTCTAGGAACTGATTAATTTAGGACATTTTGGGTTTTTTTCTCTCTAAGAGGAAACTGAAGTACTGGATGCATATTTCTTTATTCATCACTTGGGGAAAAATTCTTCTATGTCTTTATTCACATCTTGTGGAATTTGAAAAGGAGAGTGCATGAGCAAGGGAAGGAGAGATCAGTCAGGACTGTAAACAAAGAATTCCAAATGTCAGAATTCCTATGGCCATCTTCATGGTAGTGTTCTGGAAACTGGGATGCTGGTGGCAGCAAGCAGTCTATTGCTTAGTGACTGAATTCTCACTAAATGTCCTCAACCTATAGATCAAACTTAAACTTTAGAACACAGAAACCTAAACACTAAAGAAACTATTTTCTGTGTATTTATTTTTGCTTAGAACATTGCAGAATTGAAGATACATATCAATAATAGAATATTCTATGTTTCATATATTCTTATGGTCTACAGGATTTAAAATTCTGAACTTTGACATGTATTAAAATGAAATGGGGACAAATTGTATGTAATAAGTATCTTGCTATCAGAGCAAACAGTCAGAAGGCCCAGTTTAAAATTAACATTACAAATTAATTAACTGCAGAAGGTACCTAATGCCAAAGTCAATATTGCAAATGAAGAGTTTTGTTTTGAGTAAATGGCATGTTTGACCTGGCATGTGTCCCCTAGTAACATTATGTTGGAAAAACAATGTGATGTGCTGACATTTAGGAAAACTTAATTGGACAGGTATATTAAATATTTAGCTGAAGCTGGACAGACAAGAGTTTTCCACGTAGTAAATCAAACAAGTTGATGGGCCCTGGAGTGTATCACTGTTGATCCACTGTGGATTTTGGTGGAACAAGAGCAAGTTAACTCTTGATCATGAGCTGGGTTGTGCACTTCTGCTTTAAAAATAGTGTGTGCAAAGAATCCTAACAACCTCCTGTTATTTAAGAGGTAGTTACAAAACAGAGAGTTCTTAACATGGAAGAAAATGACTCAGCTTGCCCAGTGTAGCCCTATCAGTGACTGATAGTGGTGTGATTTTGGCTCTGAAGTGGAGATAACTGCACTGGTTATTGGCCTGTGGCCTGAAGTTTAGACCTCAAGTCATATTTTAATTTTATCATTTCTCAAAATGGCTGCTGAGGTAGAGTCTTCCGGATGGTTTTATGGTAGTGAGAAGTAAGAAATTCACCTCACAAATCAGCAACATTTTCACATAGAAAAGCTTTTGTTGTTTGTACACAAAATGGGCAGCGTGTACATCCTCAGAATCTGGGATGCCAAAGCAATTGCATAGCTCTGTCCAAACCTCTCGGGATTCTTCTGGGACACTCTGGGTGTTATCTATTTTGGGCCTTGCTGTTCCCTTACATACACACTGTTCCTGTTAATGTTAACTGAAGGCTCCAAGCTACTTTGTAACCCACAGTTGTGTGCTATTGTGTATCCAGGCAGCATCCCAAAGTCGTAAGTGTAAAGTTCATTGGAATTCCTTGCCAACTAAAATCTAATCATCTGTCTGGTTTTATGATGTGTCTAGGGATAGTTTCAGTGTCAGTGCAGATAAGGGGATGAAGAATGAGAGAAGGAGGACATTTAGAGGATAATAGAAAGAGAACATTGATGTCCTAGATGCACATTGTTAAATAATATTGAAAGTTTAATTCATAGTTTAATCCTAATCTTAACCTTTTAGCTTCATTTCTTTAATTTGTTCCTGCCGAGTCTTTCTTGTCCTGTGCTTAAAATCACAGCAGATTGTATTTAAATATGATTTATATTGTTCCTCCTGCATTCACTACCTAATACTCCTTTAATCCTTCAGTTTACAATCTTCTAAATACCTTAATCTGGACTAGAAACTTTAATAATAAATATGAGATAGAGTGTTTGTTGTAGTATTAGAACTAAGATTTTTTAACTGTATCAGGAAAGATAGTTAATCATGTAGGTACTGAAGAATGTATTTAAGAAGTAGTATAGAACTGGCCATGGGATTTAAGTGATGAACTCCAAGAGCTTCCTTAAACATATGTATTTACATCCCAATTTACCTCTACCAAGCAGTCTTAGAAATGTTATGGTTAGTCCAAGTCTGCCAGTGAAAAAACAAGTGGTTGAGGA
Source organism: Orthonyx spaldingii (assembly GCA_013397795.1). NCBI lineage: Eukaryota > Metazoa > Chordata > Aves > Passeriformes > Orthonychidae > Orthonyx > Orthonyx spaldingii. The sequence continues at coordinate 156,201 of VZTJ01002878.1, read as the reverse complement.
GGTCACTGTATGAACACACTGATTTATTCATGCAGTTTCTCTCTGAGACCATAAGAAGGTTTACAGTTGGTGTCTATTCCTGCAGTATTTTCTGATTTGTCCAACTTCTCTAAAAAATGGGACGAAGTCATGTTCCACAAGCCAACAGCAGAGGTGGACTTTCATTCATCACCAGTCCTGCCCAGAGATTGGCAATCTCAGACACCGGCAAAAAACTTGTGTGGTTCTGGGGTTTACCAACAACTGTTTCTGCTATAAGTATCTTTTAACAAGGAAGTGGAGAGTCACTGTTTACCTGAAAGCATTATAATAAAAAGGGTCTGAAATAAAAGTGCAGTAGGAATGCTTTCACCATGCCAAGGTGCTGGGGCTTGTGTTACAGAACCTTCTGTTTCTGTGTACCTGTGTTAGCAGTGCAGAGTTTCACAGGGCTATGAGACTGGCTGCAACTGTACATTTAATTTTGATGTAAATGCCAGTTGTAGGATTGTCATTAGGAATAGTGATGCAAAACCCAGAAAGACAGCAGTTCACCTTCCAGATCTCAAGTTAAGCTCGTTGAATTAACAATTCAGGGCAAAACAAAATGTCAAAAATTAGTAGAGCTGAATTTAGCCATTTAAATGCCAGATTTCGCCTTGATTTTTCCAAGGCTTGTTCAGATTTGGCCCCAAAGAATTAGCTTGTACTTTGTGTGACTACAGCTTTGGTTATACTTTTTTCAATCTGTCTTCTCTGAGGTTGTAGTTATAAATTTCAGTCTCCTAGCATACCCATTTCATGGACTTTCATTTTTTTTTGCCATATAAATATCCCAAACATCCAAAAAAGAGTCAAAATTAGAATGTTTTCCGTGAGTTAGAATTGCCTTCAGTGGCCACATATCACAGCCTATCCTGCAGGATAAGCTGCCATAACTATGAGTATGAATCTTGACAGCAAATCTGATAATACGTAAATAATAAAAGGGAAGATTATGTGAGGCAAATGTTAAGCATCAGCACAGATTATCCGCATACGCCAATGATTTCAAGTGCTGTATGCTACATTTATTAGTGCTGCTATGAATAGTAGCAACATTTACCATGTGAAATGCCTGGTTCCAAACAAACATATGAAAGATTTTTTTTTTTTTTTTTTTCCTTTTGCCCTGAAGAGCTTACAGGCTATTTCAGGCACATATAGTGCTTGGGTTTACAATACCAAAAAAAACAATGGGGTTGTAATGAAATCTGGAAAGGCAGACTGGCTTTCAGACTTGAGTGTGTGTTCAGTGGGGAATGGAAATAGGAAAGAAGTATTTGCTTAGGAATAGAAACTTCAGAAAAAAACCTCTGGTAATATCAGAAGGAGTGGGACCAGGCAGTGAGTAACAGGTTCTTTTTCTAAACACTCTTAAGTCTCTCACCCTACCCTTCATGTAATTATAATGGCCATCAAGTGAGTGCAGGAACCATCCACAAGTTCTTTGAAACAAAAGCTCACTGGAAAGATTTTCAAAATTAGAATTCAGTGTTCAATGTTTCATCCCATGAAAGTGGTATAACTTTCATAAATTCTAAATATTAATGCATCTCCCTGTTCTTCCCTGTGTTCAGTAAGGCTTGTGGGGTGCTTATCACTTTTAGAAAATTGATCTTTTATGTAGATGGTAAAAAAGGCTTCATGAGCAGGATTGGAAGGCTCTCCAAAAGCATCCAGCACATGCCTAATGAAAGCCAAGCAAGTTTGTATTCCCAACTGAGTTAATTGCTTCTTAAGGTGTCATGCTAGAAGCATAACTTCAATAACCTGTTTTAGAAAATCAAACAACCTTCTCATAAGTGCCTGCATTTTCATCAGTGCAACGACAGAGAAGTAAAATTTCTGTCAAATAAGATTAGGTGGTGGCTATGCACTAGAGAGCATGTCAAATGCTAGGAAAAGGTGTTAGTTACAAAGACAAGATTTGAAAGGAACAAAAATGTAAACATTTGTTTCAAAACTTTTTATCATTTATATAAAAAGCAGAGTGAAACAGAGAAAAAAAAAAAGAGAATACAGATCAGTATGTTTCTTAGATGATAGCCCTTTAAAATGGAATGAAGTCATATTATTAACCCCAAATAATGTTCTGAAAGGCTATCCTAGCAGAATGTACATCAGCTGTTAGATTACTTCATTCCTCCACAGCAGTTGTTCATCTGAAAATAGCTTTCAAATGAAAAGAGGCAACTACAAAAGGATTAGTTACCATAGGCAGCATGATACTCCCACAAGATTATTTATGGCAAAACACCCAGAGACAAAGCTGTAAGAGAGTTAAACTCTATGATTAAAAAAATGTATTAGGGAGGGCTAGAGGACATTGCATATGCAGTGAGCTGGGTGCAGTGCTATACCATTTCTGTGTATTTCATCCATAATGGCTGATGCTTGCTCTTTCCTCTCTTTGACCAGGGCAGAATCTGATAACATTGTGATTTTCTGATACGATTTTTCCTTGCTGCAAAAAAACAACACATTTTTACATCGTTGAGCCAGCGTGAACAATTCGGCCAACCTTCATTTCCAACAGCCTGTTCAGAATGGCTGAACAGTGAAGTCAGGGGTTTCTGACCGAGAAATACTGCACTGCAAAATGCACTGGCACTTCTTGCTTGCAGACAGATGTTAGGACATGTTTTGATGGATAGAAGATTCAAAGGAATGGGCTTTGAGATGGTTACATAAATTCTTCAGCAAAAATCAGTGTCAGTGGTCTAGGCCTTCTCACATCTACTCACTATACTACAAGATGTAAATTCCTAACTGATTTTAACTTACATCTTGGTTTATGTTTTCAGAAATGTTACATTTTGAAATTTGTTAATCTAATAAAGAATCTGAGGAATGAAATTAGTTCCTCTGGCATCTTTTAAAAAGGTGCATTTCCGACTAAGTAAAAATAAACATCTTTTAAATTGCAGAGTCAAGAGGTTACATAAATGTCTTGTATATGACAGTTCGTAGGACAGACAATGTCAAAATATTTCAGGAATCAATACACTTACCCTACTGCTTTGTTGTGCAGATAAAAAGCGCTGTCAACCCTTTAGCTGAGGCTTCAGAAGTTAGTTATGCATGGGGATGGCCTGCCTGGTCCTGGATGGTTTGTACCCTTGTGCTGGGATCTGCATGGTACCTAGGACTGAGACAAACTGGGGGCTGATCCTCTTCAAAGGGGTTGGCATCCAGCTGACATCAAGCAGTTAAATATAGAATCAAACACTCCAGCCACTCATATCTTCCTGGCAAAAGAAGAGAACAGAAAAGATTCAACTGCACCCACAACAAAGAGAGTTTATATCCCTTTCAGAGCTCATTGAAAATTGGATGGAATGCCCCCCTCGTACTTGTACAGATCATCTCCTCATCTTCCCATCACCCCTGAGAATAATCATCTGCGTGTTATAATCAGGGAGGAGACATTTTAAAATAAGGTGTTAAGTGTATAGATAGGCAAGACTATAGCGGATGAGAATGGCATGGGCTAATCCTTCAGTGAAAGATGAAACCGTGCTTCTGTAGGGGCTGATGGCTAAAGTCAGTGGCAGATGGCTGATGCACAGAGTCTGCTCTGGAAAAGAAATGAGATTTTCTTCAGCATTATACGTGCTAGGGAGTAATTGCTCAACAAGCACACGCCTCGCAAACTGTTACTCAAAATCCCTTCACTTTCTTTGTGCATTAGGGATAAAAAACCTTCAGCATTTTGAAGCTTACTAATATCCCCAGCATTCCAGGATAGTGTTGTACCAGTTTATCAAAGAAATGTGTGGTTTGTAGAGCACAGATATTTCAAGACAGCGACCATCTTTGGACAGAATAAAACAGTAGCAGAAAGGAACATTCCCCCCTTGCCCTTCTGTCTGAATGCAGCTAGATGACTTTTGGGACAGTAAAAGCAAGGTGAAGTTCTTGTATTTCTGATTTGGATTTGGGTTTGTTCTAGGAAGTTCCTTCTTGTAATGGGAATTGATGATCTTATTTGGCTTGGAGGATTGATCAGAAAATTGTGACGTGATAGGAGAAAGGAATTCTGACCTCAAAGGGAATCTGGAGAGTAATAAAATAAACCAACACAATGTGCAGAACTTTTCCAGCAAGAAGCACTTTGAGAAAGATAAAATGTATGTGCCTGATCCAATGTCCCGAAAGTCTGCCTGTCCAACCAAAATATTGCATTGTATTCCCCTCAAGCTTTCTATTCCCTTTGCTTAGCTTTGCAAAACACATTTCTGAGATCCTGGCCATCTCTGCCCCAAAGAAATGTTCATTTTAATCCTCACCATCAGAATTGACCTGCTGCTATTTCTGATTGGTGATTTTTTTTCTCGCTTTTTTGCCTGGATCAGAAAATTTTAACAGTCCTAACAAGCATGGTCACAGTCTTGGTTGAATCTTATCTATTCAACCAACAGTCCAGAGTGGCCTCAGTGGTTCACCAGCAGCCTGTCAAATGGGATTGAAGGGAAGAATTTAAATGTTACATTAATCTGATGGTTAACCTGATAATGGGGACGGGGGGAGAGAAAACATGATTCAATGAAGTCACATCCAAAAAAAATTATAAAGCAGGCATTCCTTTGATTGACAGTGACTTAAATTTTTAATCTAGGAGGAGATATCAAGAGGCATCCCAAATGGGATAGTGTCATGTTTAGTCCATTCTAATTCCCATTAACTAATTATTTTAAATAATAAAAAGTACATACATTTTATTGATTTAAGCTTTAAAAAACTTTGTAGAATGACAATCCTAGAATTTATTTTACTACTTACTAGTGTGTCAAGATTTTGCCATTAGCTGAAGTAGAAAAAATGTATTTCACTGCAGCTGAAATAAAGAAGGTGTGTTTGTCATGACTACAAAACTAGAACTGATCCTGTTCAATGCTACTTTCTTTTATAATGCTCAAAGAAGTTCAGGGCACCATAAAATACACCAAGTTGCCAAAACATCATTCATTTATATGCATTACTAATTGCATGTCCATAATAATAAGCAAAAGGTAAGGAAGATGAAAGAATTACAGTACCATATGACATCACCACAAAAATGAAACCTTGAATGTCAACGAGAACTACTTCATTAGTGGCAAACTAGGATGTTTAGTCAGCCTGGTGACAAGGGAAACATTTTCCTGTCTTCTTCCTTTAGGGCAGTTTGTTTGAACAAGCAAGACTTTTCCTTTTGGTCTGGTCTTTTCCAGCACCTTGGGGGTTCTTTCCCACCACACTGCTTCCTGTGAATTGCATAATTGACCAGAAAGGACAGCCAGGCTGGCAAGTGGAAAAAGCCTGAACTATTTCTTCCTTATTTTCCCTCATTTTCTCTCATTTTCCATCCTTTGCTTCTCCTCTCTTCTCCACAGAGGCAATTTAAGTGCTGAATAAAGCCTCAGTTCTTAACAGGTGCTTAAACTCAACCTGAGACTGTGACTGCCATGTATGCCTAACTTCATGCTATGAATGTAAATCAATTAACTATTCAGGCTGTTAAAGTTAATATATGCATAGTGTCTAATTCACAACATGAGCAATATCTGTTTGTAGAAAGGGGGTTGTAATTACTACACAAAGGCAAAGTTGCTGTTCAATTAATGATGAAGCTGATGTTTCTGTATTCTGTGTCCATCTGTGCTTCAGACAGCACAGGTATAACTTACTGTGAAATATCTGACTCGAGCTATAAAAATAAATTAGGTAGACATAAAGCGCCAACAGCTGATCTATTAAATTAAACTGCTCCTTTAGGTAAACTGCAAACAGTTGCTTTTTTTCAAATGAAACTGGCCCCCACAGATGTAAGTGTACTTCTAGTCTTGCTTTTACTTAAATTCTGAACTCCTATATGGGTTGCAAATGAGACAAAGTCCTGTTGTTGTCATACATTTTCATGAAATATGTCATGCAGTCTCACAGAGGTAGTTCCTCCACAGAGTTCCCTATTTCCTTTTCTAAATTCAAATATGTTTGAGTGAAAAAAATCCCACACTGTAGAGTTATCTGGAATATGCTTCCCTGCCTATGAAAAGTGTGGGAAAAACCTTTTTCTTCTTGATATACTCAGTTTGAATTCTTCCTTAGGGATTTTTTTTTTCAGATGAAGAGTGAAGTATTTTCATATATTTTCATTTCAATTACATGCTGGGTTGATACTTTCTCTGTAGCTACATTGGACAGACTGGCAAGGGACCATTACATTTGAGGTATTGATGCATTCAGTAATGTATAATAGTCAACAATTTCTTCAGCTTTTCAAAGTATTGATACTGTTGTCTTTCTGTCCAAAATCCAAAGAATATAATTTTTTATCTGGGATCCATAGGAAGACATTGTATGATTTAATATATAATTTAGTAATCTCATTATCCTCAAGTTTTTTTTAAGCAAATGGGATGGTTTATTTTGTAGGATTTACATTTGCCACATCAGACCCAGTAACAATTGATGTAAAAGCCTGAGAACAAAAAAGCCCCCTTGTTTTACCTGCCTTGTCTGTAACAGAAGAAGACCTAAAGGAGGATGACAGGTAAATGTTGCCCTTGTTCACAGGCTGGCAGGCTGGTTTAATTATCTTAATTGTTAAATAATACCTCTCCTCACTGAAATTCACAGTTCAATAGGTACAACTCATTGGAGACTCTGGTTGTGACTGAAGTTAAATAATCCACAAAAATAGGCACAAGGAGCATTTCTTCAGTGGCACTTTTTCCATACTGTGGGATCCTTCTGCTTTTAGTACAGACACACTTGAAATAGGTTTTCGGTGCAGAGGTGGGGATGGACCTTCATTTTTGGAGGCACAGTATTGCCCCTACTGCTCACTGAGAGTGGGAAAACTGCCTCAGGAATCCAGGGATGGGGTGGTGGTGTGGGGATGGCTGTAATGTGGCCTACAAGGACAACGGATATGGGGTGTCTCCTCAAGGTTTATTACTTACAGTTGTCTGACACTTTCATGCTTCATTTCCAGTTGAAATAGGCATTTTAAGGAATCACAAAGCCAACAGCCTGATTTAATCTCCAGGGCTAAGGCCACAAGCACCAGCCTGTGCTGTTAAAGACTTAATCAGAGCCAGTAGCTGGCCAGGGAGCTTTATTTCAGTATGTGCATGTTCTGATGGTCACTGGTTGAAAACTCCTTCATTTCTGTGGGTGGTCCACTGCACTGTGAGCCTGACATACTCGTTGGGGTTGTTTTTTCCTTCTGTCAAAGAATATAAGTCTTCTCCCTGCTTGCATCAGCACTGCAGTTTGACATTGTGTCACCAGCATGGAGTGTGCCTGAGTAAGGGGCTCTTATAGAGAAGATCCTTTCTTCTTAAATACTGCAGGGCATGCACATCTTTCTGGCAGGTTGATGTTTGTTTGGAAATAAACCCTTTCCATATTGCATTCAATTCCAAATTCTTTCTCCATACCTACTGAATGTACTTAGATGCCTTCACCACAGGATTTGGATACCTGAGAGTTTTTTTTCGTTATTTTCGATGTGGCGCTGTGATTTTAAAAGGAAGCATTCCAAACAAAAAAGGAGTTCAAAGGAAAGACTGACAGTTATGCCAAGTTGTTGAACTTCTTCTGTTTGCTGGGGAGTGCCAAACATCAAATTGGCGGAGTATCTTGGGGGTTTTGTTTTTGAAGGTGAAGGGGGAAATTTTAGTCCATAATGTTTCATAATGATTAAAGTACATAGCATGCTTTTAAAGTATTTGAAGATGCAGATCCAAGGCAAACCTCACTGTACATCTGATTTTTATGAGCTCTCCTGATACTATCAGATCAGTGGGGGATTCATACTTATTTTCCTAACTTTGTATTGACAAATCCAGCCATTCAGAATGAAGAGCCATCTTCTAGACAGTGGTTTATAAAGAATGAGTGGTTTTAACTGCATTGTGGGGAAAGTACATAATAATTTTTGTCTGACATGCTTCAGAAGTATTTTCAATTTTCTGAAAAGAAACTATTGGAAATGCTTTAGAACTTGAGATTAAATTCTGACATCTTAACAGCATTGCTGTTCCTGACTCAGAAAAAAAGATATTTGCTGCCTTCATATGCATTGAATTCTTTTCTCTCTGTTAAGGCAGCTACAAGCTTGGCTTGTGATGCTGGCAGTACTCATGATGCAAGTATCTTGTTGATCTAACTTCTATAAATTAGGTGGTTTGAAACTAACTCAGAGAAGACAAGAGACTTTTGTTGTGAACAGGGTGAGTTCCTTTATATGTGGTTTGTAGTTCATTCGTTTGTTTTGAAGTCAGAGCAGTGTGAACTCTTCAAAATAAAGAAAGAAGAGCAAAACGCCACCACTTAAAATCAGCCTTAAAATGGTAAACACTGGTATATAAAGCTGAGAATAATGGGGTTAAGGCGAAAAAGTTTGTGGTTTGAAGAAAAATAAGCTCCTGATCCTACCAGTAAACATCTGTCCAGTTTTATATGTGTTTGATCTACTGATTGCTGTGGGTTACAGCTCCAAAACAAGACTGAACTGATTGAAGTGTCAGTTCAAGAATGCTTCAGCAGAAAGTTGGTCTGAAGGAGAAAATAAAAGCTTCTAGAGCTAGAAACAAATTTGAAGAGAAAGAAAAGTATTTGGGCTATTTTTTTTACATCCAGCCATGAGCACCATCAAGCCCTGTGTTTGTTAAGTATGGTTTATATAGCTTTTCATGCTGAAATAATTTTAAATTAAACATAAGTCTGCCAAGCTGAGAGCACCATATGAGTGCTCTAAGAGCACAGAGGTTGAGATGGAGTTATGGCTAAGCAGGAACACTGTGGTGTGCACTCACAGGAACTGGGCTGGCAGGAAATAGTCAATAAAATAGCCCAAGAAGGAATCAGCTGGCCAAGTGTTTTCATAGGAAAAAAATTAGCAGGAAAATACCCTTGTATTAAAAAAGCAAAAAACAAAACAGTATAACTAAGGTGGAAAAGCTTATTTTGGTATTTCGCTTTTTTCCCCACACTTGAGAAAGAGAACAGTTGTCAACATTTTGCCTTGGTTCAAAAACAGGCGTTCTGGCTGCCGGCCAAAGGCAGTCTGCTGTGAGAGCATTTCTGTGGCTGATACAATACCCTATGGTAACCACTGCCATCTCAAGGAGCGCTCTGCAGCAGGGTAACACAGTACCTGTTTTCTTGCCAATGTGTTGCAGTTATTGTAAACACTTTTTCCTGAAACAAATCTAGTAAACAAGCACGTTTTCAGTATTATTTCAGTTTCTTCCTCCATTATTTCATCCTCTGTACAGTTCATCCTCTTGCCTGGGACCTCTGTGTAGAACTTCAGTGGACTTCTGGTTTGACAATCAATGTGAATATTCCTTTAGAATCTCAGGTTTTGTTTATCACTTTTTCTAATTCTTTCCCCCAGCTGATAAACTTACCGGGGTGTGAACTTATTAATATGTACTTTTTATTCTCCAGAAAGGACAATCTACCTTCTTGTGAAATAACAAACTTTATAGAAACAGTAATTGTATCCAGGGATCACCATCTTCTGAAGCAGATTTCTTTATTGCTTCAGTTTACTCGTGTTCCAGGCAGATTCTTTTGTCTACATGAAGAGTACAGTCTGACATAACTTCTAATTCCTTATTTTGCAAGGCTGTATCAGCATCCACTTCATTATAACCATTAGGTGAAAAACATTTTTCTGTTTTCACCTTGAGGAAAGTAGCTGCCACAGCCCCTCAGTGGACTCACAGCCTGGAAGCCTCTGTCCGTGCTTCCATGATGGAGAAAGGATGAAGAGAGCCTCTCTTTGAAAAGTGGCAGCCTGCAGTAGAACAGACTGGATAATTTTCTTTTCTTAAGTCACTCTGTAGGCCATAATACAAGTTTGAAGTCTAGCCCCAGTGCCCAATAGACCACAGCTGAAAATCCTGTTTCTTGAGGCAGACACCTGCACGAGTGCCTAATCCTGTTTTACAAGAAAAATAGAGAAATGATGTGATACATCTGTGCTGCCCTGAGGAAAAATTTTGTGAACGTGCCTTATAATCCCTTGAATTGAAGTGAGTCTGTCCTGGAAACTTCAGCACAGTTCCAAAAGAAGTGTCATCCTAGGTAACAGTGGGTTCTTTCCAAGACACTCGTTCCTCTGGGTACAGTTGCTATTTGTAAGTGATTCAGACTAATGTCTCACAGTCTGCAGGAACCTTCAGTCCTGACACAGGGCAGCTGTGTCAACCTTGCTTTATCCTCGGGGGTTTTGGGCAAGGCAGCTCTTGTACTCATTGCTATCGCCGAGTTTTAGGCCTATGTGTCACAGGGATGATACTGCTCTTTTTGAGGTGGAACTATGTGATGAAGTGGATATTTTGGTGTTGGATGCAGTGGTTTTTGATTCGTCTTCCTCTGCATATCCCTGACGCTATACTCACAAGGACATTTCACCATGAATTAGAATAAATTAGGGGAAATCGATTTGTGATTTAAAGCAGCTGAAGTTTCCCTCAGTGGCAAAGCTCGTGTTCACTCCAGAGACGGCAAATCCTGTCTCCTTTCAGAGACATGAAGCATATTTCAGTTTTCAGTAAGTACACATTACATAACTTGTCCCACATTTCTTTCTCTTTTTAGTATCCCAGTGTTATGAAAAATTATGTTCCCATTAATCATTATAGCCGCTCATATTTTTCTGTGAAAATAAATTACCGTCCTCTGCCCTTCCTGCACAGGAACATATTTAAATCAAAACAAGGATACGCTCACGATTGGTTCAGGGAAGGGAGTGTCAGCTAATGTGGCTTTGCTGCTGCAGAAGGATGAAAGCAGGATTTGTCTCTGCACTCAGTGGATTGCAATGCTGTGTGGTAGTGTCACTTGCCAAATAAGATTTCCCCTTTAGCACATGCAGAGCTCGTTTGAACATCAGTGGAAACCGTGTGCACTCGGTGCAGGGGGACCTGCAGCTGAGTCCTGAGGGTAACACTGAACCCACTGCCTGTTTTGTCACTCCTACATCTGAAAACGCTTGGGCTGGAAAAGCTAGAAAGCACCTATACAACTGGGAGAAACCAGCAGGCCTCTACATTCCTGTTTTAGATTGTCACCAGCTTTATTGAGACTGTTTTTAGAAGGCATTTAAATCTAAGTGTCTAAAATTGTATATGCAGCACCATATTCAGGCTGCAGAGCAGGCGGCTGATTTTAAGACACGTAGGTATTTTACTGTTTTCAGGTCTCAGGGCTTCTACAAAGTGAGTAATTTTTATTTACATGCTTTGAACATGATTTTAGGGGACTTACCTTATCCTACACTGTAAATATAGAGGCTGGGCTATTTTTAGACTTCACAATGTGATACTGGGCAAAAGGACTTTTGAAACAGAGATTGCTGGTTACCAAACCACAAACTTGGACCAGCATTTTTCAGTAACTGTCTGTTTCTCTTAATTCAGGACTTGTGAAGACTTAGAGAGCTAGCTAATGGCTGGTTGTAGATTATTCTCAGGGAATAGATTCTATATTGGGAGGTCTGGTTTCCCAAGTAAAGAGATCTGAGGGAAATTCACTCTCAGGCCAGACTGAATTTTCTTTTAAAGTATATGTAAGAAATTAATTCAATGTTAGTTGTACATGGAAAATTAGTTTCTTATTTGGCCTTTGACGAGAGATAAATTTACATTAGTCTTTTGGAAGAGCACCTGCTGTATTTTGGAAAATGAATATACAATACAAAAAAGACAGATATTTTAGTGCCAAATGAATCAATTTCATTCAGACAATTGAGTACTTAAGAATCAAGCTTTTCTGCTGACCTCTTCAATTTTGGCTGAGAAATGAAATCCTTACATAGTGAAGGTGGCAGAAATAAAGGAGACATCTAAATAAACCTTCTGGTCATCTTCAGCTGACAATCATGTGACCAAAGCAAGGGATGTTCCCCTTGCAACCATGCAATATTTGCAGACGTTATAAGCATTGGGTGTCACTTAACAACCAGGCTTCTGAAGCAGGGACACCTGGATGTGTTTTAGAAGCTTTCAGACATTATTTGTTTAATAAAGTAGCAGAATGATTATTTATTAATAAGGGGACAGTTCTAAAGCTCTAAGTCTGCCTCTGGCATTTGTGATGGTTCTTCTCAAGGTGTTTTTGCATGTGCAGACTCAGTATTAGCAGAGAAGATGTGGGGTGTATTGCTGTTGTGGTTTTTTCCCAATAATCAGAAATGAGATATAGACCTCACTTTTAAGGTTATAGTCTGGCTGAACTTGTCTTCTGTTTGGTGTTTTCATTATCAGAGAATGTTTGAAGTTTCTGTCTTGTTGCTGTTAATTTTGCTGAGAAAACAAAATAGGTCTTTGCCCAGCACAGAAATGGTCTCCTTGTGGAAAAAATCCAACTTGGAAAAAATTCAACACAATTGTCACTATCAAACCCCCCCACCCCCCAAACTATCAGTTTGATACTGGTGCATTTTTTTTTTCCCAGTCTCAGGTGTAGTGATTTCTGCACTCAGAAATGCACATTGTTTGCAACCATCCTTCCTGAATTTTCCCTAAATGGTACTGATGATGTTGCTGTTCTGCTTTGTGGCATTTCCAGCATTTGGGTATTTTCTGGTGAATCCATTAACTTTGAAGTTAACTGCAATGCTTCATGGTCGAAATGTAGAAAGCCTGTAGTTGAGCAGATGTTCTTTTTGCAAATTAGCATAAAAGTAGTGAGTTAAAAGTACCATTTCTTCGTTGCTGTGTGATCAAGTTGACCTTACCTTTCAAAAATTCGAACATTGTTGCCAAACCCATTTAAAAGGCTCTGCTAGTCAGTGAAACTGAATACAGTATCATTGACTTCTGCAAGTATAAATTTTAACACTGTCACAATTCACAACTGCATTATACCTCCAAATAAACCTATTCATTTGACCCCTCTGAAGTGCAAAATATCACAGTAATTTTCATTGTGTAGAGTTCATCTACTGTACTACTGTGCACTTGTTTTAGGGGTAATATCTGAGTTTGTGAATAATTCTCGGCATTTTCCCCTTTTTTTTCCCTTTAGCTGTCATTGGATTCATGCAGAAAGGTCCCTCAGTGAGCAGGTTGCCACAGTAAGGATGTATTTTAAAGGATACTTGGAATATGCAATCAACGTACAATAGGTTGGGTACTATTCTTTACCAAGTGCGAGCAACAGTGTTGGAAGTAACAGTTGCTGGCTTACACCATCATCAGCCTGGCCCTTTCATTTTTTTAATTTTTTTTTTTTAATAAAAGGTAATTTACTGCATCCAAGTGATTGTGAACTCAAATAGATAACTCTTAAACATGAAGATTCAAGTCCAGATTTTGATCCATAGTTCCATCTTTTCAAGAAGGAATATTTTAAAATGGGAGAAGGAATATTTCATTCCTGAAACATGCTGTGTTTTCTCTTAATGTTGTTGCTCCTATTTCTTTCTTCACAGATTCACTGAGTTTAGAGGCATTCCGTGACTAATGGGCTTGTTGGATGATTAGCAGAAAACAAAACTCCTACCATCTCATATTTTCCACTTTACAAGAGCCCAGCCATCCCATAGGTATTTTCCATTCTTAGTCTTGATATTCTACAGATGTGGAATTAAAACTCCTCGCACTATATGGGAATGCATTGTGGGATTGTTCATGTGTGTTTCAGTCTCCTGATGAGTTTCCATTACTTGAGCTGCCCTGAGGGTGGGCATTGTGCCCAGTGGAGTAACACTTGTTGTACCAACACCTTTATATGCCTTAATTGAGCTAAAGCTTACCTGTCAAATCAAACAGAAGCTGGCAGCATTTGCAGCTTAATTGCTTTCCCAATTTCCTTGTTTGCTTAGAACAGTGAACAGAACTGAAAGAAACAAAAAACTATTGTTAGCAGAGGTCTGGAGCTTTAAGTTGTCTTTATAGTTCCATCCCCCTCAAAAAACACACTGCAAGATTAAAAGTCGTTGGTGCAGGACTTAGGGTTTTTTGAATAGTAAAACTACCCAGAAATGTAGACTTCCTTTCATCCAAATTCTGACACAAGTTATTCTTCAATGTTATTGAATTAGGAAAAAAGATATGTGTAATATATTATGTACACACTTAAATACAAAGGCTGAAGGTTTTTCCTAGGAAAATATTTATCTTTATTCTGTGACATTTGATTTAGAGCAAATAGCCATGGTCTGTAGCAATAGGAAAGAAGAGACATAAATGAGTGATTAGGGAGGACAGATCCAATGTTTTTGCTTTTCCCCCTGAATTGTATGTACTACCAGAACTTAAATTAAACAGCTATTTGGTGCTGTCATTCAAGTGGATAGCTTGGGCCTGTGTGGCAAGGAAGCTGGAAACACCAAAGCCAGTGTGACTTTTGACTGTGCACATAATGCATTTTAATTATGCCAACTTCCTTCTCTTTCCCCAGAGACTGTGTCTCAATATCTTGCATGGAAATGGCTGCAGTTGGTGGACACATAATCACATGAACTGACTATACATTTGTTCATTATCTTAAGGCTGTTCCTTGCCACTGTGCTGTCAAGGAAGATTCTTTAGCAGTGATTGTGCTGTTTTCCATTCATGTACTTGCTGTCTCTCTTTCCCAGGAGGTTTCTGTTTCCAGGAATTAGTATTGCTAATCCATTAGCACAGATTTTTTTCTTTAAGCTTTTTGTTCATAAAAAGACTTTATCAGCAAACAGATTTTATCTACATTTATTGTTATGCCACCTGCTAAGAAGGAGAGGTTAATTGTTAACTCCACTTTGTTGAGAAAGAAGTGGCAAGTTGGTCAAGTTTTGCTCACTCATTTTTAAATTAATCACACAGTTTCTTATTAAAGCAGTTTGCAAGGAGGCACTAGAGAAACTCTTGCACCATCTTCCATAATTTTTCATGTATGTCACCTTTTCCCCAGGTTAATGGAAGTGGCTCCTGATATAAACATGCTTCATTTGGTGCCTTTGAGCATGGCTGTGCCATTCTTTTCCCTTTAGGGGCAGGGTTGACCCCTTGGTAGCAGCTGAGTGTATGTTTTACATTACTGTTAAGACAGATACAGAAACAACATGTGCTCCTTAGTAACAGACATGAGACTGAAGACATTGCCAGTGATGATTTGGCCATGGCTCATGGGGAGGCTCATGATTTAACAGGAACTTAGGATTTGGTTCATTTGGATGGGCTTTGTTTACTTTATTATAGACTTTAAGTGAGACTAGTGTGGTGACGTGGGAGAAGACAGGGGTTTCCATTATGGTAAGCAAACGTGGACTCCCCTTTAATTCTGATATTTTAAACTAATCCTTCTACTGCCCTTTGAGGTTAATCTCTGTTCACTCAGCTGTGGTTCCTATGAGTAAACAACTCCAAAGCCTTACATTCTCTGTCATGGGATTTGGTGAATTTTGACTGGCAGACTGGGCCATAACTTGATCTGTCTCTTGAATGACTAGATTGTTTCTTCAAAGGACCTGCAGCTTCCTTCCTATTCCTTTTCTGAGCTGTAAGAATGTAATTGTGCTGGTTGTGAAGTATGCATGACTGCTATAAATAGCCAGTGGATTATAGGTGAAGGTAAGAGCCAGGAATGTCCCCATCCAAGCCCAGCACTGCCATTGTCCCAACAGCCTTGGGCAGTGCACGTGTTCCTTCCATTGCCATGTTCTCTCCCATTTGTAAAACGAGATCATGACGTCTGTCCACCCCGTGCTGCTGAGGTCAGGAATAACTAACTAGTATCTATGTGGGACTCATTAAACAGTGCTTTATGAGTGCCTCCTATGACATCTGATTTAGCTCAAACTGTAAAGTTTTATGGCACCTGAGTTCCAGTGGACGTGCTGATAATGACGTTGTTTGGTGTCTGGTTTCCTGACAGACCTCTAACTGTGCCACGGCTTCTCTGTTGAAACTGAGGCCTTGTCTGGAAGAGCAAATTGTATGGATTGTATGGATTGTGTACCATTGCCCTCTGTTGGACACCACCAGGCTTAGTCAAAGTGCTTGTCTTGTTTTGGGCTTGCAAAACTGTAGAGCAATAAACCTGACCATATTGTGTAAAGTAAGCTTGAAGTGTTTAGTGACAAACTGACCATCCTTGTTCCAGAGACTGCACCAGTCCCTAAAATGCAGAGGGAAACAGAAGTTTGGAAACCTACCATGTCCTACAGTCTGATGTAACAGAATCTTTCTGCTTTACTGGTAGAACAGGATTTTATTTTTTCTCCCTCTTGCTCTTTGCCTGCCTGACATCTTCTGTGGCCTGTGAGCATTCTGTCCATATATATGTAATGAATTGCCTGTTCTGGACTATAACTATGGTTTTTTCAGGAGATTTATATGCTTTGTCAAAAAGTATAATGCATTTCATACACACCGTAGTATCTGAAAGGGAGATCGTGAATAATGGCAAGAATTTAAAACGGGAAAGTAATCATATGAAAGGTACAAACAATCAGATTATTATCTGAGGGGGAAAAAAGATGACAATGAGCCTTGGAAGTGCCCCTAATTCTCAATGTAGTGTGAACTTAGTCCTAAAGCACTTTTGTGTTCTCTGACCTCCAGTACACAGTGTATGGCAGAGCATTCAGAGCAGTAGGAATTATTATAAAGGTCACAAGGGAAAATAGAACTACTGTTGCTACTGTCTGGATGTTATCTGTTTAGATTGCTGCTCTCCAAACCTGTATTCATACTGCTGTTCATTTGAGGTTACATGCAGAGGAGTCACATCTAACTCCAGTAATAAACATCCAAAACACAGTGATCTGTATCTAATTCTGCAGGGTAAACAGCAGCTTATTAAAATGTAGGAAGAGATGAGTGGTGATCTGTTCCTTTGAGAAACCTCCAAGCTGATTTTGAACAAGCATCTGCCTAAATTTCCAGACCTTAATGGCTCCCAAAATAACAACAATCATCTCTTCATTGTCCCTGGGTGTTTTTTCTGGTCTGTTGATGATCCATTTCACAAGTACAGAATTATCCAAACAGACCACTGCAAGCCTCGGTGAGTTTGTGTAAGACTATGTCTGGGGTCCTGAGATCCAACTCACCTGTTTTAGGCATTTATTTGGGGATGGAATTAATTTCTTTTTAAGAATGCCGCTCCACACTGATTATACAAGAGGCCAAGACAGCAATTTGAGCTTCATCAGAGTCCCAGCTGAGGTAACTCTCAATACTACTGCACATCAATGAGCAGAATAGAAGATGCCGTTACAAAATCTGATTAATGCCTTAGTGTTTTGTCAGTCACATTTTTGAACTCTACAAGCTACAAAAATCTACAGAACTGCTGACACTTGTTCAGTGCTCGTGACTTCGTTGTGTTTTGTGGTGCTGCACATTTCTGTGTGAGGTGAAGTCCTTGCCCTGCTGGCGTAAGTAGCAAATCAGTCAAGCTCCCATTGACTTAGCTGGGATCAGGATTTTGCTCCACGTGGTCAAAGGAGTTTTGTTGCCTTGTTTTGTTCTTGGTGTTTCTTTGAAATGCAGGATTTCTCAGAGCATACTGATTCAGTAGGAAGAGTTAATTTCCACACTAATCTTTTTATTTTACTGCCACATGGAACATCTCTTGGGGTTTTAAACTGCCAGAGGAAGTAAAGAATGATGATGTCCACAAACAAAGTGGAGAAAATAATCTTGAATTTTCACAAAACCCATGAAATTGTGTGTATCTGTGGTGGGGAATTACTTGGAAACTATAAAAGTTACCAATATTGCTTATCTTCTTAAAACTATTCTTTTTTACATACAAGTAATTCACTAAGGAGCTTCAATATAAGTTCTGTGTTTGTATACAAACTATTTTGTAGGCAAAATACTTGCATTTAAATATAAGCTGTCTTGAACAGACCTAAAAATCAGAGTAGCTGAGGAGCAGCTGATCAAAATTCTGTGTTTATGCTTACAAGCTTTTCTGTTAGAAAAATCCCCAAAACATTAGAAATACCACAGAGTTAAGAATATGCTGACTTTGTGTTGATTATTGTTTTTCAAAAATTACTGACTTTCTGAGACTGTGCATCCATTGATAATAGGAAGTGACTGATTAAAACTGGGATGGCTTAGCAAATTGTTAATAATATTGAAGAGTGGAAATTGTTTTATAGCTACCACAGTTCTGTGAGGTTGTTCATGCTGGGAAAATATACCAATACAACTATTATTCTGATTTAGAATTCTGCAAAGCTTCTTATTTTCCATTTTTACCTTAGGCAAATTCTGCTTGTCTACAGCCTGCTTTAAATTATTTGCAGCATACAACATTGTTTGTCCAGCAATTAGCATCTCTTTCCTTTGGTTTCCTTATTTGTAGGGAAAAAATTAGTCATGAATCTCTGCAGTATTTAGAAAAAAATTACCCTTGGGTTTTCATTTACTTTAAATATAAAATTAGATCTAGAGGTTTATCAGCACCTTTTCTACATGTGTGTCAGCATATTGTAACCTTCCAGCTGTTTGAACAGTGGTGCAGCACAGTATGTTCTGCTAGTTCTCCATTAACATCTGTTAATTAGCCATTACCTTTCTGTTTCCACAAAAAAACCCCCACAACTTCGTGTGCATGCACACAAACCCTCCCAACGTCATTTTGGTTTGAGTGTGAAATACTTGAGTCCTTTTTTAGGACTGAAAATGTGTGAACAAACACCAAACATTTCACAGCGTCTTGAGTGCTGTTTCTGACTCAGCAGCAACACGAGGCTTCTTTGTAAGGGCCAATAATATATCCAGGGAACAATTTCAAAGCACAAATGTTCAGTTTGAGGAAAACCAGACACTGGCCTGGAAACATTCACCTTTCTGGACTTAAAATTCCTCATTCCACCAGCCTCAGATTTGGTAAGGGAGCAGTCTGCCACACTGGAGTCATTTTAAATGCTCTTAAGCATTGACGAATGCTCCAGAAAATCGAGGACATTCCAAGAAACCCAGAGGACATTCTCTGGAGAGTGAAACTTCCTACAAAACCTATGACTGTTCGCCTGGCAGAGAGATTTTTAATCTGTTGTGAATTACTGAAGTCAAGGGAGTTATGTTAAACTGTGAATCTGGCTTATGCTTGCTTTCTTTATGATACATTTAAGAACTTACCAAAGAAGAATGAAAACGTAGCCATGAAAAGGAGTAGTACTGAGTATCTTATAACTTTGTAAATCCTTCGTAGAGCAAAGTTCTTAAAATGCTGTTGTGGAGCCTTGTCAGTTCCCCAAGTTTTACATACATCAATCATTTTTCTTTTGCTGGGGACAAAATCCTGCTTGCTTTACAAGTGCAAAAACTGCTTTGGGATTCATTTCATATCAATAGTGAAAATCTGATCTGGCTTTCCACAAATAGATTGTATATGCCTGCCTTATTTCCTTAAGGGTTATTTATCCAAATAGCCTGCATAGTGTAAAGACTGGCTTCACAATTTATTCACAATATTTATTTTGTGTTTGAACAATATGTTTCAATTGAGAATAAACAACAAGCAAATACAACAATGAACAAGGAACTAAACAGAGGGTTAGGTGCAAGTAAAGTAGACAAGTAACTACAGTAAGTAGATTTTAGTTGCAGTTTCTGATGGTTGGGATGAAAATGTTCAAGCAATAAAAACTGTTCCGATCATATTGTTTAACCTGGGTAGACTGTGCTTCACTGAGTTTCCTTCCTCTGCTTAGTCAGTATGGAAATGAAATTCCACTAAATTTGATAAGTTGCCTTTTGACCTGATGCTGATTTAAGCTTCTAGAAGCTCATACCAGCACGAGGTCACTGACAGGCAAAGTCAGTGAGTCTAAAAATGGTGCAGAAAAAAGAGATTAGGCTTTACTTGGGTTCAGATTATTTAAACAAACAGACAAGAATTTAGGGAGAACAAAATTGTGTTTCTCATCTGATTGGTCAAATCTCTTTATTATGTGATACAATTTACATCGCTGGCATGCACTGTCAAGTAAAGTGTCCTTTGCAGTGAGCAAAAGTCTTTAGAAGTGAAAAGTCTTTTATAAAGATAACACAGTCTCTTGCTACTAGGCAGAAATGCAGTGTGAATAGATATTTGGTTGTGTTAAAGCAAACCAAAATGAAAACAAACTATTAACAAGAGTTGTGAACATCATCATCTAACATAACTAAAGAAACTAAATTTTCAGTTATATTGTGTATTCAAATGCTCTGCATGTTAGCAGAGACACCTCTGAGGGTGAGCACAAAGCCGACGATTTAAAATATCTAGAGAATTATTTCCTCACATTTACTGAGCAGATCTGTGCATTCAAAAGCAAATGGAAGAACTACTTGCATTAATATATTCAGAACTCACACAAAAGTCACAACTGTTTGATGGAAAGATGCTTTGCTAGTGGAGGAATGGAGTGAAGAACAGAAAGTGGAAAATGCCGTGGGGTCCTTCTACAGCTCTGATGCATTAATATTTCATTTACTGATCCAGACCTGCTGCTTTCTTAGAAATCACTACATGGTCTCAATCTGGATTTAGCCTGATTTCCTTCTGAACAAGGCTATGTGATCTGTCTGCATGTCTGCCCTCCCACTAATATCTTCCAAAATATTTATGAGTTTCATTTCTCTGTGGCAGAGGAACAGATCTCAGAGAAAATCCATTGCCCACAGACTTTGTAAAAATAGACAGTGTCAGGGAGGCCAGATCCACTTGCCAGCATTGCTATTGAGGGAAATGCTGCAGTGGGAACTCATTCCATATTAGATATGGGAGAATCCACATGGGAAAAAGACCTGGGAAATCCTCAGCAGGAGGGAAGAAAAATCTGGAGTAGTCAAGTTAAACACCCAAATTAATCTATGATAAGATATAAAGCCTCATGAAACTCAGTGTCAGGAATTCTCACGTTCACAGAAGTACTCAGTGATTAATTCCTACTTGTGAATAGAATAAAATTATATGGCTGCACTATTTTTGTTCTAGGGACATTGACAGAAAGTCAATGAAACTCTTTACTTCCATGTTTGTTGCATATTTGGGGTGGGGAATTAGGGAATCCTAGAATATGGTTTCCCCTATTGCCATGTGATCACAGCATTAAAGCCTTTTCAAGATCTCTTTGTACCATAGCTTTTTTTTGCAATATCAAAATTTAAAAACTCTTTTGGCAATTTTTAATTGTGTGTACCTTAAAATTAAGTGCACATTTGCTTCTGGCAGATGCATGACCTCAGAATTCACAGCAGAAGTTTCATTGGGAATTTAAAAGTTAGGTGTCTGATTCTTAGAATTAAAATAACAGCGTTGGGCAAAAATATGCCTTCCTGTAAACTCATTAATCTGGTTTTCTGTTTAATGATGTAAAGGAAACAGATAAAAACAGAAACCTGAACTTGACCTGAAAACAGGGACTTGTTCTGTTATGGTAATATGGACACAATTCAGCAAAATATGTTAAGGAATGTATATACTTATCAGAATGTAGGTCTTCTTTGGAAAACACATGCACTAATATTTATTGAATAGTTAAGGTCTTGATGACCTTGAGTTATAAATTCCACTGAATTTCAGTTTGATTTATAATTTAACTGAAATTACGTGAAAATTTGGCATGTACTTCCAGGGGGATAGGGCTGGATCTGAAGATAAGCCCTCAAGGCTAAGGGGACTTCTACAGTCCCACTGGTGGAATATTCCCAAATTGTGATAAAAGGGGACATTAAGGGACTCTGCAGAGAAAAATCTATTTTTGGCTGTGTAGCAGGAAAATTTATTCTGATTATGTGCATGTATAACTCTGAGGTGCAAAGCTCATTTTCAGGCATATCATGGCAGCCTTGTTCATGTAATTTTTCTAGATCATCTCCTTTTTTGCAAATTCATATTGTGAAATAATTCTGTAAAGTGCCATAGCAATATGATCCTTTTCTAAAGGTTTACCACTCTCATATTTTCATTTGCTGACTGCTCAGAAGGATCAGTTGAATTTCAGGGAGATTTCTGTTTGCCTAGAGAATTTCTGCCAACTTAAACTCATTAAGACTATTTTTTCATGTAATTATTTGCTTTTAGGGCAAGTTCCAGCTCAACTGAACTTGGATTCAATTTTGCTTTTTCCTTTGTACCAATTATATTTTATAATTGCTGTAAGTGAAAATGCTTTGCAGATGGGAATGTTTTGTACTATTTTTTTCTTGCTGCATGTATGTTTGAGTTCTTTCTGATCTAGTCCCTTCACTCAGAGTGACAACCTTACTGAAACTAAGGATAGTCGACAGTGCTTCTGCAGTAATTTCAGCTGACTGTGCTTGACAGATCCTTCAAGAATTCCCCACAAAATAAGGAGGATTGACAGCACTTTGTAAAACTTGGGGTGTTCATTTAATGCTTTAACAATGTCTAAACTACCCAGGAAGCTTGGAATACATACATTTTTAGCCACGTATTTCTACTGTTTAAATAAGCTGTAAATGCAAGGTATGTCTCACCAGCGAAAATTCTCCACCATCCCTTCAGATCCATCAACATTACTTAGGTATAACCACCCACCCAAATATTTGCTCCTAGACTCACACCTTGCACCACGTGTCAGAAACCCTCTGTCACATACCAATTTCTATGTAGAGCAAGAATTATCCTCAATAAACAACTTATCTATGTCTTCCAAACTGAGGATACAACTCAGAAGCTTTCTAAACATTGAGCTACCTTAGAAACACAAATAACTGCCCAGCCAGTCGGATTACCAGGCTCTGGAGCAGTAAATGCTCAGCAAACAGTGCATTTCACAGAGAAACAAAGGCTGTTCAGCCTCTGGCTTGTTTGATAGTTTATTACAAAAATAACTTGCAATCCAGTTTAAATACACTCCTCATCTCTTCTGTTGTTCAAGTATCATGGTACTGATCTCTATTAAGAACGTCTTTCTTCCTGGTATTTTCAGATTAATTACAAGATGTAAAACTTCACTGAAATTGTCTTGAAATCCATCTGAAATGAGTGACTGTGTATGATTTCCTGTATCTACATATTGTGATGATTCAGGTACCCTTGCCACACATGTATTTTAACTGTTACCACAGTAAAAATATTCATTGATTTACCTTCTTAACTCATTATAGAAATGCAGTAAAAAAACATATGGCAAATAAGCCAGTACTTCAGTCTTCCACTTCCATTAGAACCTTTGCAAATCTGACCATATTTAGTAACTTGGAACCCATGGCAAACATACTCAGAAAACCTACAAGATCCTGTAAAATACTTCTTGTTTTTAAAATGCCCTTATTTTACCTTTTTTTTTTTTACATTAACTTAACTGCAAGCATTTTTGCTGTCACTTTCTACATTCTTTCTAGATTTTTGCATCAAGTACATGGATTGCCCCACTTTCATCTCCCCCCTCACCCCAAGAAATGCATATGTTTTCCTTTTGACAAACAGAACAATCTTAAGTGTAAAACTGAGTCTATTCTAGAGGCTGTTAGTGCTGCAGTCATGTGAAAACTGTGCTCCATTCAATTTTGTCTCCTCATTTTTTTACTTCAGAGATCACCAGGCCAGCAAGAAACTTTCCTTCTCCAGCTCAAATCTTAGGGCTTGTTGAGCTGGAGGAAGGGAAAATGCACCAGGCCCTTCAGCTGCTCATGTTGGACGCCTCCATCCCCTTGGCTGTGGATTGTAGTTTGAATCAGCTGTTGACAAGCAATAGTCAGACCTGGAATCCATGGACATTATATCAGGATCCGTTCTGGAGCGCTGAGTGCAGTAGGGATACTGCAGCTTAGGGCCAGCCTGGCTGGGGGCACTTGGAGCGGACAGGGAGCTTTTTTGGGGTGACTGAACCCCCGATTGCTTCCCTCCTAGTAAGGCTGCACTACCACTCGGGGCTGGAGGCTCATAAGAAACTTTAAGTTTCCATTCCTCTGGTGGCTCAGGAAGCGTTTTCCTGCGAGCAGCCGATACCACGTTAGCAGCAATGGATTCCTGCATGCTTTGGGGGCCAAAAGCTTCATCCACCAGGCCAAGGGGAGATCTGGCTGCTGCTTCCCAGGGAGTCAGTCTCTTGCCAGGCTTGTCAGCTGCTGTGTCTGGCTTGCTGAAGTAGTCAGGAGCAGGCTGAAATATAAGAGGAGAAGTAGGAGACATGGCTCGAGGAACGAATGAAGAAGGTCTCCCAGGAAGCGATAATGAGCGGCCACTGCTTCTTCCCTAAGAAAAAAAACCAAACCAAATATAGTTACAGTTATTAAACAGCAAGAAAGGAAGCCCCTTCTCTTCACTTCTAAACTGGAACAAAAGACACAGAAACCACGTGACATCCTGGCAGTCTCTTTTTATGTCTGCGGGTATTTTTTAGAACTTTAATTTACTGGAAAGGCAGGCGGCAGAGAAAGAAACAGGAACAAAGATACAGCAAATTGAATTTTTGAGGAATGTAAGCAGACCAAAGACAGGCTTTTACTGAAGAAGTACAATGGCATTAGCAACTGTGCAGCTTTCCCACTACTTAGCTAGTGTGCCTTGCACTGAAAAGACCATTCTTAATGCAAAAGGGAGTCGTGTTGTGACAGTTCTGTGTGTGTTTACAAGATTTGTCCTAGCGTTAGACACAGCCTAATTTATTTGATAACAGGCTCTGTCTAGGACATCTGTCCAAGAACATATCTTTGGCAATCTCCTTTTAAGAAAGTCTTTTCTTACTCAAAAATTATTAGACTTATCCTAGTTTTCACTTTTTGGGGCACAAAAATGAACACGAGCAATTAAAGGCGTTAATGCAATCATCCACTTAATACCCTTACATGACGCTACTTTTGGCTTCTTTAAAAGGCAATGCCCTCGGAATTTCAGTACATTCCGACCCACTTATAGGAGCAATCCATTCATTTTTGACAAATCCTAATCTTCTTAGTAATGCAGCACTTTGAAACAGAAACTGTGTTCGTGAGAAGGTTGTGCTGCAGCAGCCATTTGGCAAGGCAGGGAGCAGGTACAGCCTGTCCCCAAGCCAGACCTGCTCCCTGTGTTACACAAATTACGTTCTTCTTAGAGTCTCTACGAATGTGGTTCCTAAACTCACTGATTTACACTCATTGATTCATGTCCTCAGGCTTAAATGCCTTTAATTCTGAAATCTGCTGTGAAATTCCTGGCTCTTTTTGCCAGAGGCATTGCTAGAATTTCATCCAAACAACATTGGCCTGCGTTACTTCTCCTAGTAAGCTTCCCAAATTTAAAACACTGTAAGCATGAACTAGAGAGCAACCAACAGGTACGTGATAATTCAAGGTATAGCTGGTCTAGCAAAGAGTCACAAATATTGTCACATTTTAAGCTTTTCTGCCACAGGATCTTGCTGCATTTAAGAAACGTGAAAGACCGCTGCTCCACACAGGCTTTTACACCATGTTCTAATATCAGCCTTGTGTATGAGAGATGGAAGCTGAGAAAGAGACTACAAATTGCATCATTTTCAGTCAGTTTGGTGGAGCTTAGTCTGAATCTCTTTTAAAAAGTGTAGTGACACACAGAGGTTGTCATGAGAGTTTTGACAAGTTTCACAACTGATTCTTTATGACAGGACTACCCTTTCACCTCTTAACTTTGATCAGCTGTTTCCAGTTTGCATTTCCAGAGAGGAAACTCACCAACATTATCAATCCTACCCCCACATATTTATGTTAGAAACTAATCTGGTAACCTGAACCATGAGAAACTAAGTGGTAACTAAGAAAATAAAGCAATTGAGAAGACAAGGTTGTAGAGAGGGATGAAGAAGTTGATCAAGCAGGTTCACCTCATTAATCTACCTGTGTTAGCCCCTCTCAGGAGGGTTCTAGAGCACTGTCTATGCTGAGCAGACAGAAAAGTTCCCCTTTATTTAATTGAAATTCCTGTTCAAATCCCTGTGAGTACTTTGCAGGATTTCAGAGATGCAGAGGGAAATGATACTGTTGAAACAAGTGTTGGATAAAATATCTGGCTTTTCAAGAGAGTCAGGTGAATATACTGTTTAGTCTCCTGTTCAGAGAAAAACTCCAGAGTTCATCAAGTCAATATTATCTTTTTGGCATAATCGTTAGTGATAAAGCAGGGACTAATTTTCTTTGACAGAGTTTAATCAGAGAATGGTGACTTATTAAGTGTATTTCACTACTTTTTAAAGAAAATCATTCATTCTGCTGTATTATTTAGGTAGAAGTCCTGGCCCAGGCTTCCCTTTCCCACTTGATAGCTTGTCTTTAGAAAAAGTTGTGGAAATAAGCTGGGTTTAACTTTCAAATTCCAAAATGTGAATTTGCACATCTGTTTCCTCTAGATTTGGTAAAGTAAGGATAATCTCTGCTTCCATGAAGTAAGGACTGAACAGTGTGGGGGTTTAACTAGCGTTTATCTCCTTGGATTGTAAGAGGATGAAACCCGTGAGGGTAAATAGCATTCCAGATGATTTACCTGGAAGAAGGCTGAAGTATATGGGAAGAACCTTGTCCATTCCACAAGGATTGAAGGAATTTGAGGAAAAAGTCAAGAGAGAGATCCCCATTTACTAATTAACACACTACTTTGGGGTTCAGCCCCTTCAAGCTAACAAACACAGAATCTGGGATTAAGGCAACTTCCAGTCACTAGAATTCATCCTTCATTTGCTGGACAGCAGAAGCCAGATATGCTGACACTTTCTAATATTTCCCCATTATATTTAAATCTTGGAGATACATCTGTTGACAAGCATGTACTAAAAAGAATGCACAAACCCCAGATTATAAGTGACACAGTGGAAAATATGAAGTGGAAGCAGAGAATAATTATTCTCCCCTTTGTCTCCCTTAAGCTACAAGAAAATCATAAAAAGAGGGGTAGACCTTTTCCATCCTTCAACTCAGAAATCAAGGGAGAAGGGAGCGAAAAGTGAAATGCTACCAGAATAATTACTTTATCACATACTGTATTCCTGTAATCTTGTTGTGAAGCAGTTATTAGAATATTGAAGTATTACGCAGCAAAACAAACCAGAACCCTCTACACTGATTAATTTGTTCTTTTCCATTGCCTGGATGTTTTCAGAGAGAAAGATCTTTTCTACTGTAGTTATTGTAGGGAAAGTGATTCCTAGATTTGAAGAAGAGGAAAGGCCATTCAGAGCTGTCCACTGCAATCACAGAATCCTGGCAGCTGCTGACTGCCTTGGGTGTCTGTGCGAGCAGATTAAATTGTTTAGGTTAGGTTTAGGCTAACATTGATTTTTAAAATGCAAGCTAGTTATAAACTGGTCAGTGAAGCAAACTTATTGCACTGCAAGAATCTGTGATATTTATGTGTGTTCATGTAAACTAAAATCAATATAATATTACTTCCAAAAGTATCTATTTCCATACATAAGCAAGTGAATTTAAAAGCAGTGTTTATAAAAGTTGTGTGCATGTATAGATTTAGTCAATGTAAGATAGATGAGTGTGACTGTCTGCCTTTGATTCAATAATAATCAATAGTCAGCAAAAACAGGTTTTTTGGAACTTAGAGCTATTTCAATTTTCTTGTTAATTATGAAAAGCTGAAATACAAAAAGAGCAATACTTAGACTTACAAAACAGTGCACATTTTAAAGGCAGGAGTCAGAAAGGTATTTTTCCTTTTCCAGACCAAATGAGAATGCAGAATACTGCTTTGTGAAGTGATTTCCCAGCAGCTGTTCTTCTGTCTCAGGTGGCACATCTCCTCAGTAAGAGAAAACTCTGTGTGCAGGTTTAAATGCCACAACTGCCTTTTTACCAGTGAAGGAGGCAAAAGTGGGTTGGACTCTGAAAAGTCCAGTGAAACTCTCTCAACATAAACGCCCGCCTAATGAAGTCACTTGAAAAAATTGGACCTTGGTGTCTAAGTCATTAAAGCAGTTTTGTTTTCATCTTTTCTTTATGGTCCTGGTCCTTAATCCCATATCAAAGCTTGTTAAAATCTGAGTTAACAATAGTGCCTGGATGCTGTTTACACGGAAAGGGGACAAAGGAGGAGGAAGCAGATAAAACAATTGTTTTATCTCAAAAAATGACTCTGCCTTTATAAAAAGCCCAGAGTGATGTATTTCTCCTTTGGCTTTCTATGGGCTTGTAATGGCCACTGCAGTAAGAGACCAAACCACTGAGAAAATGGTAGGACAAAAGAAATAACACTGAATTTTT
Source organism: Orthonyx spaldingii (assembly GCA_013397795.1). NCBI lineage: Eukaryota > Metazoa > Chordata > Aves > Passeriformes > Orthonychidae > Orthonyx > Orthonyx spaldingii. The sequence goes on along the minus strand of VZTJ01002878.1, from coordinate 128,050 downwards.
ATTTTCAATTCTTTCATTCTTTTCATTTTTTTTAAACATCAAAGAAGTAGCTCAGATTTTTAAACTGAGCTGAGTATAGAAGGGAGACATATTGTAAATATTATTACAGCTATTTTGTACCAAACCATTTACTATTTAAACTTCATGTAAAGAAAATATAATTTCTCTCTGAAATGCTGCCAGCTCTACAGTAAATGCTACAGCTATTTTACAGCTACCAAAGGTTTTGAAATCAAATGGAAAAATCATATTCATTTGAAACTCTTGAAATATTTTACAGTAGACTAAAATGGGACTGTAGCAATTTGGCTAAGGGGGATATGAATGGCTGGGTAAGAGGGAATCTTGCCTGTTTAACAACTAAAATCTTGTCAGTGGCTGTACTGAAACCAGGAATAGATTAGAATGACATAGTTCAGGCTTGATCTGAACTTCCTCAAAGCTGTCTTGTCAGGGCTTGCTTCTGAAAACTTATTGGGAATTTTAGGACTGGAATATAATTTATTCTAAGTTCAGGTTGTTTCTAAAGGTGGTATTATTTCAGGTGAGAACAATCTTGTTTCCATATTTGTACACAAACTAGTGAAGCACTGTCAGCCAACTCACATAAGCTTTGTGACAAATTTTGCTTTTGAAAATAAAGTCCTTTTTAGTTGTCAAGTAATGGTGGAAGAGGAAAGTCAGTGATTAGAATTAGGCCTTCACTACTGCAAAATGCTTATGTGGTTAAAAAACAAGACTATTGCTAACCTATCATAAATTATTCAGTTAGCTCACTTTGCACCCGTGCAAATGAAAGAAAAGCAGTTTTCATTATCATTTAATCTTTATCTGTATGTAGTTTTCAACATGCAATACTTTTATGCCTATAGAAAGCAAATGCCTGGAACTTTTGGCCGTAGGCATCTTCGATTTCCTTGGAACAACCTGCTTATTTCTTGTAAGGAAAAATATTTGCTGCCACCTTCTGGATTTTATATTGCACAGCTACCAGTGCAAAGTTCTGACCTTTCTACCTTGAGGAGTAGCACCACTGCCTGCTTTAGAACTGGCTTGACACAAATTTTGTGTCTGAAATGTTCCCTATTTCAGTGCAAATGTCCCTATCTATATTCACCCCGACAACCCTATGGAGGCTCAATAGGAGCATTGTGATTTTATAGCCTGTTCCAGCCCCATCTCCTGTGATGCAGGAGGGTTTTATTCATTCCTGCAAATATCTGGTGGTTCAAGCCCTGCTGGAGGGCGCTGTTACAGTGTGCTCCATGATAGTTTTCCAAGGCTGTGTTTGGGTCTTTAAAAGCTACCTCGAAGCAATGCTAGTGAAGTTGGAATATCGCCTGTTCCAAAGCCCGGCAATGCAAGCACCATTGCCCAGTGCTGATGCATTTTGATTAGATTTCAGGATTTCTGCCCTATCCAGTGCCATTTCAGGGCTTCATTTAGGAAACGTTAGGATTCTCTAACTCAGGAGTATATTGTGAAAAAAGGTGCTTTCGCTATTTGGAATTCACAGCTGCTCCCTGAGGATTTCCTCTCTGGAATTCCACCTGGAGTCCTGCCATCTGTTAACAGTCACAGAGGGATGTTAAGGATCACATCCTTTGACAGAGTAACTGGTGCATGTGCTGCTGGCTCTGCAGATGCCTTGAAGTGTCTTAAACTGGACACCCAAGGCTACAGAGTGTCCTGGTGTCAGTGCCACTGGATTTGTGCATTATTTAGTAATTTGTAGAATGCAACAGTGTAAAGATGAATTCTGGCTTCGGAATGATTTGGGTGCTAACAGCAAAAATCCGTAGGAAAATAATTCTATATGAAGGGCACTTTTTGAAGAGTGTGCATTGAGTAAGGAATGATGCTGAATGTCGAAACAAAGCAGCAAAGAGGTATTTGTCAGATGGGCAGGCCTGGTTGGAGTCCTACAGCAAAAATAGCAGATGTGACATGATTACAGGTGTTCTGGCCATGCAAACACCCAATGAGGTTGGATTAAGCTGACACAGGCAACAAGAATTCCAAGTGCCTCACTTTGTAATCCAAACAGTAGTGTTTAATGTTGTTTTTCTCATAATTCTATATACACATTGTCAGGTGCTTGCTTCAATACTACTTCAGTACTCTAGAAAGAAAAACAAGTGTACCCAGATGCCAGATATTTTGCTTTTCTTTGCAGTATAGAGCCATGTACCAAAAACAAGCTGCATAGTGAAGCTGTGAGAAGTAGCATTCTCACAAATCAAAGACAAAAATCACTAGCAGTTATTTATGGTTTTTTGGGGAAAAAGAATCTCTCTTTTAAAAAACTGAAAATATTTGTCCATAGGTTTTTACCGTATGGAAACTTTTGCTCCTAATATAAATGTGCTGCACTCTTTGCTTCTCAGTCAATTAATGCTCACACAGAAACTGAGTGTTGTTCTCCATGTCACCCTTTGTAATCCAACCTGTGCTCCCGTGATTGGGAATGTATTTAACTTCTGTAACGTTCCTCCTTTCCTTCTGTTTGTTTTATGTTTCTTAAAACCATTTCAATCTGTTGTTTCAGATCTAGATAGAAGCATCAAGAGAAACACTCCATCTGTTCAACAGTTCAGTCTTTACACCTATTTAGAAATGACCCGGTTATTTTCATAACATCTTGTCTTTTAACTGCCTGCAGATATGAGGGGAGCCTCTGGTTTAAGATTTGTGTCTTAAAAACATACAAAAGAATCAGGATTCTTGCTTCAAAATTCTGTTTTTACATTAATTCCCCATACGGGAAGCCTTCATCCAGATAGCCAATCTGTAAATTCAATAAGTTCTTTTTCTCATAGCTGAGTTTTCTCAGCCTAAGGGAATGTGCAGTTATTATACTACTACAGATGTTTGTGCGGGTTTCTCATGCACTGCTATTAAAAATTTTGTCAAGATCATTACAACCAGGAATAGATTTTTTCTTTAAATACTGTAGAGGGTAACAGGAGAATTGATTGACACATAAAGAAAAAGTCTTTTCATGCCTTACTTAAGGAAGCAAATATTAAACCCATGGGAATACTGTTATATGGTTTGTCTTAGCTTGTAAAGGAAGAGTTAGAGTCTGCATTTGTAGAGATCGTTTCAACATAGAGCTTCAGGATTTTTTCTACTTTTTAAATCATTTGATAAAAAACCTGAAGTGCTTCCTTTAGTAAGCACCCAGCCTGAAAATCACTTCTCCAACATAACTCTTGGGTGATTCCAACTCCCCATTTATGTAATGGCATGCAAGTGTAATATCTAGTATAAAATAAGACCTGTTGTTGTCATGGGTACTGTGAAGTCATGATGGTGGCACCAAGTGTGCCATGAAATTATCAGGCTCACATATTTTCCCAAGAGATCTACCAGCAGTGAGTTCATTCAGAGTTTCTGAATCCACAGGTTTTTGAAGATCTTGTGAAGTTTCTTCTTCATATGGCCTTTCCATTCCAAAATGAGCAGAGTCATTATAAAATACCGTTATGCCAAGCTGTGTAATTAAGATTTGCACTTGCTGTGCCAAACCACCAAAGCAATCAGTGGAATTCCGGGTGTTTGACTTCGGGTAAAGAAAGTTGCATCATGTAAAAAGGCAAGACTGGAAGTGGGAATCTTTTTAGAACCAAAGGGTTTGGAATTTTAAAGCTAGCAAATCTGGAAAAGATTCCTGGAAAAAAGAGAGGAGAAAGATTTTGCAAAGTGTTAGTTGTTGTCATTTCCCTGGTATTCCCCTGCCTCACAACGTACAGAGCATTCCCTGCTCCAGAATGGCTGGAGCAGCAGCACGTGATGGTCAGGCTGGTCCTTTGTTGGGGTCTCATCCTGGATACTTGATAATTAATGCTCCTCCCAGATCACATTATCTGCTGTGAGGTTCTCTTTATAACTGCTTATCATCTTTTATCAGAGTTCAACAAAAAGAATTCAACAAAAGTCTGGAAATAGTCAGCCATCTCCGTAGGCAGAATAGATGAATCCCTCTTGCTGATTGTTCTTTTTACCTTCAGTATTTTAAAATCCTTTGACAGGTATTTTATCCTGTGTAGCCACTGTTCTTTCATGGAGTTTTCTCCCCCTAGCTTGCCTCCCTCTAATCCCAATAGTATTTTCTCTCAAAATTTTCTCTCTGCTCTGCCACTTAGCACTAATTTTTCTGTCTGAACCACATGCAAGCTCCACACCTCCTAAATTTTTTGAGCCTGCTGATACCTCAAGCTCTTATTTTTTGTTTCTTCCTTAAGTGAGCAGAAAGCAAAAGAATGAAGCTTACTTGTAAGAGATTTTAATGTTTACTCTATAAATGTTCCTACAGGAAAAATTGAAATCTCTTTCTGGCTGTTTTATAATGTATTCTCTTTTGGTGAGCAGGAACATGGTAAGAGTGGTTCCCCTACAGAAGGGGGGAAAAGTTAAGCAGTTCTTTGTTGAAGAACTAAATTTTGTCTTCTATTTTTGTAGCAGAAGTTCTAACTTTTTGTCTGAAAGCCACTCATCTCCAAAACAAAACTTTTTAATTCAGTTTAATGGCAAGATGTTTATAACTGAATCATAAATTGAAGGTATAGAAATCCTTGATTGAGGTAGCTGTTTTTATGAAAAGACTGTCTAGAATGTGAGATCAAAACTGGTGCAGTATAATACTTCCAGTATGTGCTATGTAATTAAATGTGTTAAAATAGTCATAAAACACTTAAATTCCTCTTTTAATGTGAACATGCTGGAAGTATTGTTATAAGTGATGGCTTAAAATTCACTGTTAAATATTCTTCCATAGTAAACATGACAATTGCATCTTGGGAGCCTTGCCATAGTAGATAAAATCATTCTAATAGCTTTTTCAGAAAACCATTTACAAAAGCTCACTGCCCTTTCAAAGCGAAGCTTCAGACGGCTCCTCTACACAAACCATTCATTTCCTTGACATTTCAGCTACGTTTGACATTATCTTCAGCTTTTCATCTGGACCCATGACGATGAACAGCTCAGCTTTCCTCTGAATACCTGCTTCACAAGAGATTACATCTTGGATAAACCTATTCCTTTAGGTAGACCAGTCTTCTGAAATATTAATAAGAATTAAAGACTTACCTGATTAGTAAAAAGAGCCTCGAGGCCAAGTTGGATCCAAGTCCCGTGTGTGTAGAATGATGTGTGTATAAGAAATTGAATTCAGAGCTGGGCTTTGAATGGGATTTTCAAAAGATCCGAACCAAGTTAAGAGCATTAACGTCATTGAGACTTTTGTTTTTAACTCTTAATAATGCTTTAATAATCCTTCTGTCATTGTTCTAGGCCATATGAAATACTTGTGTCCAAATCCAAATGTGATCAAAATTCCAATTTTCAGCATAGATGCACTTTCTAAGCTCCTGTGCCTCGTAGCCACAAGCATCAATACCAACCCTTGTGGTGGGGGGACAAAGCTGCTATAAATCTCCTCATTAAGGAAATATTCTTTTGGTGGTGGGGTGAACAAGTACAGAAGTGTGATCATAATTTACAGATGTGCTTTACAGGAGGAGACTAAGCAAAAACATGGAAGGCAATATGAAGCTGATTGGATTTCTGTGTCTCTCACAGCACTACTTACCTTTGGTGGGGTGTCTTTATTCCAAATACATACTGGTGTCTTAATGGCTACCTAAAATAGTGTGTGCAACTCCAGATTGAACTTGGAAGGAGGGCAAGAAAGGAGGGAGGAAAGGGAAGGGGAGAAAGGGGAGAGGAAGGGGAAGAGAAGAGAAAGGGAAAGTGGAGAGGAATGGGAAGAGAAGGGAAGGGGAAAGGGGAGGGGAGAGGGAGGGAGGAGATCTCATATTCACAGGCTAGCACAGGGAATAGACTTCCCCCAAAAATATCCTGGCAGTCTGTATGTGGAAGTGAAACAAAAAAATAGCAGCCAAACCAAAGAAAAAAGCTGCAAACAGGCAGAGAGGAAAGGGACAAATTTAATGATAGAATAAAAGTACAGATATTGACAGTGGAAAACAGGTAGAAGGGAGAGCTCCAAAGGACTAAAATATTGCTACTTTCTATTTCCAGGTAAATGCAATATAAAATTTTTTTCCCTGAAATCCATATATTTTTTTCTGAATTTTAAGGGGGAGATGGACCCCTTGATCATTTTCTTCTAATGCAATCAGTATCCCAATCTAAAATTTAAAGGGGAGAGTAGAATTTTGGTGGTCCAAAATTCAGAGGAGTGTTTTTCACTGTTTTCATTAGAGTTTGAGTTCAGCCTACTTTCTGCATGTGCAATCAAATACATTCTTCTCGCCTTGGATTGCAGTTTGAGTTACCATCATGGGACCAAACTACAGAGATTTTGTTCATACTTAGGAATGTTTTCTTCATCAAGATAGTTCTACAAACCCTGCTAAGGTATAAAAGGTCCATAATCTGGTCTGTAACTAGCTGAATGGTAGTTTAAACAAACATATCAACAGATTCTGCCATCTTTATTCACAGAGTTATGCTTTAATCTTTAGCTTCACACCTGGGATGGATTTTGATTCCCTTAGTTGTGAGAAACAGCACCTTGTTTCAGCCCTAGCACCACTGATGCTGATGAAAGACATGCTACGCTACTCAAATATAGCCCCTTGATTTCAGCAAAGCTCTGTATTCACTGTAGGGTTATACAGTACATTTCAAGACCACAGGCTCTCAGGAATTTTCCACAGTAGCAGTATTTCAATCCTTAGTCCCCAATACAACAAGGAAAAGATAAAAGTAGAAGACCAGAGTAAAAAGATTTAAAGTGAGAAGAAGCACTGTAGGGGCCCAAGTTAAAATAATGAAATGTGTGCAAGAGACCAGTAGGAAGACATGGCCGTAATCATGATTTACTGGTAATTTCTGTGGCATGGAGTGCTCTGGGAGCAAGAACCAGCACTCTACACTACAGGTAGCCCTCCAGTTCTCAGTCACTGTGCTTTCACAAGAAACTGGTGCATTACATTGCAGCTGCAAAACCCAGGACACCTCTCTGACTGCTCAATAATTTTGATTTACAGGCTTCTCTCATACTTGCTGGGTTCAAGGAAAACTGGCTAAAAATATGCCTGCGCGTGGGATGTGAAATTTCCCCAGAATGGGAAATTTTAAATAATTTGTCCAGCTGTCTTTCCACCTCTTTTTAGTCTTCATAACACTCCAGCATCTCTTATAGCACGTACTCTGTGAAATCACAGAGGCAATTCATGATTTTGGATCACAGCTGATCCACATAGCTTATAAGCTAAGCCCCTGACTGATCAATCAGATTCCTGTGGAAGGACCTTTGAGCCAGGACAGATTCTGAGTGAATTCCATGGGGCTCTGTGCAGGCCAAAGGTCTATCCAGTTGTGTTCTGCTAGAGATCAGTCAGAGTCTAACACTGTATCTATTTTATGCTATGTTAATAATACATATTATTATTAGTTAATAAGGCACTTCTTTAAAAAAACCAACCACCATAGTCCTCAAATCCCTAGGTAATTAGAACACAGTTGGGGAGAGGGACAGAGAGAAAGCTGTTCTCTATTACTTTGACATACCAGGAATATTGCTAACTGTTTCTGTTGTTGTAGTCCTAAAGCAAAAACCTAGTGTCCTGCTCACTTCACGCAATGGTACCTCTCCATTTCAGGATGTCACGTCTATAAAGCACCGATAAAATGTAGAAATGTGCTAAAATTTTTATCTATTTTGATTCCTTTAAAAAGTTCAAACGTTTTGGACCCAGATTTGAGGTGATACATCTGACATTCTTAAGTAAGCTACGGAATACCCCTGGCACAGTCTGTGTGCCAGGTGACCACTGCAAACCAGTGACTGCAAGCAAAACGGACACTAAGTTTCAGCTACCGGGTTTACTCTTGAATAACCGATGGCTTCCACACCTGTGCAGTGACGCCAGCTTTCTTGGCTGAAAATTTTGGCCTCGGAGCAGTAAACAAAGAGGATGTGGTGGTTTCTGGCTTAGAAAACGCAGAGTAGCCTGTGGGTGAATACGATTCATTTCCTGGGAGAGAGGCGTTTGACGGGAACAAAGGTTGGGAACCGTAGGCTGGCACGGAGTACACCGAAGAAGGCCGGGCCCTTGTAGGAGAGCCAGCACCAGGTGGAAGGTAGGTAGGTAAAGGCAATGTTTGCTTTGAAGCGGACAGCTTCGATGTCTGCTTCATGGCAAGGCTCTCCTTAGGAGGTTGGAAAGTAAATAAAGACGGATCGAGTTGATAAGGTTGGTGTTTCATAATATCCAAAGCATTGAGACCTTTCTTAGGTTTTCTTTTTGTGTTTTTGGTAGCAGTAGCAGCCTTAGAGGAAGGCTTGGAAGCAGCAGGAGGGTAAGACGGGCAGTGGATGGGATTATAAGCAACGGGGGGAGGTGCTCGGACATTAGGTGAGTATTTCCAAGAAGCTGGTAAAGATGGAGTTGGAGATGAGGCTCGTGCCATGTTTGCCTGCACAGTCTCTGAATCCACCACGTACTTCTCCATTCGGGAATGCCTCCTGGCAAACAGCTGTGCTCCTTTCCCACTCATAGCTGGTGGCATCTCGAAGGGAGGCTTTGTTTCTCCAGCACCTGGGGTGACTGGTGTTGACTTGGGGGCAAGGTTTGGACTCGCCAGGCTGGCCTGAGGTCCTTTGAAAGGACCAGCAAGGTTGAGAGTGCTTGGGGGATGGATGGGAGAATGAGGATACTGTGGAGATTTGGGTGGTGTGGGATACGCTGCCTGAGGTGAGGCTGGTGCTGGGAAAGAAGGAGGCTTGTTGGAAGCCGCAGCTGAAGGTGACCAGACTGGTGAAGCTGGAGCACCAGCAGCAGGAGGCACCTTGAGTGAAGGCTTTGGAGCAACAGGAGGAGGGGCCTTTTGTTTAGATGCTTGAGTCTGCATGAAATTGCAAGCTTCTGCTCCCAAACTGAGGTAGTCTTCTTCAGGTCCTGACTCAAAACCAGCTCCGGTACCTTTTTTGCCCTCTGCATTGTGTACGAGAGACAAGAGGGCAGGGTTAGGACTTACTTTGGGTGCGTCTTTGAAATTGGACATTGGTTTGGAAGTGCTTCTTCTCTTTGCCTCTTGCAGTATCCCGGTTCTCTTGGCTGGCACGGCAATCCTTTCATCCCTGGACGCGATGTGCTCTGTGGGCTCGGTGGCCACCCACGCGGCCGGGGCAGCCTTGCTGGCCACAGGAGCTGAGACAGGTCTGTAGAAAGCCTCAGCTGGTGGGCTGACAGAGCAGTAAGGAGGTGGTGCTGCTGCATCTGAAAGGGGGCTGGTGACATTCCTTACGGGTGAAAATGGTGCAGCTGCTCGGTTTTGAACCCCAGAAGGGAAGGGCTTTGCTGTTTTATTCAAAGATGCTGCTTTTTGAGCTCCAGAGGACTGAAAAGAGAGATTTGTTCCAGGTGCTAAGCCAAAGCCATTTTGTTGTACCATTTTGCTGTGGTTCTGGCTCACGTCTGTGTAGCTTTTGCTCACACAGGTCTGCTGTCTTGACATTTCCTCCTCTTTTGATTGATAGACCAAAGAGCTCACTTTCTGGAAGTTCTCTGTCACAGTGGTTTCCCTGTGCTCCTCTGTCTGCACTGTGCTTGCCTTCATCTCCTCTTGCTCCGCTGTAATCTGATCCATCCTCTGCCGCCTCTTGGCAAACATGAGGGCCCCTTTCCCTGTGCTGTCTGCAAGCGTCTGCATCTCCTCTCCACTTTTTGTCTTCTTTTCCACCTCCAGCAGACCACTGTCCCAGTCAAAGGTCACGATCTTACCGTCCTTGTCAATGTCAGAGAAAAAATCTTCATCTATTTCCGACTCGCTTGTTGCAAGCAAACTCACCTCAAAAGTGTTTTCTTTGTCCCCCTCTTCACCTTCACCCTCTTCCCCCTCGTCCTCGTCACGCTCTAACTCCCCAGTCCCGTAGCTGACTAAAGTGTATTTCCTCGCCCTTTGGCGGCGCTTCTTGAACATCAACACCCCCTTGGAATTGGGGTTGGGAGCTGCCGTCAGCAGCAGTGCAATGCTTTTACATTTAGATTTGGCTTCTTTGACCTGCTTCTCCGACAGGCTCTCGCTTCGTCGGAGCCCTGTGGAAAGAATCAAAGTGCACATTTCATTTCTTGTGGCCTGCAAAATCACAAGGAGACTAACAAGTGCGTTTTTCTGTACTGGAAGTTATCCACTCCCCCCTTTTCCCATATTAAAACATTTCTTTTCTTTTGTACGGGAAGTTCATTATACTCAAGTTTTTCTCACAGTATCAGCTGTGTTATAAATTCCATACCCAGCATTCCTTAGAATCACACCCTTGCAAGTTCAAAGGCTACATCACTTTCTTGAGGATTGACTCTCTTTGTTCAATAGGAACATTACGTCTTTATTTCCAGCACTCTTAATTTTTATTCCTAACACCAACAGACAGGTGATATTTTCTCATTTATCCAGTCTCTGGTCTGGTATTTTCCAAGTATTTGACCACAGTTCCTAGGCTTACAGCAGCCATTCCCAGCCAGCCAGGCCCATGGTTGCTAAATATCTGAGACCAAATGAGACAGCATATTCTGTCTGACAGTGACAGCAGCTTCTGCTGTTTAGGTGTTTATTTTACTCCTATAAGTTGCAAACTTGCTGGAAGTTAGTATCCTACTGTGTATTAGCTTTTTAAAAGCAAGTATACATCCAGAAAGGCATACACAGAAAATATTAGCATTAACTTTCAGTCCATTGGAATATGTGGGAGTTTGTCCATGGTACTCAATGCAAGCAGGTTCAGCCTTTTAACAAGCATTACTTGCCTGAAATATAATCCAAGATGCTGTAAGATGCAACATATGCAGAATATTTCTTTAGGAAATGCAGCAAGAGTGAATACATATTTAAGAACAGAATCAAGGAGACTCAACTAACTGCTCAAGGGTATTCATTCACTAGAGTATCAATGACAATATTTCTGAAAGCATAAACTACTGGTTTTCATCAGGTCATGTGAAAGAGGGACAGATGCAGCTGCAAGGCTGATGGATGCACTGGGCATCAGTGTGACTGCTTCCTTGCATTGGGACATGGAGCATGTGCCTCATGGGGCAACGCTGGTCAGGTGCTGTCCTTGCTGCTTTCCCTTTCTTGTACTCTACCACCGAATCTCATGAATGACAGCCTCAATAGCTCCTGCCTTCAAAAAACCTGGAATTTAAAGCTATTCCTGACTAGATCAATAGCCACAAGGAGAAAGCATGCCTCTGATAAAAGAAAAGAGAACAGTATTTCTATTATAGAACATTTCGTATCTTTTGGTGGCATAAATAAAACAAACTTATTAAAGAAAGCCATGCCATGTGTTTTCTAGTCATGATCCCTTTAGCCATGTCAGTAGATAGAGTCTGATACTTCTCCTATTAAAGACAATTGGAGTTTTGCCATTGTGCCAGATGACAGCACAACTGGACCAATGGTTCTCACAATAATCTATAAAAGAGAAAGGAGCATGTCATCCAAACCAGCAATTTGTAATATTTTATTGTTGGAGAGCCAAATCATAAAATCCTTGGCTCAGTCCTGTTCCAATTCCTTACAATAGTCGTTGAAGATATTTTCCAAAACTATGGGTTTTAGTGTTAGACTGCTACTTATTCAGGTAAATATAATTTGATTATTATTTACAGAAAAAAATTCTGCTAAAGAGATTGAGCACCTATAATGAAAGTTCTTCTCTGGTTCAGGCTTAAATGCTTCTATTTTTGCAGAAAACATGCATAATATTTGCTGCACACAGAGTATTTCCTATGCTTGGCAATTCGGTTGCTCTCATGCGTAGATCGGATTTTAGTAATAATATTAATAATAATGATAATAATGCAAAAAATTTACATATTAAATCAGCGGTTCCTAAGGATAATGATCTGCCACTATCTTAGAAAAGACTGAGATTTTCATAGTTGACATGGGAAAATCACCGGACTTCTGTTCTTCTTGAAAGGAGATTTTATCATGTAAAAAGTAGTTCATTCTTTGTACTTTTGCCTCTTCAGACAGGCACTGCAAGTAATTCTCTAAGAAATGCAGGTGCAGTCCCACAGTTGCTTCTGACTTGGCAGCCAAAATGTGGAGCATGTGCACTTTTCTTTTATACTTCATTTAATATGCCCAAAATATGTGGGTTGCATACAGACACTTAGGCATAAGTAACTGCCGAATCCACTTGCCAATGAGACACAAATGGTTATCATGCTAAAAATACGCTTCCAGAGGAATTAGCAGTGGGTTAGCAGAGGAGTTCCAACGCTGCATATGAAATAGTTTGTTGCTACAGTATCTCACTGCACATATTCAAGCACCTTTGACATACTGCTACTAAATCACCAGACCGGATTCTTCACATTGTTGGGAAGGAGCAAGCAATAGAAAGGTCCCAGATGAATAAAATAACAAAGAAACAAATAGATTAATTAATAAATAATATACGCCTACACCAAATCAATTGATGCTGGCTCCAGTGGCAAGTTTGCTTCCATGTAAACCCCTTGGACACATTTTGAGGCTGACCTCTGGGTCTGGGAGTCAGGAGAAATAACATGTTCACTTTACAGTCTGGGGAAGGCTGACAAAACCAAAAGGATCATGTAACAGTTATACACATGCTGGTGTCTGTCAAAATCTCTTCTGCAGGCAACATCAAGCTTTGCTGCTAGACTTTTTTATTAACTTTTCAAAGCAGTGGCGTGGCTTTGGTTTTAGATGATGCAAATGACAAAGCAAAGCTTTTGCTATAAAAGGAGAAATCCACAGGATTCACTAAACATGTGCAAGCTCTTTTTGTTAATATTCTACAGATTGCCTCTGAATATATATGCATTAGAACACCAGCAGAGTTCAGCCCTTTCTGGAGATGTAAGTATTTTTAGTTGCACAAAGTCATGAGTTAATTTCAAAGTGGAAGTCTACTAAGCAAAGTTATTCAGCACAGTTAAGGCATGGGTAGTCTCTTGGCTCATCACCAGGAGCACTGTATTACCCTGAAAAAATATATAAAGCAAGAACAGAAACATTGTTTAAAGGGAAAAAGAGAGAGGGAAAGTTAGAAAACTGCAGAAAAAATCTCTAAACACTTTTTTTCTGATGCAGTCTAAATCCTGAAATTATATCTAAAGCTACAAAAGATGCCCTCAGGCAGTGCAAATGATTAGGTGGGACATACTCACTTGCGTGCCTTGCCCTGTGCTTGAGAGGTCTGTGATCCTTTTCCGAGTGCTTGCTGTCTTCTCCCTGCTCTGTGGCTTCTGGTGAGATTGCAAAGGAGAGGAGGGAAGGAGGTGCTTCTGATTGCCCTCCTTCTACATGAGAATCAACACACCCCCTGTCAGACGGAGACCTGGGCGCTTCCTTCTCCCTGTCAGAGCAGTCTAGGATCACCTCCACCCTGGGGATAGATGGAGCTGCACCTTGGATCCTCTTGACCTCTTTGCTGCTAGAAAAGTGGACTACTTTGTTTGACCACTGGATGTTGCCCTCCTTCACACCCAGGGGAACTGCGATGAGGGGGCTGCTCCTGTCCTGTTGTGCACTGGGTCCTCTGCCTGAAGGGGGGCATTTTTCTGCCCCCAAGAGAGTCACAGCAGGAGCAGTGGTGGCCTTGTGCGTGTTGTTTGAGAGGGACAACTGCAGCTCAACCATAGCACCTGGCCTTTCTTCTGTCGTCCCTCTGAGAGCAGTCTCGTCTGTCACGAGCACTTTGGGGGTGCCTATCACTTTAGGAGGGATTTTGTGGCTTTGTGTCTCTTGCTTTGTTTCAGAAAAGTGTGTGTTGCTTTCTGCTGCTCCGTGGTGAGTCCCACTGTAAATCTCTGTGATGCACAAATCTCCATGGGGTATCTCTCGTGCTGTGTTCATTTGCAGTGTGGTGTTCTCCCTATAGTCCTCATTTCTTACGTTCTCATGCTTCCCATTTTCTCTTTCAGCACTCAAGGTTTCATTTATTCCACTGGAGGATCTGCACATACATAAACAATGCAAGAAATTAAGCTGCTGTAAGCACAGTCATTGTAAATAGAGAGTTACAAAAGCAATTTCTGCATAGCATTTCCTCATCCTAATTGTGGCACCTTCTAGCAGGTCCATTTAAATAGAAGAATTTCCCCAGAATGCAGAGGTCTTAAATAGAAGCATCTTTGTGTCTTTCAAAATTCTCCAACTTAGCAGTTCACTAGGAGGGAAAGTACACGACAGTGTAGAACTATGACCCTACTACTAATCTGAAATGTGGAATTGTATCGTTCTTAACACCAGTGTGCTTTCCCAGACACCTTTCTGTTATAGGCTTTCCAGACAAATGCTGCTGAGACTTTTGGGGCAATGCTTCTTCATATTTCAGATGTCCGTGAGAAAATTAACTTTGCATGACACCAGAGGAGTGGTTAACTTTTGGCTCTGTGGCAGCTACTGCAACTGCTTCAGGCACCACCCTTACATGTGGTTCCTCTCCCAAATCATTCACTCTCTAAGGAATAAAGAAGTACTGGATAAGGATCAGAGGGAGGGAAATGAATACTTGAAATACACATTCAAAGAATTCCTGTGAGGATCATCATCCTTGTATATCATGGATTAATTAAAATATTCTGGGCCTGTTCCAGGGATCCAGCATAAAAGGGTAATGAACCTATACAATATTTCCTACTTGTTTAAAAACACATTATTTCTAACTGGAAAATGTTTTTTTCACTTGTGGAACCTACAGTATATCTCAGTGTAGCTCCTTTTTCTAAACTATCCATTCCTCTGGCTCACTCAGGCTGTTTTACTGTGTTAGGACACCTGGTGTACCCTTTAGCTCCTTCTTTCAGTACTCTGGAACACACTGACTACTATTAATTTGAGAAGGAACCTTCTCTGTACAGCAAGGCTGCAGCATGTTATTAAGAGTTTCTATTTGCTAGAAGGTAGCAAAGCACTTTTTCAAATGAGGAAAGTGGTAGGTGTCCCCAGTAAAGTACTAATATTAAGTACTGTGAAGATTTTTGAAATCAAAAGCAGCCCTGGCTACTCTGAAACTTTGGAACCCTGTAGAAATAAAGGCTGGAGAAAGCAGCAGAAGGAATAAATTTGTCAGTGCAGTGAAGAAACCTCAATATCACTTGCTTTTTAGGCATGCAACTTACTACTTGTGGCAGTCTGGGTCTGCCTCAAATAGCACGAAATGTGTAACATCCATTGCACCACATATGGGGCTTCATAAAGGTCAGACAGATTTTAATTTAGGGAGCTCCTTGTGAGTGCTGCTGGATCCCATCGTAGGATGCTATTTGGATGATCAATTGTACTGCTCTCGAGCACAGATAAATTACAGAAATCTGTAAACATTTCCTTGTAAGATACGGACTGGAGGCTGGCCCAGCTAAATGTTAGCCTTTATTGGTAGCTGAGTGATTGTGTGCATGTGTGGGAGAGAAAGATTCCCGCCTTAAAAGGCCCTTGTCACCTATGGATATACTTCTACTCTATATAGACATAAATGTGTATCCTCTGTCAAAAGGCAGAATGCTGGGTATGATTTCTTTTTTGTCATTTCAGATTCTGTTTTGTCAAATTATTGGTTTTGTTTCAGGCCTTTCCAGCTCACTGCAGGAACAGCAGCCCTGGTGTAATTCCAGGAAGGAAGCAGAACTCCTGGAGTCAGCACGGCAGGGTTTATCGCAGGCTCATGTTTTACTCCCTACATGGTGCATTTCATGTCGGCGCTGAGCACACTCCCTTCTTCCCCCTAGAAATGTTCTCTCCAGACTCAGCAGCAGCCCAGGAGCTGCTAACACTGCTGTGAGAAGGGCAGGCTGACGTTTCGGTGTCTGTCCCCTCTCTCCGTGTTTCCCGGATGCATCTGCTCAGCATTTGCCGGGAAGGTCAGTGCGATGCTCCCCCATACGGCATCTGGGAGTGCCCGCCCTGCAGGGCGTCGCTTTCCTCTCATCCTGCAAACCGAGAATTTTCTGGCCACTGCTGCTGGTCAGTAACTTCTGGGAGACATCAAAGGCCAAGTAGCATTTTTAAAGCTACTTTAGAAGCCTAATTTTCCTCCCAGTAAGATTTGTAAGAGCAGAATTAGGTCAACAATTAATGCCTGTGAAAATCGCATCCTTCATGCAAAAAGTTCAGGGACAGCCGGGAACTTCCCAATGGAAAATATTCTCCCCTGCTAACAAAAGGTACCTAGATGTAAAGATCACCAGCAGAATACCACTTGAATTATTCTTTTCTCATTATTTCCAGCATTTTGTTAAGGTGGCTGCTGACAAGTGGCTTCTCAGGAGAGGAAAGATTTGCCTCTCATTACTCTCAAAAGATGCTAAGACACTTCCTGAAAAATCCTTCTGGGGGTACTACTGAGAGGGATAGCACCCACAAATGAGGTGGGAGGGCAAGGGAAGTGTTTCAGTCTATTCTCCCATACCTGTGAAGATACTGACAGCAGGGTCTGGGATTTGGGACAGATGAGCTGATGAGAAGAAATTCGCAGCTTCTCACAGTGGATTCCTTTAGAACATTTTAGTCACTTTCAGAGTGTTGAGCATTTTCTTAAAATTTCTGACATGGTTTCATTCCATGAAACCCTGAATTATGTGGCCCAAACACTCTATTTTGGTTCTGATTTTCAGGACATGCTTTTGAATGTTCCCCATACATTCAAGCAGGGGCATTGGAGAGTTCCTTTCAGCTGCAGCATCCTGTGGCCTTCAGACAACTGAAATATCAGTTATAGAACAGCAACAGGCAGGAGTCAAAGTATGTGGAGCTATTTCTATGGCTGAAGAGAAGACAGCTGGTCAGCCACAAATATCATTCTTACAAGTGCAGTTCCAATAGTCACGTTATGAATTAAAAACAGAAGAATGCAGCTATCACATGAGGAACACTCAGCTGCTCCCCTGCTGAACCAGGAGCAAGAACTGTGTGCTCTGGGGAAGGCAAGCTCTAATCCTCAGCTACCACTGTGCCCCTGGTCCTGTCACACTGATCCATTACTCGGCCCCAAACAACATGAACAGACAGGCCGTGCAAAATGTCTGTTATAAATAAAATGAGCACTCCTTGAGAGCATCTCGTTTTGAAGGCAGATTGTCACCTTGAGCTGCTAGGCACTTGAGGAAAACTCCTTTGTGCAGGTTGCAGGAACAATGAGGAGTTTCACATGCTGGTTTGACATCCCTGGAAACCAGAGGCAGGTGCCTGCTTTCAGCCTTTCCAGGGACACTGCTCTGTTAGCTGTCATGATGAATCCTGATCCTTTCCTGGTCCTGCCTGTGAGAGGGAGCTGCAGTAGCTCTGGGGGGAGCCTTAAGTCCTTACAAGGAGTGTGGGAGTTTCAAGATTTTTCTTCCTCTTCTTACCCCCACAGAAGGCAAGTCAGAGTTCATCCTGTCTGAAATCACAGTCTGGGGAGAATGTGCTTTATTGTAGGTGGCTCTGGACTCAAGGCTGCAAGTATTGCATTGATGGCAATTACAGAGCAGGCATTGGAATAGACTGATGTTCACTGAGCAGCACTGCTGGCCTGCTTGCAAATTTGCATGAAGCTTCTCTGCTCTAAGAAACTCGAAGCATTTTCAAAGAAAACTGAAATTCACTCTCGCTATTTTACAAAGGCAGAAACAGACCCGGAGAGCTGTGACTTCCCCCACCTCATCTAGTGAGGTGATAACAGCTACAGAAATAGAATTCGTGACTTCCAGACCCTCTCCTCCTCCTGACTCCTAACACATTTGGCCACCCAAGAAGGCCATTTGCCATGTCATCATCACGGCATATCTGTGTAACACAGTTTCTCCATCTATACAGCCTTTGTTTTTTGTAAGCCTCACTTCCCTATCTATGGGGAATAACAACACTTCACTGCTTCAAAGGGGTGGAGAGAATAACTGAGCTTAAGGCTTTGCAGTATGCATATATGGTAGTGGACACCTTGCAAGTATTAATACTTACATTTGGGGACTGTACTATTAATTCTGTGCCTGACCGCTGCTGTTCAAATTACATACATTAATTCCTTCAGCTCAAATTGTCTGTCTTCTCTCCCTTTTCCATCCAAGCAGAGTTACAGACATGAACAACAGGACTATCAGAACCTCTCAGTATAAGTCTGCAAAATGAGTGTGTTCAAACCCAGCATTTTCCAGGTGATTCACTGAATTGCACCGAAGCATCCTGAGCATTCCTGTACCTCTTGATAAGCATCTGCAGGACGTCAGTCAGGCTTTCCATGAGAACGATGACTTCAGCATAGGTTAGGTCTCCACAAGGCTTGCCATTGATAGACACCACCTCATCCCCCTCACACAGTCCAGCCTTGGCTGCTTTGCTTTTGCTGCGAACCTACAATAAGTCAAAAACAAATTCCAAATTGCACAATTAGCATTCATCTGAAAACAGCAGCAACCATGTCCTCAACATACTTTCATCAGTGCAAAGGGATCAGTAATATTGATCATAAACAAATTTATGGTAACACAAATTAATAACTTGTTTCAGTTGAGGTTAATATTGTTCTGGCCAGTGATAATACAAAACCTTCTGCTTTACTGAACTTGTGAGCTAGATGGCAAACAGGCTGGATTAATTTTTTTTTTTAAACTGAGAGACATAGAAATTTGGGACTGACAACAATCAATTGATCACAGTTTATCAGAACTGCAAAAAAACCCTTCATTAGTCTCTCTGAAAATGAAGACTACTAAAACTGAAATATACAGTGAGATTGTAAAAGAAGGAGTATAAATTCAGGCCTCTCTGGGCAGAATATCAATACCTACATGCTGGTCACTTTTTCCTTAGATGCCCAACTATTGTTTTAATCTCCAAACTATAAACATCTGCATCCCTGGAGATCCTAAATCCATGTTTAGTCCTGTGAGTAAGTGCCCTGATTTATTAAAGCACGCCTGTTTTGGTCTAACCTTCCCTGTTAGGTTCTCGTTCAAGAATCCTCTGCAGCTCAGTTTTTACTGTTTCTCTCCTTTTTCCACTGGCAGTGTGTTATAACTTATCCCAGTCTTTGTACAACAAAACCTAGACAGCTGTAACACCACTCAAGGTATGCTGTACAGTTGACTGCTATTTTTAAAGTACATATTTGGCAAAGAGTGTGTTATATTAACCAGGATTCTTGCAGGAGCCTATTTTAGAATGACACATACACATAAAAGGGCTGGCCTTGGGTCCTTTGGTCTTGGCCTTCTACCTGTTGGTGTGAGTACTTTGGGCTTATACCATATCCAGTTGATGATTCCATGTGTTATCCTTGTTAATTCTCACAGTGTTTTCTTGAAAGTTTTTAGACAAGTAGCATTCCTGCCACACTCAGAGTAGCAGAGTCAGTCCCTACTGACACTAGGGAAGCTACGTCTGATATACTCCAGGTTTGAGGGTGGAACTGCCCCACAGACTCATGGAATTGTCCCAGATTTTCTATTAAGCCACTGGGCTGCTACCTAAGATGCATTTCAGAAAGGAAATTCTTTGGAGTCGGGATGATGTGGGGCACAAAGAGTAGGACTGCACATTTTTCTGTGGCAGGGCCACCATATATATCTCTGCTGTTTCAATTTACACATTCCCATATGTCACATTATGGCTCTTGGAGCAGTGAAGGAACAGAAGCCTGGTGCATACAGAAGCCAATGTCTACCTTGCAGAGTTAACATTTACAAATATGGAGTGGTATGCTGCTCTGTTTATCTCCTCTTAGACAAGACCATAAACATCCTTGTGCCTTGGGAAGAAATGACACTTTAGACAGTGTTTAGAAGGTTTTGTTTCCTATATGAGCTAGGATTTGGCTTGAGGTTTAGTTACTGTCCTTTTTTAAATAGGAGGGTATGCTATTAAAATTTTACAAGACAATCTAGGCCTGAGTGTAAATATTTAATGTGGATGCCATGAAGAATTTTGAGTGACCTTTTTTCAGAAAACCTATAAGCAGCCATTATAGAAACCTGTGAAGTCTAAAATACCATAACATGATATTTATATTGTGAGAAGAAAACTTTCTGGTTTCTGTTTCTGTTTCTTTATGTAGTGTTTGAGAGACTTCTTGGTAGCATTCAAAAAGAAAAAAACAGACAAGAAGATTGATTTTCCTTTCAAAGTCTTAAAAGGTTCTCTCAGTCCATTTTTCTGCCTTTTGAATTGTTGAGAGATCAAATTTATGAGATATTTGGAACTTCATACAGAAACTCAGCCTCCCAAATTTGACCAATGTCTATATAAAATCACCTCAGTATTAATTTGTTGGTTGATTGGTTGGTTGGTTGGTGGTTGGGATTTTTTTGGTGTTTGTGTTGGGGTAAGAGAAGGGAGGAGAGAGCACTCAGAAGAAAAAGGGCAAGGGCAGATTGTGTGGTAAATTATAGCAGGTTGCTGCTAGGGTAGAATGTCCCATCATCATTTGTGTTATTTTAGCCTCAGCATAACAGCAGCTTACTCAACAATATGTAGATTGCTTTGCCAGGCAAGCTGTCATTGTTTCTGGCTTTGTTTATTTGTCTTCACTGGAAACCCACAAAAATGAATAAATAATTTACTTGCGTAGACCAAAACTGTTTCGATTTCTGGGAAAAAATAATAAAAAGAAATAAAATAAATAAATAAGAAATAAAAAAGACCCACCCAGAACAACAACAACAACAAAATTCCAAGATTTGCTGAAAGAAAGATCTTCCTGGTAAAATACGTGTTCAGTGGACAGTTTTCTCTCAAAGGAAGTTTTGGCAGAAAGCCTTTGAGGAGCTCACTGGGAAAAAAAAGCTGCCTTTGTTAGCAGAAATGCAACTTGGTCACACAGGGGATAGTGAGAAACCTTTATCCAGTTCTTGGGAACTTAAAGCAAGGCATATTTGGTTGCAAAGCAGGAGAGATTCTTACAAAACCAGTGATTAGTCTTGCCTCATAGTGCAGCCCTGGCTTTCTCAGGTACCTGTTTCTCCTATGCATTTGGAGTTTTCCTTAGGAAGAAAAAGTGGGTTTTCCCATACATTTTTTAAATGGGATCTCACTACAAGAAAAATATGTTTGTAAAGATTTTCTAAGTGCTGAACCTGTCAAGACACCAGCTAGTACTGGGCACCTTGAAGAGCTCCACCCCATTTTCAGCTGGTGCTGCCTCTGTTCCTTTCCTGCTCCTCCTCAGTCAGGACTCCTTATTATTCAAAGTACCTGAAGTATGTAATTTCTTTTTATTCCTAGATTTCTCCTGTATCCAGAATTTCCCGCTATCAGGAGTGCCCTTTGCTGATTAAAATGTTGAGTACTGAGCAATTCCTCACATCCACAGAAATATTAAACTTAGGAGAAACTTGCTATGTGAACAACTTAGCCTGGGTGTTCACTGTTATCTGAGCACCACGGAGGATGCAGGACCCCCTGGCACCAGTGCAGAGGCAGCAGGGTCTGGGGGTTGTCCAGAGGCTGCTCAGGAGGGGCTGTGAAGGCTTCAGGTGGAAACTGTGAGTGAGCAAGGTCTGGGTGCTGTGCTGGCCTGGTGAGAGATGACGTCCCAAAGACACAGGTATGTGGGGAAAGTGTGGGGTAGGAACTTTGGTGGGGCTGGAGTAGCCATGAATACCCACAGCACAGGGCAGTGCCAGTCAGTTTCTTAACTAGGAAAAAAGAATAGATGGGTTGATACACTGTGGCTGTGGGGAAAAGGATTTTTTTTTACAGGAAGGAAATGAGAGTGCCCAGCCCTACTTCTATGTGTGCTGCAGTGCTTTTAATTTAATCTATATCTAGTCTCCTTTTGCCAGCTGGAGACTCCTTCCCAAGTAACTAGATCTCCTTTGATTTAATCTGAAAGCACTGCATTTTGCACAACCCAAAACTGTTCCATGCTATGAAACAACGTATGGTAAATCAGGAAAAACAGAGAAATTTGCTTCAAAAGATGTTATCCCAGTGAAGCTAAAAAGCTGGAGTAGATGCACCTGTTACTTGTTGTGGCTGCAAGTGGATGCACAGACAACAACTGGGGCTCAGCTGACCAGCTGATGATTTTGGGTGCATGTCTGAGCCCTGTAACAAGCAGATCAGAGTTGAGGCATGTTGAACCTGGCCACGAGGTCAATGAGTTGTAGTTTAAAGTGAGGCAAATGGACTTGAGGACACTCTGTAGTCCAGATTCTCTAATTGCACACCAAAGAATTATTAGGATATTTTATCAGCTTGCTTGTACCAGTAAGGATGATGTGTATCTTAATTTTATCCTGGAGTTCAGTTTATTCTGGAGCTAGGAGTACACACCTCTATCTGGGATGTGTGTCTCAGTGCTGTGCATCAGGTATAGCCTGACTCAGCAACCAAACTGAGGAAATGAGCAATATGAACATAAGCAGAATCCATTTAGCCTAAAATTTTATCTAATAAAATAAGACTTATGTAGCTTTAAAATATACATATATTTGCACAGCAAAATTCTGAATTTAAAGCAAGCTTTCCAAACAATGAGTTAGTTTCAGAACTATTTACTGATCCTTTTTCAATTTGCCAGTAGCTTTTAAACAGCAGAACAGGAAACATTGCCACTGGATGTAGTGGAAATATTCTTCCTTGCCATTTCAGGCCCCTTGTTCATACAGACAGGGTACTTTCTTTCTTTGAGGGGTCCCCTCTGGAAGAGCCTATTCAGTTGAATATCCTGTCTGATTCCTGAAGCCTCCTCTGAGCTGCTGTTGGCCCTCAAGGCTCGGAGCTGGTTTCTGGAACCTTATTTACATGTGTGTCCTCAGTTTTGGGTCTTTGGTGGCTGGCCTTGTGTTTTGCTGTGATGAAATATG
Organism: Orthonyx spaldingii; assembly: GCA_013397795.1. Taxonomy (NCBI): domain Eukaryota; kingdom Metazoa; phylum Chordata; class Aves; order Passeriformes; family Orthonychidae; genus Orthonyx; species Orthonyx spaldingii. The sequence goes on along the minus strand of VZTJ01002878.1, from coordinate 105,248 downwards.
TTGCCCAAAATAGCAAGGCTTACTGGGCGGGGGACTTGTGTAGATCAGTTGTCCATCCTCATTGTTGTTTACTACTTTATTTATGTCAACTGCAAACTTTACCAGCAGTGACTCTGTGTTTTCTTTTAAACTGTTGATTAAACATCAGCAGCAAAGGGAAGGTCCTTTGACTAGTATTATGCCCTTATTGAACAGTGATTTCCAAATGTATGTTACCTTCTTAGACATAACAACTAGCCAGTTTTTAGAGCAGTAAGTTTTACTACAGTAGCAAACTGTGCCCTTTGATGTCTTGTTATTATCAGTAATGCAGAAATGTGTTTAAGAAATTTCCATTAAATAGCCCTTTTTAAATAAAATAATCATTAACCCAAATCTTGGGCTTAGAACCCTTATTCTGTATAGTCACTCCAGTCTCACCATTAACTAGCGGAGTGACATTGTTTAAATGTGCCTTGTGTTGAGGTTTTTTAAATTGTTCTGTTGTATTGCCAGAGAGATGAAATGGTAAAGAAGCAGAGAAAACAGGTGTCAGTGTGCAGGAAAGTGGGAGTGGGGAGACACTGCTGCTTCTTTTGATGTTAATACTAACGTTAAAGCAGCACATGGTTGATGCACTCCTTCCATAAGTAATATTTTCCCTAAAAGAAACAACTTACACTTCTAATACTTGACACCCTGAAAACAGTTCTGATGTTTCTAAATCTATTTTTTTTTGGACACGATCAGTTACCTTAACTTTGATAGAAAGTATAATTAAGTTCAAAATCCAAGCTCAGTGGATATGTGTCAGAAATAACAATGTCAGCTGCCTTGAATATGACCTAGTCCTGGCCATAAAAGAGGTGGTGATTCAAAGTGATTGAAAAGACAGGAGAAGTGCTGAAGTGATTCAAAATCTAAGTAATTAAAGGAAGTTGTATTCTACTTGCTGACAGTGACAAATAGTACTACATGTGAAAGTACACTAAGTGTAGTGGAACTCAGCTTTGCCACTTAACTAAGTACAAAATAGTATTATCACAATTAAAGGTCTGCCTGTTAATTGCTGCAATAAATTTATCTGGCTAACATATTTTTCTTAATTTTAAGGCCAGCATAAATAAACTAATGTATTCACTACTTAATTTAATTTTATCAGACATTAGCTCATACTTTCCAGAAGTTATTTTTTCTCATTAATTGATTAGCTAAGTGTTAGTCGTGATGTTCAGGATCAGGGATCAGAGATCAGTGTTTCCTGTAAGCAGTATTTTTTAAAAATCCCAAAACCCACCAAAAAAGGCACTTAATCTTTTCTGTTATATACCCTACAGCAAAGGTAGTGGCTGGTAAATGTATTTAAATATATTTAAAAGTTATCTGTCACTCTAATAAAATGAACAATGTACACTGCTTTGCTATGAGCAGGCAGCAGAAGCACCAGGAGGTACAATTGTTAGTGTATTAATAGGCTGACTTGTATGAAGTTAGGGAATTAAAAATTAAGTTACAAACAAAATTAATTCAGCCACAGTCTATAAATAAGGCTGTAGGGTCTTGTTTTGCAGTGGTTATGCATGCAGGAGTCCTTCAGACAGAAAAGTAGCCTTCAGTTAGTGAGCTTTTGGAGTTTGGATATGAAGGACTGTACAGTAAGTTAAGCCTACTAATGTGCTTGGGTTTTTTAGGGATCTCTGTAGATCCTTTAAATAGCTCAGAGACTCCAGGCTGGTAAACACTGCTATTGCTAAATCACAGGAGGTGATGAAAGGACAAGCTCACATCCCCCTGTTTTCTCCGTGTTTTTTGGGGGTTGGTTAAATGTTATATTTCCTGTAATTGGGAAATATTCTTGCCTAGGACTCCTGTCTGGGCTTTTCATCCACATAAATTCATTGGAAACACCAGGTTCTGGTTTAAACTGAAGGCATTTTTGTCAGGACAGGGCTCAAGCTCAGGGATTGCATTTTGAGCAAGATGGGTGAAATGCTATTGAGATAAGAGTGTCGTTGCCTGGAGTTGGAGTGGAGTGACTTACCTGGGTGTATGTACTCTGTATACAGACTCCATGACGGCTGCATGCATTTTACTCTATTTATAAAGGGCCTCTTTACAGCTGGCATACCAAATTTTAGTCTGCTTTTGTTAGCCATGCCTGTACTTGAGCATGAGTCTGCTGCATGGTGTGGCTCGAGCTATTTGCATCTGTGCTGCCTGGAGGTGACTTTGCGTCAAGCTGATTCCAGTTCTCATCCTCTCTGGACCGAATTTCTCCACCAGATAAGTTACTTTATTTCAGAATCAGTCAGGGTAAAAGCCACAGTGTAAAGCCTTCAGACAGGGCAAATTCGCTGGGATTGTGAGATCCAGCCTTTCCTTAGCTCCTCTGAATATATGGGAATGCAAAGAGGAGCCTTGTCCCAGAGCTAAAGCTCAAGTGCTGTGATTTAGCTACTATAAAAATAGATAATATGAATAGAGATAGTATGAGTACATAAAATAGTTTTCTATATTTTACCTTGAAGGCTCTGTGTCCCCTCCTTTGGGGATTGTATGTAGGATTTGCACAGTAAGACAAATGAGACAATGCAAATGGCTGTTAATTAACTGGGTTAAACAAAGATGCTTCTAAGTTATCTCCCGAATGGTTTTTCTGAGAGGAAGCTTTGAATAACGAAGTATCTTTGGCTTGTAAGGTAAGCACAGAATATTTCCTCTCACCAAATTCTTCCCAGTAGCAGGATAATGATATTGGGAATTGGGCAGCTCAGCACACTCTTTTCTCCTTCTGGTCATGAGGGGAACCTTCTAGAGACATCCACTTTCATATCTGTCTGTAAAGGTAATTATATTTCTAAATGGGTTATGGGACAAAATAACATTGGAGACATCAAAGAAGAAAAGAATTAATGTGTTCAGCCATAGTTCTGTTATTAAATGTTCAAAAAGTCTTTCCAGAATGGGAGGTAGGATATCACTCCTTGAATGTATCAAGGTGCTGCCATTGATTATCATCACTAAGATCATCATTAGAAAAATTGAACACTGGTATAATATTACAGTATCTAATGGCAAAATAGGAGATCTAGGATGCCAAGTCATATAAAGTAAAGGTACTTTTTGACTTTAAAATCCATTGACCCCATTGCAAAAGTTCTGGCTTTACTCAGCAACTCACAGCTAAAGCAGAACTTTCATCATGATTTCCTCCTGTAAAAGTTCATGGGATATTCTTGCAGGGGGGAGATGGTACCAGGTACTTAATAGTTTACTTTTAGATTAATTCTGTCTCCAGTTCTGCTGCACTGGACATGTGAAATCACACTTCTTGATTCTGGATCAGTTTGATGATTGTTGCCTCCTCCTTCCCACAATGTCAGAAGCACTTAAATAAAGGTTCAGTTCTCTTCAGTGTCTATTTGAAAAATGCAGTTTGGTACAACTTCTTGCACAATCTGTCGTGGGAGGGTTACAGAACCTGTTTGGCCATTTATATATTGACAGAGCACTTGTGCCATTTGGACCCAGAGAGCAGACTGATCTCAGTGAAAAGAAAAGCCTGCTCAAATTCCCAAAAGCCTTGCCTAATGTACTGGTGTATCATCTTACTGGCGGTTGCCTTTTTCTGGCACAAATCCAAAGTTAGCAGCTGAAGAAGGGATGAGATAATGACCTCTGAAATATTGATCTGGTATGCTGGCGACACAGCAGATTTCCCAACAGTGAGCTGGGGTGTACAGCACTTAAAAGTCTGCTATTCATTTTGTACAACAGATCCAGTGCACAGCCTGGCTCTGGAGTATCCTTTCTTGGGGTGTGCTATTGCATTCTCATAGTTGATGTGTCAAAACTAAAACGTTGTGCTGATTTACCTTTTTAGAGTGAATTTTTGCCATTGGGGAGCATGTGACAAGGAGAGGAATGATGCCATTGCTTTTCAGTAGGGTAGCTGTGCATTGTCTGCTGTGTTTCCATTCCCCTTTTCTTCCTGCCCTGTGTGAGTAGTGGCTGCCTGTGTGCTTCCTGCCTTATTTTTAAGTCCTAACCAACTTTGATCTCTCCATGAACACTGTAGCTACATTTTCATTTCTTCCTTCCCACTGCTCCCCATGCAGAGAGATAATTGAATTGTCAATGCTTCTTTGGGATTGAGAAAATAATGCACTTTTACTGAGTGCTTTAGTATAGAGGCAGAATCAAAAGTCTTTAACTGCAGTATAGCTTATGTCCTGGAGATTGGAATTTCTGTAATGGTAATGTTAAGGGAGAATGAATAGAGATTTAAAATATCTTTATTATCTGCTACTGAGCAGTTGGAGGCAACATGTGAAGTGCTACAAGAGACAGTTCTTGTGATAAGTATATCCACTGCCCAATCTTGGGCTGAGCTCTTATCACTGATAGAGTAGAGGAACTGCAATATGCTTGCAGTATTTGTACGGTCCCAAGACCATGCACTGGGTGTTTCCAGTAGAAAAAGGGGCACATTTCTTATACCAAAATTGCAGTCAAATCACAGGTAAATGAAATGTTAAAAGCAAAACCTGCCACATGAAAGTACTTACCTGCTGGTGGTGCTAAGAGAATGATGGTATATAATATATCCACACTGTTACAAAGAGAACATTTCTAGCCTAGACTTGTGGCTGCTGGGAGAAAACAGCACAGGTACATGAGAAGTAACTAAACCCTTCAGTTTCTTAAAAAAAGAAAAAAATAGAAATGAGTTTGCTGGAGGTCTTTGTACTTTCCCCAGTTTAGTCCAAAGCATGTTTGTGTAATTGGATGCTTTGACTTGTGACCTGCCTTTCAGATTAAGCAACGTTTGGGGGGGAGGGGGTGGGGCAGGAGAGGCGTGAGGGTTTTTTGGGGTGGTAGGAGTAGGGGGCATGACTGGCTTCTTAGTGACACACAGGTTATAAATCCATCCTACTGGCAGGCAAATGAGCCACTCAGTTTACTAGTGTGCACTTTGTCAACTCCACTCATTCCTAGCTTCATATCCTGTATCAATTACTCTGTTCTGTGTGGCTCCTCTGTCTCATTTTCACTCCGTTGGTCACCTGCCCAAATTCTCTTGAGGCAGGGGACACGGGGAACAGGCAGAGAAGGAAAGACAGGAGGGTTCTCATTACAAATCTGGATTTGAGACAACACATTTAATCCTTAAAGCAAACTGACTCCAGTGACAGTTAAAATGTTCAGTCTCCCCAGTCCATTCCCCGAAATGGTATTGTTTATCACAATCCCTTAACATTATGTCATGAGCTTGCAAATACATGAGCATGGCATATGATCGTCCATCCGAAAGGAATAGCAAAGGCAGCAAGAAGGAACAAATGCCGTCTTGCAGGTTTCTGTTTCAGTGAGGGCTGTAGCTATCACTGTCAATGATGTCAAGGTTATCCTGAAATGTGTGCCCAGTGATGTATTTCTTGCTACTTGCCTCACTGCTGAGGCAGCAATTCAGTCAATACCAGCAGGATCATGCAGAGGTAACTGGAAGCTTTGCCTCACTCCCAGTGGGGAAAGCAGTGGCACCGTGTTTATTGTGGGAGCTTTCTGCGTGTACAAAGCTCAACACAACTGGGCCAGATCTCAGATTACAGGGTAGGGGGGCTTTGGTGGCTGTATCAGCACAAAAGAGAGAGATTGTTCAAAGAAACAAAATAGCATGAGCATCTGCTAAAGGCGGCATCTAGGTAATATACATTAAACAGTTATTGTGTTATGCATAAGCAAAGTGCCCAATGCCAAATAATCTTCACAGGAAAGCACAGTGTTCCAAGTCATTGGAGAAGTGTGAACCAAACATGGCCCAAACTCAGCTCAGAGCTCAATACAGGGGCTGTATTCCAGCTCCCAGTGCTTGCAGTCACCTTTAGCTGGACTGTTCAACTAAATAAAACTTCAGGTTAGTCTAAAGAAAATGATCTTCTGTGAAAGCTGCTAGATTTATTTGCCGGGGTTTCACATGAAACTCCATCATGTTGCTCTCTCTTGAACAATATCTATTCCTTTCACTTCTCAAAATAAGTCAGTTAGATTCAAGCTTCCCTACTTCCGAGAAAAGTTCTTACTGAAATATTTCAAAACTGCCTGTTTCACTGAAATTTTGCTATTCCTTGACATTTCTCTAATTGCTTGATTCTTCATATCTTAGACAGGTAGAAGACAGATTTATATTAACTAGTAGCTTTAGCCATGAAGCAGAGTTTCAAACAAGTCTCCCAAAACTCACAATTTAAACAAACAGTTAAAGAAAGCATTTAGAATCCATTATCAGTCTTTTAATTTCCTTAGCATCCCTCATGCTTAGGGTGTAATGTTTTGAAACAACCTTTTAAAACTGCGGCAATCTCAGGCCAACCCACCTTGGTGTTTAGGAGGGAAAGCTCTGCCAAAGCGGGTGAATGTTTTGTGAGCACCAACACGTAGGTTCATGTAAAGGCCCTCCAGTGTTGCCTGGCTGCTGTCCTGGACAGCTCCTGTTTTGTGACTCATCAGGAAATTTGGATATTCATCAGCCTCACCTCTCTCTGGCAGCTCAAATAAAGCTGGCCAGGAAATGGAGCAATGATGGCTCAGAGGGTGGATGTACACCAAGGGTATCCAAGCCTGCCAGGGGAGGTCACTGATCTACTTCTCCTCCCAGAAGAGGAGACAAGAGTTTCTGTGCTTGTGCTGGAAGCCCTAACGATGGGGAAAATGGTGGCTGGAGACTTCTAAGAGATGTTTTGAAAACCTCCAGAGAATTAAGAGACAAAAGTATTCCTTCTGTGGGCTTTCTCACTCACCTGGGCAACAACAACGGGCAAGATTTTTAACCTGTGCTCTTAACCAAAAACTTATGGCCCATAATCTGCCATGAAGATTTCCTTACCTGAGTCTCAGTTTTTTAAGAATATATCAAGAATTTGCCTAATTTTAATTTTATCAATTTTATCAAGCTCTATTATGGTAATAGATGGATTGATGCAAACCATCACAAGAATTCATCCTTCTTTTTCAGTGGCTTAATCTGAAGTGACTGTAACCAAAGATAATTATCAAGTAAGAAAGAATAACTATGTCTATTGCAAAGATCTCTTTATCACTCCCTTAATCCTTTCTTGTGAAGGCAGCCTGTGAACACATGTGACAATTTGTGCAGGTTTCATAAAATTGACATAGAGATTAGTATTTATGATCTGCCTTTCAGCTCTTAAATAAAATCCTGTGTAAGGTCGTGTATCAGAATTCCAGTGCGGGACCAATCAGACTAAAACCAAAGTATCTTGCGAGTAGAGCATGAGGCTTGCCCCGGAACTGAAGGCTGAATGAAGAATTAATCTCTCCCAAGGTAGACTAGAATCATATCCCCATCTCCTCATTCAGATTTCAAGATCAGTACTCACTTACATTTCATAATTTGGAAATACCAGCACTTTCAAATTCATGTTAAATATTCTGCCAGGGGAATATTACAGTGCTGGAGGAAGAACTACTTTGGCATGGTAAAAGGACAGTAGTGATCAGAACACTGAGGAAATGCTGTTTTACTCTGACAGTAACTGTGGAAGCTGAGCCAGACTTCTGGCTCCCATGTCAATAGTCCAACTGTGCCTGCTGCCCTTGCACATTTGTGTCTGAGGCCAGTCTGACACAGAGGTGTTGAGCTCTGTTTAATGCTCCTGGACTTAGTGCTCCCAGGAATTAGACCTCCTATTCTTACAGTCTCCACTTCAGGCATGCTGGCAGAGTTGGCTTGTTCTGCCCCTGACTTTAGAAAGAACATGTTGTCAACATCTTCAAAAACAGGACGGAGAGGATTTGTGTTCCCCCTGCCATTCCCTTTCTGTGTATTCCCAAGAGGAATGTCTGTCTGAGAGCTGGAAAAGCTGCTACCCTGATGTGTGAGATTTCTATTTGTTTGTTTTCATCTGTCCTGTTGTCCTCAGTGCAAGTGCTGGGCTTAACTCAGGATATCTTGCCCAGTCAGGCTGTCTGGGAAAGGCTGGCAGTTATGTCTGTGGGCAGGGGGTGGGGAAGAAAGAGTGTTATTTTTGCAGAGCTGTAAATCCAGCACCTTTTGCCAGTGCTGCATCTTTTTTTATTGCTTGTTTCTAAGAAGGTATTGCTGCAACAGCACCGGCTGCAAACAAAATCTTGTTTGCTCAAAGTTCATGACAGGACAAGTTGTGCATTTTGGACATTTGTGGGACACTTGTAAAGGAAATACAGAGCACACTTCCAAAAGCTTCAGACTGAAATGCAACAGTTTCCTTGCTGCCTGGAGCTTCAATGTCAAAGAGATTTCTATTTTTAGAGAGAGATTCTACTCAAAGAACTATATAAGGCTGTGCTGGGGAGACCATTACTTTTTTATAATAAATGAGAGTATTTGTTACTCAGTTGGGAAGAAAAATTCTGTATAGAAGTGGAAAACACAAAGATATTCTCACTTGGTTGTGTTTTGTGGGTGAGAAGGGACTGAGAGGAAAACTGAAGACTCAATATTTGTTTTTCAATATTCTAATTTCTCTCAACTTCTTGAAACAAGGGCTTTAGCCATTAAAAATGTCAGACAAGGATCTTGATCTGAAGTGATGATGCAAGAGGGAAGAGATAGTTCAGCTCCAAGCAGAGTTTAGTGCCAAAACACAACTTGCTATGCTAATATGTGACAACACTAGGAAAACCCCACAAATAACCATAATTTCCTTCATGGGGAAACTAAGCAAAGCTTGATGTTACAGAGTCAGCCTTTACAGGTTTTATTAGTTGTCCTGAATGCAAAGTGCACCTAAACTGATTGGGTGCTGCAGCAAATCCATCAGAGACAGTGGTCAGGTGGGCTCAGAACTGGAGTCACAGTTACTGGCAGGAAAATGGAAGAGTATCTGAAGTTCTGGCTTCACTGAGGAGCCTTCTTCTGAAGCCTGTTTTTCGCTCACATAAAATCATCCAGAAAACACCTAACTCCGTTACCCTTAGCTCTGGGTTTGTATTAATAGATAGGGAAGTATAGAATTGGATGAACCTGTGTTCTCAATTAACTTTCTCAATGTCATTTCTCCTGCAGTTTGCAGAGGAACTGTTGGACTTTCGGAGGCAGCCCAAGTAACACTGGTTGTAGCAGCAGTTGCCAATGTTAGCACAACAGCAGGGGTCAATGTGGTTTTGCTTGAAGAAGGACTAAATGAGCCAACAGAACTAAGTTGAGGACACTGGGTCCACTTCTGCTGTAGTCTGACACAGCTCCTGTGATGAATTCTGAATTGGGAACAGGACTGAAATGATGCTGGTCTTAACTTGCCTGGGATTTTTACTTCTGTTTTTATATGTCTGGCTAGCTGTGACATAACCTATTTGCCTTCAGTTGAGTAAAACTGGGAACAGCTACACTGAACGAGGGGTGAAAAAACCAGAGCAGCTGGAAGTAATGTGTGTGTTCTAATAACATAAGGAAAGACAGCGGTCCTGGGTTGTTCAGAAGGTAAGACAGGGCAGACTAGTTGGTGGCAAGGCTGAAGCATAGGCAGCAATGGCTGAAGAGCTTGAACAAAGGAAATTCCTTCATCCATCACTGCACTGAGCCAGGAACAGCAGGAGAAATAACGCTCTCTAATTTAGCATTTGTTATTTAAAAGAAATAAAATTATTGGCCTTTGGAGGTGCATTTAGAAACACACAACATACCGATTCTGGCTTATTAGTAACGGTAGGAGAAGCAGTTCAAGTATGTTGGGGCACACGGGTAGGTTTGCAGAGTTAATGGTGAAATCAGCTGTAATTGCTAACAGTATTGTGAGTATAGGGCGGGGACGGATCAATTGTCTGGCACAGCTGGCGCTGAGGGCGTTTGTTGTGCTGGAGTTTGGGAGCTGCACCTGCGGGAATGCGCTGAGGGATGGGGCGGGGGGGGGCAGGGAGCGGCCCCCGCTTCCCGCGCTTTTTCGTGATGTCGCACTGCCCCCTGGCGGCCGGCGCTGAGGGCCGACCCGCGGTCACGGAATTGCAGGAATTGCGAGGGCTTATTCCTGGAAAACGTAAGGAACTTGGCCGTAACTCTGCAATACGCTTCTGCTAAAGGCCTTCTTTATTTTCATATTCACTCCTGGAGCGGTTCCACACAAAGCTGCCCCTCACCCGTGGCAGGAGTCTGAAATGTCTTTTCCCTTTCCCTTCTGAGGTGCCTCTGCCCCTCCCCTGAGGAAGCCCCCAAGAAATCTCCCCGTGGTGGTTCCCCCTTCCTTCCCAAATGTTTCCGTCCTGCCGCAAGGGCGCGTTCCTCCCTCAATCCCCCTGACAGCTGTCTCCAGGCAGGAATCCCGGGATGTCTTTCCACAGTTTCTGGAGAGTTTCCTTCTGGGATTAAACAAATCCCGGCACTGCTTCCCGAACAAGCAACTGGTTGGGGGTTAGTAGTTAATTCTGACTTTTGTTTGCTGTGCTTTCAGACGGCAATGAACTTCTTCCCTTTTTTATTAACAAAGCAAACAATTTTATGATATTGAAAAGCCCTTTCTTAAAATATTGTACATCTGGTCAGTCATTTGTCTTAATGTATTCTCAATTAACTTCCTCGGTATGATTTCCACTGAAATTTTCATGCTCTGCTTGTAAGATATGGTTCTGCACTTGAATTTGTTTTTATTTTGTTAGCTACTGTCAATAGGAGATCCAAACTGGTAATTGCTAAATAACTGAAAGCTTCCATGTGATCAACACTACCTTTTTAATAATGACATAAATCTATTACATAGTGTTTCCATTTGCAAAACGTAAATACAAATACATTAATATACAAATGCCTATTCCAATAAAATAATAAAGGACTATAAGCTCCAAGGTTCACTTTTGGACCTGAGAAAAAGAAGTGTTAACTGAGGCAAGATCTCTTTTTTGTTTGATTACAGCAAGGTATATAATCCTGCATCACTAGAGCTTTTCCCACTACATTGCTGGGGGAGTTGAAGAAAAAAGTTGAAAGACCTGAAAACCAGGGAGACACAACATCACACCTGAAATTTGAATCATCATCGATTGGTCATCTAAAATGGTCAGTGCAAGGATACATATTTGATCACTTAAATTGATTTATATTAATCTTTCATTTGCAAACCTTTTTATATTAACTTCAAAATTTTGATGAATGCAATTATAAACTGAATCTGCGATTTTTTCTTTAGTTTTGTTCCAATGTCTGTCTCTCATGCCCCTCTAGATAAGCACAGTTCTGTTTTCTGGGCACAGTAGTCTCCAGTCATATCAGACAGTAACATATTTTGCATATTAGAAGGTCTAAATAATATAGTGAGCCCAAGCTCTTCTTTAAGAAAGAAAGCAGCATCTTCTTACTGAAATGCTGCTGTAGGAGATAAATGGGATTAAGCAATACCATTGTGCTGTAAACAAACACCATCAGTGTGGAAGTCATAATTGTACAAAGATTTCCTCAGGCCTCCTCTTATTGGCTGAAGGTTAACTCAGCAACACAAAATGCACAATGTTACAAAAACCAGCTGCATTGTGCGTGTGTTTGTACAAGCCTGAATTTAGTTAAGGATGAAGATTTATTTGAAAAGCTACCAATTTCTAAAATATTTGTAAACATCTTACTACTCATGGAATCCTTTTGTGTAGCTGTTTTGAAACATAATTGCTGTGATACTTGTTCTGAGTGTCCAAGAAAGAAGTAAATAAAACTGGGTAAAAGAAATGAGTTTCAGGGAAAATGCTAAATAGTTATTTTTATGTTGAGTACTTTAAAGTTTTGTCTGGTTGTGTGTTTGTCATTAGAACTGAATATTTCAATGTCATATATGTAAAGAACACAAGGCAAATGTGGGAATTTTTTTTTTGCCTTTTACCCCACTATACTTGCTTTCTTGTGATACAGAAAAAAATACCAAAAAAAATTATTAAATTGTCATAAAGCATGCATATAAAAACATAACTGACACTATTAAAGTCATACTTTGATGAATTTAACTGCTATCCTAGCTTTTGAAAGTTCTGGATTTAGATGGATGTTGATCACCACCACAAGCCCCGAATCTCTCTTTGAACAAGCTAGATTATGTATTAAAAGTAGGATGGTGGAATTTGGTCTGTTTTGATAATTACTGATTTTTTTTGCTCCTGTTGCTTAGGTGCCCACACACATGCTGTGCCCTTTGTACAATGCAACATAATGTAGCTTTACTTTAATGAGATAATAGCAAAAACATTCACTGTAATCGAGCGTTATTTTAGTGGAAAGCTTTGCTGTCAGTGCAAAGTTTAATTCTCCTTGTCAGGTGAAACTGCTGTTTCCTGATTACAGGTTTCCCAAGTCAGGTGGTGTTACAGCTGAAGTTCATCTGCTCCCGATTGCTCTGTGCTTGCCTCAAACAGCAGAGGGCAGTAAATCCACACGTTAGGAAAATGAAAATGTCTGATCATAGGAAAATTGCTATTCCCTTTCCTTACAATCCCACTTCCTAGTCATTCCCTATCAGAAATGGCCACTGTAGGACATACCCGAAGTAAATTACAAGAAATTACATGTATAGGTATCATTATGATTTTTTTTTTTTAACTTAATACACCTAATACAGGCACAAATCAATAAACTAGGATGGTTTTGTAAGTAACTGTTACTTGCAGGTCAGAGTATTGTTTGCTACACTGTTACACTGCATATGTTGTTGTCTTGATATATTGCAAAAGGGAGCAGAGAAACGAGGACAAGGGAAAAAGAAAAGGAGTTAAGGTCAAAATTCAGACTCAGGGAAAGGAGTACTACAAACGTACTACAAACACAAAAAAATATTAGCTGCAGTTACAGTAAAAAATTACTGCAGTTTTTGTAATTTTCCATGTCAGAATATTTTTTGAGAGAAGTGAAATATGAACACTAAGATCTGTTCGGTTAGGCTGAGGGTGTTAAAAAACCCACAAACCACCAAAACCCAATCAATCAAAAACCCCAGAAAGCCTGGGACTTTCACTCATTAAAACCTCTTTGCTCCCCAAAGCTGCTGACTTTAAAACTCAATTTTGCTAAGAGGAGTAATTTGAGGTGAAATATTTGAGCAGCTTTGTTAAAAGATGTAATTGCTGATGGAGGCAAGCACATTCATATTGAACATTCAAAGTATTGCAAATTCTTCAGTGCCATTTTCACATTTCTTAATCTATTTTTACAGCCTCTTCAGATTAACAGTAAGAATCACAAGTTTGAGCTAGCCGAGATAGGGACATTTTATGCTTTTTTTGGTCCTAACTAAGACCATCCTGATAGAGCATTTCTTGTGCTTCTCTGTCTTCTCATGTGTTATTTGATGTGAGAACATGAGGATTTTCACCAAATCTCCCTAGGCAGGAAAATATCCCCATGGCATGGCAAATTGGCTGTTATCATTAATGACAGATCTCCTGTGAGTTTCTGTATTTCCTTACACAAAGCATACCACACTTTATTGCCAGAAGATTCTATCTTGGATTAGAAAACTGCTAATGTTGTACTCAAAGACACCAGGGAAGGAATTTCCTTACAAGCCTTTGAAGGCATTTATCATTATTGTCTGACTTTGCAGGGTTAGAGCCTTTGGAAAATGGTATTTTTGAAAAAAAAAAATAAAATAAAATTAACATTCTACATCCAAGCAGTTATACACTTATGTAAAGGATGCCCTTTTATTACTTCTTTTCATTAATCCCTCACTGAAGCAAGAGTATAACATATAATTGACTAATGAGAGCCCACAAGGTGAGATTGTTAGAGTCACATTTAGAATTATTTGACAAGACAAAAGGTGGATTTTTATGATTCATTGCAGTAACACAAACTGTTTCACTTGGAAAATGGAATTTATAAACCAAGAAGTGTCTTGTGGACACCAGTTCAGCTACAAAGGTTCTGTGGGGCACTTAGTGTGGTTCTAAACTAAATCAGAGAAGCCTGGGGCAGGAGGTAGGTGGCAGGGTTTTATGTTGTGTGTTGGGTTTTTTCCTTAGGAAAAGAGGGAAATGTGATCCTGGGCCATATTAATAGGATAGCTCAATCTGCAGAACACGGGAGGTCATTTTTCATCTTTGCTTGGCGCTGTGAGTACCCTGTCGAGTTCAGAGAGATGAAGGCAAATTGGAAAGGGTCCAAAGCAGATCAGTAACTATGCTCAAAGAGTTGGAAAGCATGACCTATGAGGAAGTTAGGGAGGAATTTACTGTATTCAGTCTTTCTCTTTTGGAAAAAAAAAACCACAAAAACAAGTATAGCGACGGGAAGGAAGACTTAACCTCTTCACAGCAGGGAACTGTTATAAAGAAGGCAGTAAAATTTTGGTTCATGTTTGTAGGCTTAAAACAGAAAGAAATAAACTTTGCAGTGAAGAAAATTTAAGCTTATATATTCAGTATTTCTGAGGACAATGAAAGATTTTGCTAAGTTAGGAGTCCTGGAAACTCCTTCACTGAACAATTTTAGAAGAGTGTAAGCAAATTTCTGACAGGAATTGCCTATGCTCACTTAATCCTCTGGGCTAGAAGCTGGTTTCAGTTGTTCTTAAGTGAAGTTTTACTCTGGCCACAAGTCCTGAGTTATGGTGACTGAGGTTTTGACAAAGCCCCATCACAAGAGGTTATCAGTGTGGTTGGTAGATAAGAGGTGGTTTCAGCCCCACAATCTCCGCTCAATACTAGCAACCGTCTAAATAATCTTATGGGAAAGGGGGAAAACCAGCCAAGAGCCTGGTCTACAGGACCTGACTGAATATGTAGTTTCCACAGTAACTGAAAAGGTTCACACAAACATGCCCTGAATTGTATCCCAAACAGCCTTGGTTCATCTTAGACATATTTTTGAGAGAGAGAGAGAGAGCCTGCAACATGAATACTTGAAAATGTAGAGCCACTTTACTTCTGGGTCTGTAAAGAAATGGCATAATAGAAGAGAAATGCATTCCTTTCTGGAATAGCCTAGCATAGAACTGAGAATCCATAAGGCCCAGGCTGACTACACAAGAGGGCAGCAGCCACAGAGGAGAGTGTATTATATGAACTCTCCCTTTCTTTTGGGGTCAATGCAGGAAGCTACAGTCTGTGCTAGAGAGGATTCTGCAATCATCTTGAAAAGGTTACTACACTTGGTGAACTGTAACAAGGTCTGCTTATGGAAAATAAAACTCCTATAGCTCCCAGTGCCTTTTTCAGGCCTTTCATCTGCACTCATCTGGCAAAACAGACTTCAGATCACTTTTGCTGTGGGGAGTGTAACCACCTTCCATAGTATGGCTAAGATGAGTTAAGTGTCTGGATGATTCCATGAACAAGTGCTTCATTTCTTTCCTGACCGGAGTTCATATCTAATATGGAGAATCTGGAATGCCTTTGACGTCACCCTAATCCCCTGCAGATGCTTGTTCACCTTGCATTTGGAGAATACTTCATTATGAGTGAGCTGTATGGAAGAGGCCCTACACACTGAAAGAGCAGCTCAAGACTGAAATACTGAGGAGAGAACAGGCGCACACACACGAAAAACTTCTGGGAAGTCTCTTCTTGTTACTGTATTTATGCAGTGAGATGTAAGAAACCCAAACAATTCCTGGCATGAGTAACGTAAGGAAATTAACTCTTTGAGTTAGCACTGCTGTCTGTTCTCTCAATCACTTGCTGCATCTAGACTTGCTCTGAGCACTGTGTCACAACAGCTGTGCTGGCTTCCTATTCAGATTGCCAAGTACCAAAATGGCAGGAGATTTTCTCAAAGGCTAATGACTTGTAGAGAGTCACTGGATATGTGTAAACTGTAGTTTCAGCTCTGAGCAATAAATATGGGAATGTTGTGTACTGCCCCTCAGGTATATACAGATATGTGTACCATGAAATGATAAATTCTTTCCCTACAATTAATTATGACTAATGTAGAGATTCATGCTTCATCCAGATCTGTTTTCCAGGTCTTCCTGAAGGGAAAGGGAACAGGACCTATGTATTTAGAAGAAGCATAGCATATAACAACAGAAGTTTGCAACCTGCAAGATACATTCTTATAAGGCACCAGTCACTTCTCTCTTAACGCTTCCTTGTAGTCCAGCTGGATATTTGTTGTTAAAATGTTTTCTCAAGATCTCTTGTAATAAAGCAGAAATCAATGTTATTTTCATGACTAGCTTACTTAGAGGAAGTTGGCTTAATTACGTCAGTTGTCATTACAAAGACTGCAGAAGTTCCAAACACGATTCGTAAAAACTGAAACTTCTTATACTTGAAGATACACCTAAAAAATGTAGTGGAATGGAAATTCTGGTTCCTGGGCAATTCTGACACTAGTTTGGTTTTTACTTTTTTATTTCCTTTCTAAGCAATTTCTTCTCTCCCTCTGGGCATTATAGTAGCTTTGCATTCAGTGAGATCACCCTCAGAAGACCCTATTTAACCAGTTTTTATCAGACAATCCCCTTGCTTGATGATTATTCTGAATTATTCCCTGCTTTATGGTACATTACAAAGAGAGGGAATGCCTGGAAACATGCTAGGCTCTATGGATTGCATAACTCTCATATGGTTCATCTGCTCAGATTCTCAGACTGAGAAAGATAAGGAAATCATCAACTAAGTTGAACATAGACACACACAAGGCACTGGAGCTCACTATTCCTGTTACTGTTAGGGCACTCAGACTTCTCTTTTCCACACCCCTGCTTCTCATTTTTCTGTAACTCAACTTTTCCATTCAAAGCAGTAATGTTTTTTAATTATACAATATTTTGGTAATGTCCAAAGGAAATATGAGAAGTTCAAACCAGTTTTGACTACTCTAAAGCATTGTGCTTTGAAGAGCTGAGAGTACTGCAGGTTGTGAAGTGAAAAATTATTCCATTTTCTTCTGGAACAATATTTGTTCTCTGCATCTCATTCCTGTCTGTTTTCACACTCAAAGGAAATGAAGTGAGAAACCTTAAACCCAGATATTAAGAAGTTTTCTTACAATTAATCACTCTGAATAAGAATCATCTGGTTCTGAGTGTACTAAATTTATGGGAGAAATCATAAATGAGATGACATCTTACATCAGGGTTTTATCTTAACATAAACAAATAACTCTTGTATTTCTTTTGGAACTCTGCTGTCCCCAGGCAGATATGAGAACAAACAAGACATTAGTTTTATTTCCCAGTATAAAAGTCCCTTAAAGCACTCTACTGGGAAAAGTGAGTCTGGAAACCACTGGCATTGTCTCAGCCTAAGCTATTTCAGTTGTAATGAATGAAAAAGGACAAAATTCTAATTTTAGTAGCATTTTAATTAGGCTTGTGGGAACTCAAAAGAGGATTGAGGTTGCTCTCTCTTAATAAAACAACTTTCAGCTGTGGTTTGATTTTTTTTCCCTAAGAAGCAGCTTAGATGATATGAACATTGATTAGTGCACTGGAACACGTCTCCCTGTAGATAAGGAGATGATCAAAGGGCATTCCCTTTGTGTTACCCCTTTCTATCTCACAGCACAGCCTGAGAGAGACAGGTTGCAGGGGCAGTTCCAGCAGGGAGCTTGGAAACCATGACGATGATGATCCTGCAGACAGTTTCCTTGCATGTTATGTGCTCCTCCACTGTAGTTTGCACCCAACAAGTAAATGAGATGGCTTATTCCATTCCCTCATAAAGGATAATGTGCTGGGTTTGACATACAGCTGGAAAAAGCATTGGTTCTGGAGATAGTATGCAATGCAGAAATGCAAGAAAAGGCAGGGTAAAAGCTGTATCTTTCCACTTACCCTCTATGTAATGGCAACCATTGTCAAGCATCTGCAGAAAAATGTCCCCTTACTTTAATTTTGCTTGCCAGATCAAATATTTCTCCTACTTTCCACTTAACACATCTCTAACTATATTTTGTTGAATCAGCAGTGCTTCCTTTGTTTAAAAGAAATTAGTCTATCCCATAACAAAACATTCCTCACTGTTTTTCCTTCTTCTGTTTAGCTGAAATGTGCAGGCTTGTTCTGCAAGCACAGACTCAGGGATTTCCAAAAGCTAAAGGTCAGCCTGAAATCTCCCAGCATACTTACTGTACAAAAGCCAAGCAAGGAAATGTTCAAAGAGTCTTTGGAGAGCATTATCCTAAAATATAAACTTAGAGTCACAGCAATCCTATGTGCCTCATGGTCTGTATCTTATTTTTTTTACAAAGGATGTTATTAATATGAATTTCCTCATATCCTGAACTCTCAAAATAAAATATATTTAAGAGATCATTTTTACAATTATTTCTTTTCCACAAACTGTGGCTACCACCTTTTAGGTGAACCTTTATTTACTGTTTTAAACAGCTTGGATTGTTGGTTTTATTTAATGGCAAAGTGAGTTACTTTTTCCTCAGACTGTATCTTGCTCTCAAATGCCTTCTTTTGTGATGTGTTCTTAAGGTAAACAGATATAACTATGGAACACACACTTTAATGTTCTATAATTACAGTGGATGGTCTTAGCAGTGCTGCCCCTCCTATGTAATTCCCTTATCAGGGAACACACTGCCATCTCCCTGGTCTCAAATAGCTGATTTGCCCTGATGATAAAGATATTTATTGACATTTCTGCCTGTTTATTGCAGCTTAAGGCTATTAGGGAGAGGTCCTTTATGAAGTATAAAAATAATATAAGTACATGGACACCCACACACATTTTCAGATTACTGATGCTGTTGCTGAAAAGAAAATGCTTCCAACAAATCTGCTTGTCATTGGACCTGACTCAGTGCTGATTCTTCCAAAGATGGCTAGAAAAATATATACTAATTCCAATCAAAATTGCTCCTAGTCTGCCGTGAGACAGTGAGACTTACTGTTTACTATCCTTAATATTCTCCACAAAGAGATGGAAATAGTTGTGCTAACTGATAAAAGAAATGTGTTCTTTCAGGAAGAAAATTGTACTGAATGCATCTCAGTAGTTTGTGGACCAGTTTTAGGGAAATGGACAATTGAACAAGGAAAGAAGATCCTCAGGAAACTGTTGCCTAAATATGTCACAAACAAATGGGATCTAGTTAGTTTGGAAGCCTGGTTCCTTGTAGTGCACTGAAGCTAAATAGCAGGGGAATCCATAAATCATGTTAAAGAGTGAAGCAAGTTGGAAAACTTTAAAGTTATTCTGTACAAAAGTCCTCATGAGCTCACTAATGTTTGGGGGATTTTTTTTTTTTGGTAATATTTTTTTTTCTCCAGATAAATCAGATGTGAATAGACATACAGTATGGGGGAGAGCTTGCAATGGCTACAGTTGGAAGAGAATCTACCCCTCATACAGCAGTTTCACATTCCATTTAGAGATTATAAACTCTTCTTTCTAAACTTCTGGTTTAGCTTCCATCCTGACAATTTTCTATGCTAAACTAACTGTAGTTAGCATTACTTGCTGTGTGTGTGCATTCTCCTCTGTAACTCTGCCCTTCTGGTGCTCAGCATTGGAAACATCAGTGGTGCCAGATTCTCTGGAAGGGTTGTCTGGATTTATATCCTCAGCAGTGCTTTACAGCTCATGTGTGCAAGGGACTGCTGAGCTTCAGATGAGATTCCACCATTGCTGCTCTAAAGATAAACTGGTGATTGGTAATCAGACCATGCCAGCCCAGCTCTGGGCTGGAGCACTTGTATAAATCCACAGGGAATAAGGCTCAGCCAGACACCAGACTGCCAGAGGGGGCTTCATTCCAGCTGTCTTTGATGTAAAGGCACTGCCTGAACTCTGTAGAAAGTGATACGTGTGTAAGATTAAGGCAATAATTTTTAACGCTTTACATCTATAGTACACTTTTAAAGTTTAACAAGATGCAGGCTTTTTATCTCTTTTTTTTTTGTTCTCAGTGGAAAACTAAGGTTATTAACCCTTACCATTTTATTGTTGTATATTTTTACCTACGCACTACAGTCTCCTGCTGCTAAAAATTCCTTCACTCAGCTCTATTCACCTCTTTTTCCATGTTTATCTTTTATACGGGTACATTCATTCTCAAGATATCTTGTTATCTCTTTGCATATTCAACATGATATTTTTTTTTTTTTAATTATTCAACCTACATCTCCTAGTAACAAAAAAAAGAAAACAATCATGTCTACGTGCGTTCTAGAAGCTGAGAGAAGATGAGTGCCAGGTCTCTGAGCACAGAGTCTCCAGCAAGGTGATTTATTCAGTTTGGACCATGTCTACACAAAAAATTTTGCTGGCATAACTGTTTTTCCACATCTATATTTCTAAATCCTATGAACGGATACCTAAACCCATGGCAGTGGAAGCAAAGCATCTGCACCTGCCTGGCTCCAGGTTTTAGCTGCAGAAACCTCCCTTTTCCATTGTTGTTGTCACTGGGACTCTGCATTTCCCCAGTGGCCTGTGTGAGGCTGCATGTACTTTCTATTCTGTCCTGTTCTTTAGTATAGACAGAGGTTTGACACTTGAAATCACTTTAGCAGATTAAAGATAGAACTCACATTATTGTTCTCTTGCAAAAGGAAAAAAAAGAAAAAGATCTGTGTGTTTTAGATGCTGAGAGGATTTTCTCTTTGGACCAGTATAGCAAATACCACCAGCATTAATTTGTGGAGTCTCATATGGGCATATGAAAAACTTCCGTTTTGTGGCAATAGAATCCATATAAAGAAATTTTTACTTCTCTTGGCTCTATTTAATGTTTTGTTGCAGGACTGTAACTGTGTGACAGTTCTATGTGCTGCGGTTCAGCCAGCTGTATCAGCATTAATCTCAGCCTAGGCAGATAGCTTTTGTGTAAATTAATGCTTGTATATTTATACAAATTATGTGCTTGAGCACTCTGCTGGGTTATGACTATTGTTAGTGCATGTCATGTGCCACTTCTGGCTGAGAGAGCAGATAGGAATCAGTGTTTATGAGTTATAGATTCAGTCCCAAAAGATCTGAAACACACATCATCCAAGATTTTTTGAGAAACCTTGTCTCTCATTACATTAGCACAGCATAATGCTCCATGGTTTGCTGATTGCTTATTTATATCTCCAGATTACAAGCACCTCTATTGTTGTCTGTACATTTTACAATTGCTGTATATATAGCTTGTGCAAATATGCTTGTTCTGTAGGCATAACTGACCCTAATATTTAAGTAATCAAATATTATGATCAATTAGCTTTACTTTTTTCAGATGTTTAGAAGAGGAAGGTAGAGATGACACTTGCCCTTCATTTAATTATAAACTCTTAAGTATTTGGCTTTTACAGCTTCACATTTCAAAGTCACAAGCACGGCTGTGAAAACTTAAATTTTGCCATCTGTGGGTATGTCCAAGTAAACAGTTTATGTGATTGGTAATTGAATTAAAATGAACTAATACAAATCTCCTTGCAAAACTCAATTAAAATTGCTCTGTTTCACTTGGTTCCACATGAAAACTGAAGAAATAACAAAGCAATTTCATGCCTGTTGGAAACTGAGCTAAACTCCTCCGAGCTTGCTTATTTGTGAAGAGGTTTGCACTACTCTGTGAAATGCAGTACTGAAGTCTATTATGGATATTTGGCATTCCTTCAGGTGATCCCCACAGGAACATTTGCTTCCTACAGAAAGTGAAACCGCAATTTCAAAAACAGTATTGAATTACTTTTCTGTTTTTTAAGTGCTTTTTAATTTTTTTAAATCTGGAATTGAATGTTTAGGCAAGATTACAGGCTCTGATGGAAAATTAGTAAGACTGAATTGCTTTCCAGGGCTCATAATGGGTTCCTGTCTCATAATTCAATGAACAGAAGTATTTTTGCAGCCAGAATTTGAACTATTAGAGGATCAACTGATTTTACACTAAGTATTGTAACTGTAGTGGCTGCTTTATGCTTAGGATTTATTATATGAGGAATTTGCTTTTAGCCTTGAGGGTAATTAGTACTTCACAACCTTGAGAAAACATGGACACACCTATGGACAGAAGGCAAATCAGAAAGTCTCTGTTTTGGTTGGTGTTTTATTAATTGAATCTTCTGTCTGCATTTCCTTCTAGATAGAAAAGTTTTACAGCTTTTGGGATCAGGTGCTTAAGATAGTTTCTGTGGCCATGCTTAATATATTCAGAGCATGAGATTTTACTCTGTGTGCTGTAATCAGTCTACACTGTTTTAGAAATGGCTTATTATTGCAATGGATACACTGTGCAAGTCAGAAAAGCACATAACAGTATGTGGTGCTCTCAAAAAAATAGCAATCAGCATTAGTTTGCTAACCAGAAGCCAGAAACAACAACTAGATTTTAGAAGTTAGATATTATCATATTGGAGGGTCACCCACACATTATTTCATATTTTTTATACTCCCTCTGAATTCCTCTTGAAAGTGTTGAGCAGTGATGATGGAAGTTGGGGATCTGATGACACTTTAGAAATGCTTGATTTATTTATCTCTTAAAGTGCTGGGTGGGACCTTTTTTCTTCCTCAGGAAGAGGAAAGATGGATAAAAAGATGTTTATGTGGATATGAGCATCAAACCTGTCATTATTAATCAATTTCCACAGATGTCTGATTGGATTGAGGCATCTCCAGTGCAATTTCAAAAACTTAAATTGATACAAGGCCTGTATGGTCAGAGCAGCTGCTTTAGAAGGAAAGAAAAGGGTGTGAGTATTTAAATGGGAATCACAGAACTGTGATCATTAAAGATCTTACCAACTTTTGGCAAACCCTCTGTGAAAGCCTGAGAGAGAAAGACAGGGGCCAAACCAACAAGATTTCTTTGGACCTCTAAATACAAAGAAAACAGCGGTAGTAAAGGTGGTGATTGCTCACAGGGAAAGAGAATTCAGAAAGGCTGGTCTTTGTTGGGTTCAGGTGCCCTGTGTCACTGTGATAATGTGAATATGGCCATGGTTTGGCTTATGTTGGAAAGCCCTGTATCATATTTGTTGATCTTATCTTAAAATGGGTAAAGCAGTTCCTCGCAGTTCCTCTTCAAGGATTTTGCAGTTATTGGTGGTGGCAGTTGTGTGTTGCCTCCTTTTCCCCCCTTTTTTAAAATTTTCAGTTCCCCAAAGAGCTTTGTGGTTTTGCTCTTGCATTCTATGTTCCTTTCTTTTCCTTCTCCTCTCCATTCCAGCCAGCTACTTCTGGGAGGGACAGGAATAGCCACTGACTTAAGTACATGATTTCATCTTCTTATAACCCTAGGGAAGATGATAGACAGTTTACTTCTGTAGAAGGAGAGAACAGGAATTCTTGTCGTATAGGAAAAGATGGTTTTGTTCTTGGATTTAAAATGAAAATCACTCTGCTCCTCATTCAGGAGGAATGCTTGTGATTGGAATAATTGTTTGGAGCTTGAACTGTGTGAGAGAGACAAAGTTTAAGAAAATGTGACCAACATAAAGATGAGTTAGGGTAGTCTTAATACAGGCTTTTTGTGTGTTTGAGGGAAGCAGGCGATCCACTAGTGCAGGGTTACAAAGATGAACTTGTTTCATGTGGCTTTAATCAAATCTGGGATGCCTGGAATTAAGGGTCATCACCCTGCGAGGCACCTTGAGAAGAACTGCTGTTTCAAATAAGGCCATTGCTGACATGAATGTGGACTGAAAGTTATGCTTTGTTAGAAACCAGGCATAACAACCAAACCAAACAAAACCAGAAAGAAAACCCGCATATCAACAGGATATCTCAATTTGTATTTTACAGTCATTTATAGTACAGAAAAGAAGGAATACTGTTTCATTGTCCAAGAAAAGGAGAACTTGTTCAGGCACATCTAATGTATTATACAGTAATAGTTCTGAGCAGTTCTGAGGCCAAGCTATGCTTGAAAAAATTGGCCAGATTTGTTCTCATATCCACTTCACCCTGCTCCCACAACTGGCTGCAGCATCCTCCTTGCCTCTGCTGGCTGCAGCCACAGCCCTGAGCCTGGGCTCATAAATCTGGTTCCACCTGAATGAACGTGTCCAAGTGGCTCCTGCACCCCTCCATGGTGCTTCCCAGTACTCCCAGTTCCCAGACTGGGATACAGGGGCAGGTGAACCTACCTTACACACAGCCTGACAGACTTCTCACTGTCCCTAGCTCTGTAATGTGCCAGAGCCCCTTTGCAGAGCCACAGCTCATCAGGTACCACTCACTTCCCCTGGCAAGAGCTCATTTTAGGTGTCTCAGAGGTCAGCATGCATTGCTCACTATGCGCTCTAATGGGGAGTAGGCAAAGATTAATCAAAACTGCATTTCAGCTGATGGTAAAAAAGCATATGTGAGTTCAGTGTGCCAAGAGTCTGCAGGATTTGGATCAGAAGTTAAAGCTACAGTTGTTTCTGTCAGCGATGCTGGGTGGTAGCAGTATTAATTTTTTTAATAAAGAAATAAAGATAACATTAGAAACCCACATCTCCATGGTTTTGGTCTAGATTTTGCATTTGATTTAATCTCCTGACATTAAAAAGAGTTGGATGCAGCTTAATACAATGCAGTTTTACCAGGTCATGGGTACTTGTTCCCTTGTTGCCTAGCTATCCTGAGTACAAATAAATAAACCATTCAAGGTAGGCATAGTTCTGGATGGGGAGAAGGGCTTAGATGTTGTTCTGGAAGACTTAAATAAGCAGATGAAAATACGTTCTGACACATTTATCCTGGGTTGTTCTGGCACAGAGCTAGCCTTGTTTTGGGGCCAAAAATTGTATTGAATTCATGTTAGGATTGAAAAAATGAACTCATCCGAGGGGAAAAAGCTCAAAGACAAGACTGCAATAACATATGACAGCCCTCTGTGTGGTGCTGCACCAGCGTCTACTGTGTCCAGTTACTTAGAGGATTGTCAGATGGATCCATGGGACTGGAGCCATCTCCCCCACAGTGACCCCAGGAGATCTTACAGCACAGCTACCAGTAGGGCTTCATAAAGAAATTCCAATGTGCTTTACCCCTTGCATCCTTCAGAGATTCAAAACAAGTTTGAACAGCGAACTGGAAGCCTGAATTCTCTTGACACAAAAGATTTAATGATGAAGGACTATCAGAAAAAGGAGGAGGCAAAGCAGTTATCTAAATGTGGCCAAAGATAGTTGCACATGTAGGTTCATTTGAATCTGAATCTCTAGTAATCTTAAATTGAAAATTTAGCTTTATGTAATGTGAGGGACAGAAAAAATAGAAAACACCTTTCCAGTGTTTCCACTTATTAAATAAGGGAGCTATCATGGCCACTGTTAAGGAATGGGATAGTGTGGGCTGACTTGTATTGAGTAGCATAATATTCTTGATATGAGCCCATAAAACACTGCAGAGCACACCTGTGGTCTCCTGCTTTCTGGATTTAGCTGCTCAGGAGGAACTGGTTTGGTTTTTTTCCCCTCAGAACATTGAACACAATCCTGTCTTTCCAAGTTGCATGCTTAGAACAGTTATGTTGTACGAGAATTTGATATGCTGTCTTGAAGTTAATGTGCCTTAATATTTTATGTACAAATGTAGCAAATCAGCAATACTAGCAAATTCTGCCTGAAAGCTACTAGCAACAGACTTTTTCCTTTAAGAGCCTAAGATCCTTTGCAATCCTCCATATGGACAAGCAGCGAAGCAACATCTTGGCTTTCTCCTACTTCATTTGGAATGAAGCTTGTTGTCATTTTGGATCAGCTTGCAGTTACATTATCAAACCCAAAGAAATCTAGACAAAAAATTTTCCTAAATAGGACAAGATGGTTACATGGCCTAATGCTCTAAAATACAGCATGCAGTAGATTGCCAGAATGTGAATATATTTTTGGTTTTCCTTCTGCCTGCCAAACCTAGTTAAATATTGACACATACCTTAATTGTATGCTACCATTTGCCAACATCTACAGGTGATTTTTTTGCTGGGAATTGGTGACTTCTGTATTTCATATCAACACTTCCAAAGATGTGTTTGGCTGATGGTTGCTTGAATGCATAATATATAAACTATTCAATTTTTCATTTGTATACTGTTCTGTTTGGTAATGCTGTATCTATCAGGCCATAAAAGTTTTTACATTATGTCCCTGAGGCTGTTTTCATTTGGGGTTTATTTTTGGTGTGAGGAGTAGAAGTAATATTAGGATATTTCTGGGAAAACTTTAATCTGATTGAAAGACAAAATCTACAAAAAACCCCCAAATAAATTTGGCATGTCTTCAAAGCTCTCTCAGCTGTACAGATGTGTTCTCGTTCTACAGCCCAAACAGTTTTCTTAGACCCCCCACCCACTGGCTGAGGTAAAGTTGCTCAGCTGCATAAATGAAAAAGAATGTCATACTGAGTATGTCTGAAGGCTTGTGAACCAAGTTTGATCTACTGTCATCATCATTTACATCTTCTTGTGCACACGGTGTTTGTAGTGAAGCAGTTAATACATTTAAGTTACTGTTCTTCCCTGTTTGATAATCCTCACGATCCCAGACTGAACCGTGGTATTCCTTATGGACCAGGGCTTCCCAGTACCTTCACCTGGAAGGGTTTCTTTCAAACATGCTTGTTGAATTCCTTTCCTTAAAACACCTGACAGATGAAGGAATGGGAAACGTCAGGGAAGATGTGGATATGCCATTAACCGGGGGGAAGCACAGTGGAGCTGTTTCCCCTTGTAGAAATGATCAAAAAGATGATCCTAACGTCCCAGTTGATATTAGAGTTGATGTAGTTGATCTAAGTGGAAGGATCTAAGTTGATCTAAGAGGAAAAGTACCAGAAAACCAAGGGGAGAGTAGAAGAAAAATGGGCCCAGTTTAGGAGTTAGGTTAGACTAAGCAATGCAAGGTGTTTGAAAACAGATTTTTAGCAAAGGTAATTTAGAAGTGGATTGTTCAAGGGTAGAAGTTGTGTGCTCATGTGTCTGTGCAGAAGGAAATCCGAGGAGCACACTATGGGTGTCAGGGTGTGGGGAGGGAGGAGAGAAAGCAAGACATTAATGGGACTCTGACCGCAAAATGTATTCAGAACTGATCCACTTAACAACTCAGATATGACAAAAGGCAAGTTTGCAGATAAGAGCAGTAGCTGGAAACCTAAATTGTAACTATTTCCGGAAAAAGCTGCATCTGAATCAAGTTTAGACCCTGGCCTGTAATGTGGGACTATTCTGTGTGGATTCATGACTCGTCCCTGCCCCTCATCAGCTCTTTGTAACTGCTGCAATAATTACTGGAACCAGCTCTTCCAGTAGAGCCCTTCAGCATGGCTGCATTGCCATTAATCAGTTTTGCTGATCACATCAATATGAAAACTAAACATGTCTCTAAAATGAGTTTGCTGGAGCAGTCTTGGGCCCAAGCTAAGAATTTGGTCCTGGCATCTAAATGCCTCAAAGTACATAAGGACAAAATATTACAGACTTCTCACCCACACTGCAGCACTTTAAAATGGGTCAAGCTAGGAATTTGAACACTATTTCTGACTTTTTGGTTTGTACTGCATCTTTAGATCTTTGAGAGTACACTTTGATTAATCAAACATGTTGTCACCCTTGTTCTGTGCATCAGGCTATTTTCTTTCAGGAGTAATTATTGCAGTTATACAACAGAGTTTGAAACTCACTGTGCTTTCTCTTACAGTTTTGATTTTAGATATTCTAAGGAGCATGCTAAAAATGTTCTTTTACAGCTGTGGCTGTATCTTGCATGTGTACTGTAAAAAATGGACTAGATTGACATTTATAGTTTAGCTCCTGGCAAGACCTGGATGGTTGTCAGCACCACTGGTCCATAACCAAAAAAGGTATTACTTGGAGAAAAAAAAATAAAAGATCTTTCAAACATTTTAGGTTTCTGCTTCTGACTGCAAAAAGCAGGCAAAAGATATATTTTGAGTGTGGAGATTTTCCTCCAGCAAAATTATCTGTTAAATTTTCTTCCATAAGATTTGGTTTAAATTTAGGCTTTCAAAATACACCAAGTTGGAGTTCTGGTGGTGCTGTGTGTAAATTTGTCTTGCTATGCGCTGAGGCTGCCAAATAAATGCATAGGAGAACTCGGAAACCAGGAAAGCAGAGCACTGAGGGGAGGCAGTGACAGGAAAGGGACTCGGGGAAAGGATTTAACTTTCAAATTGTAATCTTGACCTCTGTCAGTCATTTGCTTTGCAGTAGGAAAAACATAAACTAAACCATTGGCCTCTTGCAAACTTTGAAACTCCTGCTTTGCACAAACTTGTCATTTTCAACCTTGGAAGGAAATGGGAGCTCAACTGAAAATTCCACAGCAGTTTGAGGTAACGTTTTTATGGAGTATCACTACACTTTCTTTGGAGTTCTTTTTATCATATACAAAATGTATGCTGCTTCCTGCCCTATTCTTTTTTATAAGCTTGTTTCCTTTATTTCTCTCCATTAACTTGTGTTTATCTTCATTATTACTTTTCTGTTTTAGGCAGGAAATCATAATTCCAGAATACCACCTAAAAGCCAAGGCACTTCTTTATTCAACACTAATAAGTATCTCTCTTGTCTCTGCTGGACATTGTATTATTCCCCTGAATATATGACCTAGCAACCTCTTGCAGTATATGCTCTTCTCGTAGCTATTGCCATGTGTTACTACACTTTTTCACTTTCATTTTTCACTTAGACATAACTATCTACAAAGGTTACTGTCAAAGAAGTCCAAGCAGTAGGAAAATGCACTCCTATATTGCTCAAAGAACCCACTTGTCTCAACTGCGAGCAGTACTTTCTCACACCCATTTTCTTCCTAAACCTCTGGCTTTAGTAGGAAGTGCAATGGTTGTTACAAATTAAAATTAGGTGTTTGCTTGCTGATGAATACCTATACCAGTGCCTAACAAATTAAATCTACAGTCCAGGAAATACTCAGGATGCTTCCTTTTAAATCAAGAAAATCTATCTCATTAAATCAATTAGGTAGCACTTAGAGGAAAATTGATCCAGGATATCCGAAGGCATTAGTAAAGTGTTGGATTATTTCTACTCGATTAGGGTTATATCCTGGCCAGTGGTTTGATAGGATATTTGGAAAATCTGGAGCCATTCTACCAGAGGAACCATCTCTGCAGGTGTTCAGCAGTCCTCAGCAGAAAGGGGAAGGAAGGGTTTGCTCACAGTCCTGTTCTCTCATGTTGTTACTTGTGACTCCCTTTGATCTGCAAAGCGAGGCAGCAACTGCTCAGTCTCTGGGGAAAGGAGCCCTGCTGCATCTCCGCTGCTGTGGGTCCTGAAAAGTGACCAGTGTCAGGGGCCAAGGTGGCTCCTGCCACATCTGCAGCCCTAAACACAATCATGTCCTCAGCACATTTGCAACTGTGCAATGCAGTGGCTCATGTTAGAAGGCATTAATAGCTCAATATGGTATAAAGAAATCTGTAAAGGCTCCAATTTCTGTGGTCATAACCCTTTCTGATTTAGGGAAACTGTTTATTTTAATAGTTCACTTAGTTCTACTGATGCACTCTAATTGAATTCAGCTGAATTATTTCCCTGTCTGCTGCCAGCCTTTTCCCTCCTGCAGCTCCCTGGCAACCAGGTCCAGGGCAGACCTTTGAAAGAGGCACAGCCTCTCTTGTGCAGTCTGTTGAAATATCACTCCCCTCATTATCAGGCAGAGCACTATCCAGACTATTGTCAAGGAGGAGCCTCCTGTCCCAGCTGGCCTCCCATTCCCAGCAGCAGGACCCTTGATCTCCCTTCCCAAATAGCAACCTTCTAGGTCCCCACAATGAACAGCACTTTGGGACAGTAGCAGCAGCAAAAACACTTTCACCCACACTTTTTTTTTTTTTTTAAGTGTGAGATCTACAAAATATATATTTTTAAAATCCATTAAAACAAACAAATTCTATAATTTGTCTATCCACAATCTACTGCAGTGCCTGTAGATCTCTCATCATCAAAGATACCTTATAAAGCATCAGCAGTGCACATCTGAGCTCTACTGTAAAGCCTGGGCTAGCCTATAAAGCACAGAGTCATCATTCCTGGGTTTGCAGGAAGAACTGAGTGCTTGTGACACATCCATGAACCTTGTTTGGCCAGGACATTCCCAAATGGTCCAGCATGAGCAAGCTGAAAGTGGGGTGGAGAGGGCTTTGAAGCATTTTTCTTTTAAAACTTAGCTTTGAAGACTACAGGACATTCTATATATATTCAGAAGAAGATTCAAATGCAGTTAGCCTCATGGCAATTTGAAACATTTTTCTGTAAAATTCCTAGGAATGGGAGTTCAGCTACATCAACAATCTTGCCAAAATACAGTCATGTTTTTGCTTTCCGAATGTTAAATTCCCATTGAAATCACTTGGTCAATTTCCATTAACTTCAGCCTCAGTTGGAGCAATCTTAGGAGAAACACTCAGGGAAAAGCTTCGTAGTTCTTCAAACATGAGAAAATAATTTTAAAAGTCATACTAGCACTTTGGGAAACTTTATATAAATGGCCAACATTGGACATGAACTTTCAAAACCAAAACCACGTAATAGTCTGAAATTTAAGGGAATTTGCCTTGACTACAAGGGACAAATGCAGCAAATTCCTTTCCAGTGTACGTACAATAAGGAGGAATAAAATAAAAATCATATAAAATTCTCTTGCTAGATTAGCAATATGCAAATAACTAGTGCTGAAAAAAGTTAGACTTGAAAAAAATTTGCATTTTTCCACATTTTGCTTGGAACGCTTTCTAAACAGTCAGCATCCCTCACCCAGCTACTGCATCAGATACTGCACTTCTTCAATGCATATTCCTAAGATGAACAAATCACAAACCCTGTTAAAACTTTGCTTTATGAGACATAACTCCAGTTTCTCCCCCTGAAAGGCAGGAGTGCTGCAGCACAAAGAGAAGCAGAACTGTAAGTGACATATTAAAGACATGATTTCGTTTATAAAACTGTAAGAACTAAGATGAGCTCTGTAAGGAAAGGATGCTGAATCATAAACAGTAACAGAAGTTTAAGATAGAAAGTGCCTTTTTCTGGCCTAACTTTACTATTGTATCCTTTATGGCATTACAGGGAGTAATACAATAATATTTACTTGTAGCATTTGCAGTCTCTATTGTGCACAGCATTAATGTTGTTTTATTGAAATTATTTTATAGTTTTTAACAGTTTGATTGACAGTGTTGGGGTTTGGGGGAATTTCCGAGTAGCTGATGTTCGTGGGCTGCAGTAGGAAAGTCCCATGATGTGTGCATAGCTCAGTAAGGGATCGTTCCCAAGCTCCATGTCTGGTTTTGGCAGTCAGTGATTTGCCCTGGTGCATGCAGGAACTCACTGCCAGGCTAGAGCAGACCAGAATGAAGTAAATTCAAATTTCCTTAAGAAAGGGGATTTCTGTCTTATCCATAGAACTGAAACGAGGGGAAAATGTTTCAGTCTTTTCTGGCCTTTTCCCCCTTCCCTTCAAAACACTACAGTAGTAGGCTGACTTATAGCATTCTGAAAAACTTAATATTTTACTGTTTAAAACTATCCTTTTCATGTCCAAACCAGAAGATAACTTGGTTTGGTTTTATTAAAATCCCTTCTGAACTTTTTACACTGTAGCTATTCTTCCCAAATGAGTCATACAATAACCATTCCCAGTTTGTAGTCAGTTCTCCAAAGAAGCAGAAGAAAAAAGAAACAACTTCCTTTTAAGGGAATGAGACCTGTTTGTAAAGATAAACCTCTTTCTATTTCTATTTGAAGACATTCTCCATAACCCAAGAATTGATAGTTATAAAAACACTACCTACTTTATTTGGACTACAAAAACAGTCATAGCTATAGAACATTGTTTAATGTTAGCCTAAAGCATCCGTATATACACTCACACATAGGGGCATGGTTGAAACAACACATGCAGCATGTCAAATGAGCAGCTAGTTTACCAGAAATCTGTAAGAAACAGCTTGAAAAGGGTTTGATTCCCTTTTATTTAATAGTTTTAAATAGATCAGTTTAAACAAAGGAGTATTTAATATTTATGTGAAATGAAAACAGTTCAAGAGTATGTAATTGTATAAGTAAGCTAATAGCAATTTCTGTTAAAGTGCTCTGTGGTTCCCAAAAGGAACCACAGTGCTTGAATGCTAGAGAATTCACATGCTCTTAGGATTTGGGAAAATATCTGCATGCCATAATTTGCTGTGACAATCTCTGTAACCTCTGAAAGCCACTGTTATTTTAATAGCAGCTTTGTTGTACTACTCAATTTCTGTCCATAGAAACTGTAACAGGTACTTAAGTGTCCTCACTGTGCATTTTGTTCTCAGACTGTGGGCCTGCCAAGCTTATTCCATTATCCCTGCAACCAGCAAATACCAGTTTCTCTAGTACCACATGAGAAAAGATTAAAACATTAAAAACTTGGGATTACTTGGGGCTTTTTCCCCTTTGGGAGTGGGATCACTTTGCAATCCAGGACATACAGAAATGTATTCTAATTTTAATGAAAGCTGGAACTCAGGTAAGAACCAGATTTCAGTAGCTGTTACCGTAAGGAAAGTTGCATTTGTCATGAGATTCAGAGTAAGTTTTAAAAAGTTGGGCAGATAGCCACAGTTATTTTACAGGGATTTTTTTAAGATATCTGGCTATAGGTACATTATTTTCAAGATATTAATTTTTAAAGTATAAAATGTGTAATTACATGCAAATTAAAATATTTCACTGGAGCTGTTACTTATATAGGAAGGTAAGAATAGCATTATAAATTAGTTAAAGGTTGAAGGGGAAAAAACCCTGATATTAATTCTGACACAAAAGCAGAGATGAATTGTTGAAGTTGTGTTGCCATCCATTTAGCTCTGAACCCCTGACACTATAGTTTATTAGAGAGGTGGAGACAACAGAATCCTTTGTAACAGGGATTTATATTACCAGAGGAGCTACAGCAGACTTTTTCTGTGTTGTTAAAATAAATTAATCAAAACCAGCAGGGGAGCGTCCTTGAATTACAATGGTTGCATTATTCAGAAACTGTAAAGATTGAACTTTTAAGGAAATCCAAAAGGCATGTAGCTGGGGAAGGAGCCAGTGGGTTTGTTTTTTTTTTAATGTTGCCGTTTTTGACAATTCTTAATATAAGAAGCTGGAGTATTGTTTCAAGCAGACCTTTGGCATACATTTTCTATGATTTTATTTAATTTTCTTCCTCTGAATTATTATTTTTATGTACCAACACAAACATAATATGGCATCTCTCATCCCAGATTGATCCTGAAGTACTTTCATGATCTTTGTCCAAGATCTGTGCCAGCTTTAAGACGTTTACTAAGTCAAGGATGCAGTTCCATACACAGGAGGCTGCAGCCCACGTATTCATGAAAAGCATCAATCCTATGGCAAGAGAGCCCTGTGTGTTCCCTCTGGGAGCTAAAGTAATATTACAAAACTTTCACACAGGAAAGGGATGCAGGGTAACTGATGCCATTTAGTTTAAAATATTTTTTAAAAGTGAAATTCCTGCGGAGGGTCAGAACCCCCAGGTGCACATTTCTTGCCAGGATCACTGAGGGACGGGCTCAGCAGGGAATGGCCACTTGCTGAATGCACAGCGCTGACTTACTGCAACATTGGTCCTGTCAAGGAGGAAGGGCCTTGAAAAACAACATCACCATTTCAAGTGGTATTATCTGTGTTGAGGCACAGCTTTTATTTTTAGCATGGATGCAATTTTCATAAAACCATAGTGCTAAATATGACAGATAAATATCACTGATATTGCTGATTCCCTCAAATGAGTGGGGACAAAACCCAGGACAAAATTCCTACTTGCTTAATTAGTGTAAATTAAATCTTGGTCCCTTCCAAAACTATAAATAACAGAAATAAGGATTAAGAAAGATAACAGGAAAATGCTATGAGATTAAAGTAAAAAATATTTTCAAATCTTGCTCAGATGTTAGAATAATGTTTTAAAGAATTTTCTAAAAAGAACAACAAAAGAAACAAGCACATGCAAATGAACAGGATAATCTTGACTGTATCAAACATCTGGAAAATATAAGTGCACATGAAAGAGCTGCTCATTTTAAGGGTTTAATTTAATAACTCATCCTGCCCAAGAAGATTAACATGTGGCTATAAAATACCTGCTTGCCATCAGATTTCACCCCAACATGGTCATAGAAAGATTTCAGATAGCTCTAGTTATATTACTCTAGGATAGCAGCATTCCTTTTCATTTTGTGTGGCTACTGTTGTTCCAACTTTGCTCCAAGATATCCTGCATATTTTTCAATTATTAAATGATGCATCTGACTTGGCTGCATTGTTGTGGAACCTCCAAGTAACCTTGGGAAGTATAAATCCTAAACTGTGCCAGATCCTCATGACTTGATTTTTAGAGTGAGCACTGCATAGGACAGCAGCAAACAACTGGGTCTTGTACCAAGTTAAGAGGCACCTTTTGTAAGTACTTCAGAAATGAAGACTCTGGCAGCTACAAACCCAAAATCCTCCATGTGGAATTTCCCTATGGAAAATGTGTCAACTCCAAACAAAACTCAAACACTAACTATAAAACAGGAGACAAAAGCAGAGGAGGAAATGGACATCACTGCCTTCTCCTCTCACCTGCACTGTGCTGCTTTCAGAGCTTCTTTGTGAAAGGAAAACCAGTCTGAAGGAACATCTGGCACTACGACAGCGTGGTATTCATGGGTGATTTTTCAAAAAAGTGTCAGGAAACCCCTGGTAATATCAAAGTCAACCCTGATCTGCAGCATTTTTCCAAATGCCAAGCACCAAACAAAGGGAGTAGATGCCAGGAGGAGCTTGTGAAGGCACAGGTATAAACTGAAAAGACATTTATGTGAATTGGTTCCATAATTTTGTATTTGTTTCCTGAGCAAGTGCTTCCCTGCAATTCAAATTACTATACATGTTAAAAATTGGTAGGTTGTGTAGCTCCTTATCTCATGGCACTGATTTTAGCTGTTTAAGAAACCCTTATAGTCAGACACAGTTTTCAGCATACTGGTGATGTAAGGAGTCATTTAAGAACTGACTGAAGATCAGGAGTGACATTTTAAGCAACTGAATAGGAATGCAAACCTCTACAGTGCTCTTTTTCACCTAAAAGAAGATAAACTGACTCAGATTGCCCCAGAAGACTTTGTTGACACCTCTTACTAATATAATTTTGAGGAAAAGCTCCTGTCATATAAACTGCTAGTATATCCTCAGGTTTCTGTGGGAAGCACACTTTTTAAGCATTACATAGTCTTTAAAAAGGTGTCACAGGTCAGCACCTCCATAGATTAAATTCAGTGCTAGAATCAGTGTCCAGTTTCTTTTGTCTTTATTATTTTGCCCTGAAACTTACCTTTTTCTTATTAACTTATACAATTAATTGAAAAAACACAGCAAAAGCATTTTAATGTCACTGTGTCAGAGAGGACTGTACATTCTTTCAGCAGGGAAGAAACGAGTCAAAACCAGCCAAGTGCAGTTGAGTCAGGATCTGTATTTGAGATACTGGTTTAGGGTGTAACTGTGTTAAAATGATGGACAAACTAGAGCTACACAAGGCCTGTGTGAGCCAGGTTAACTGGCCAAAAGGAAACCCAAGCACATGAAAAATATCATCTGGCCTGAGAGCATCTTGCAAATGTAAAACTGAAGAAATCCACAAAAGTCCAAGGAAACTTTTAAATGAAACTAAACTCACTTGGGCCTCAGTGTAATTTTTGCTTTAAGGGACATACAGGTATGACATGAGATTGTGTGAATCCCCAAGGGTGAACACTGTTTTCTGTAGTACTGCAGACTTCTAAAAGCAGAGAGGACTTTGTAACATAACATTTCTTCTCATAATGATCTGATGGAAAACTATTGGAAGAAGCTTTTTGGTTGGATATCAGACGAGAGAGGCACTGCATAGGGCTGAGGCAACAGGTAACTCCCACAGCTGTGAATCTGTGTCTGCATCTGCATATTTGATCCAGTCACTGAAATAAATCATGTTCCTTGCTCTTGATGGAACACACCTGCACACAAACATGGAACAACGAGTATTTACCAACCTTTAAAAAAGCATTTGGGTCTAGAGGAGTAAAAGGTTTTGGGGAAAGCTTTGGTTTGGCTCTCATTTTAGGTGAGTTCGATTGCCATGCCGTTGCCTATGGCAGCACCTGGAACACCCAAAAGAATGCATTTTCCATAAGAGGAAGGGTTCCTTCCCACCCTTTTCAGTTTCAGCTGATTATGCTGAAACATGATCCTGTTTCTGCCTGTCTATTTTTATCCTAGGGCCCAGCAGCTGATGAACCACGCCAGGGTTTAATTCTTCAGCGCTGGATGATGCAGGAATCCAGAGGCCTGAATTCAAGCCTGATTTGAACAGGTCAGTGCATCTTTAGTTTTTGCCCGAGTCAATTAGCACCCAGTATCAGTTTGTGCTAATTCCCGGCCTCTGCAACTTTTCCAGGCCTCTTATGCAAATCAGGCCTGGAAGCAAACAAGCAGTGGGTGACCCAGAAGGCTGGTACAGGGCTGGGCACTACTGTTCTCAGGCCATGCATTTCAGTGCTCTGTTTGTTCACAGTGTAACTCTAAAAAAATTAGAGGCCACAGCCATAACTATCTCCTCAGGCTTCATTATTGTACCCTTTGTACTGTTCCTGCCATTGTAGAAAAAGAGGCATTCATGGGCCTCTCACTACATTTAGATTCATTGGATTGTTTCTCACTGTTCCTGTAAATATAGAAAACTAGAATGACAAGAGGTTTAAAAGTCAAACCCTTTCTGTAGTCACAAATTGTGCCATGAAATCAGAAATACTTTGGTAACATTGTCTTGGGGGTCTGAAAAATGACTTAAAAATGTAGCATATGTAGGAGCTGCATCAGGGTCCTTCAAATGAAGATTCAACCATGAAAAATTTAATTAGATCACACCTGTACTGATCTGTTCATTTAAAACTATTTGAGTAAAAATGGGCTTAAGCTGCAAAACTCAGGTAGATTTCTAGCACCATAGCTGGTCAATGATGCAGTCTTGGATTTGGTGTGCTTCATGGGAGTCTACTCTTCATCAAATTAGTAAAATGAAGATCTAGTGTTACAGACTGAAGTCATGACTAAAAGTGAGGGCAGAGAAAGGATAATGAGGAATTTATTAAAAACACCATTTTAATATAGCTCAAAATTTGATTTAAATTGGATACAAGACCTGGGAGAGTTCTTACACCTCTGGGGCTCCCAGACCTGTCTGCTCAGGCTGTTGTCATATAGGGGCTGGAATTTGAGATCATATTTTTTTATGCTCTTTTAAAATTATTATTTCACTGCATGTAATCAATAGTTGTGTGTAATTATTACTAATTAATATTCATTATATGGTGTCAAATAAGTGCAGAACTATTTTTGTTTTCTCTTTAAAGGATTACAAATACCTCTTTCTTCTGAAATACTACTGAAATACTTTTTAGTATTTCCTAATTTTAGGTTATGGAACCACAAGTCAAACCCTAGTACAATTTCATGGAGCCCTCCTTAAGGGGATTACATTATATTTTTGTGTAGGGAATAATAAATAGAAGTGAAAAAAATATTTGGAATTATTAATTTAATGTTATCATTTTGATTAATTTGATATTCTGTGATTCTTGACTTGGTTTATATACGAATTTTCCTGAGGGCATTAATTCTACACTTTAAAATTATGTGGTCTGAGGGGAACTGGGCTGAACGATACTTTCAGCTTCAGTAAGGAAACATTAAACCTTTCAACCAAAATTTCTCCAAGGTAGAACTGTCTTTACATTCACTTACCTATGATTTTGGGGGTTGTGAAGAGCACCATCTAGTGATAACCAATAACGTCTCTATCATGAAAAGGTGATTATTTAGAGTGGACATAAAGGCACACTGCTGATTTGCTTACTGAAGAGACTGGGGGGCTCCAAAGCAAACAGTGTCCTAGTTGTGATTTTCAAATGTCAAATACCTTCCCTTAGGTACCCCAAAAATGCACAATGCATCTAAAGACTGAGTATGACTAATAGTATGGATTCCATGAGATAACAATTTTAATACCAAAATTTTGTTTCAAAAGCTAATTATGTAATCTTACTATATATTCTGTAATGAAACTCTCCACTTTTGTGAATGGCTTATTTTATATTGATCAGCATAATGTACTTATTCCACTGATGGACAATTTAGGTGAAACACATCTAATTTCCTAGGTATCCATTTTTTTTGGAAAACCAACATTTCTGAAACTTTGGTCTCTTTTTCTATGAAGACTGTCTAACAGCTGCTCCTTCATAAGGATCTTAGGCATTAAATAGTATCACATGTTGGAATTTGCTTAAAACATCCATGCTTAATGATAGTTTTTCCTCATTTGAAGAATTTTGCAAGCGAGTCTTAGACTATCCATCCTGCAAGTATTATTTCAGCATGCAGAAAGCTCATTATGAATATATGATAATATAGAAAGCTATTTATCCCTTTCAGATTACTTCCATATGCATCCTCTGTAATTAAATCAGCGGCTTATGGCAGCCGGCCTTTGAAGTGATCTCTGCAAAATAGGAAAATGTAATTTGTGGAACAAAATGCTGATCACTCTATTCCAGCCACATCTGTTAAGCTCAAGTAGTTCAGAGATTTCTGTGCTCAGAGAGTTCATGAAAGCAAAAAGTTTCCTGTATTTCTTCCAGTCCAAAGGAAGTCCAATGGAAGTGATGGGCACTATTCTAACCAAACAACAAGGTTTGAAGTTGGAGGCATTTTTGCCCACAATTTTCAGTGAATTCACTGAAACTGATGTTAAAGTAAGTAGCTGTGCTTGTGTATTTAAATAAAAGTACTACAGAGAGAACAGTAAGATAAAACAGAGCAAGAATTCCTGGCAGAGAAGACAAGGATTTAGAGAGATAAATAGAGAGATGACTGTTTCAGTGGTGGTGGATGAATAAAGCTGTTAGAACTCATGACATGGTTCCCCTTGATAGCAGCACATCTTGGAAACACCTTCTATTACCCAGGTGCAGACAATCATTACAATTACTGCTCCACAACTCTCCATAGAAATGCTTTTCTTACAGATGGAAAGCAGGACCCTTAGAGCCTTTCCAAAGG
The DNA here is from genome assembly GCA_013397795.1 of Orthonyx spaldingii. NCBI lineage: Eukaryota > Metazoa > Chordata > Aves > Passeriformes > Orthonychidae > Orthonyx > Orthonyx spaldingii. Next base: position 66,250 of record VZTJ01002878.1, on the reverse strand, counting down.
GATGCCAGTTCGACTGTTGGAGATGCATCTACAAGATGGGTGTGCGCCAAAGAGTCACTGACTTGTCCAGCCACAGTTGTGCCTGCTGGGAAGGTTGTCACTGCCAGCTGCCTGGCACTCCTCTCCCTTTCCTCCTTCCTCTCCTAACCTGGGGGTTTCTACACTTCAAATCTGACAGATAAACTGTTGCCTGAGCTGTCAGGCAAAATGAGGTTAGTTAGCAAAGCCCTGAAACCTAAATTGTTTACGAAATACCATTCAGCCAACACAGATCTGTCTGTTTGCAGAGCTGGAGAAAGCAAGAGGGTAGTTAGAAGCAGTGCCTTCAACCAGTAAACATTTGCAGCTGAGGGATATGTCCACTGCCTAAATGTCTTCCTTAGCTTACCAATACATTATCAGTGCTTTAATAAATTACCTCTGGTTTCTAGCAATGTCAGCCTACCCCGTACTATTAGCAATCATTTCTTTCTCTTACAAATAAGCAGATTGAAATATCTTCAGCTCAAGTGTCTTTGTCCTCGGTTAGATTTCCAAGACATCTTGGAAATGAAATACACCTTTACCAAATAATTTGAATGAAAGTTACATTACATGACAGTATTATCACCAAAGTCTGAGGTGGTTTTTTGTTCCTCAGAAGGGAATGACTTCTGCTAGACACAGAAATCTCTACTAAATAGATCCATAGCAAAATCTGCTACACCCTTCCCAATGAGAATTTTTATTCATGATATCTGCTTCTAATTAAATAACTGCACTGTATTATACATACTAAGGCCCAATCCTTTGCTTTTTGAAGTCAATGGCAAAGCTCCCAATGAGTTCATGGGAAAAAAAGTAACTCCTCTGTTAAGGCTTCCTTTAGTGCAATTTCAACTGTTAAGTTTTTAAAACAGAGATTCTGCTTTGCCACCTTTGCCTTCAGACAATAAGCAGTTGCTGATATTCCTGTATTTGGCAGAGTGTACTAGGAAGGGCAAATTTAGTCTTATTAAATTATGTTCCCCAGTCATTTTGTTTGCTTTTCTTTCTGTTACTGTAAAGTGCCACACTGGACATATGGTATCTTACATGATCTTTATTTTAAAAACTTTTCAGAAATTCAGTATTGCAGCAATTTATGCCATACGTGGCATGTTTATGCTATAGAGAACGTATCAAATGAAACCAGCAGTATAGAACACCACAGTTTATCTACTTTCTTCATAGTTTTGACCCATCACCAGTTCATCTGCAATGAACAGTAATATAAAACATGCCTTCAAAACCCAAAGCATCCAGTTTCCTAAACAGAACCATATTTCTAAAATATACTTACAAAAAGGCAAGTTTATAAAATAATGATTCCACGGCTACTCAGTCCAGGATGACATAACTCTTTTGAAGCAAAAGGTTACCCATGCATTCAGTGCCCAGTCCCAGATGTAGGAAGGAGATGTAAAACAAAGAAGGAGACTTAAAGGATTCAAAATATATTTCTGTAAAGTAGAACGACAACTTGCAGACAGAGTTTCCCTGCTGAACAAGAGAGGGACAGTCCGTGCTGTGCCCAGGGCTGCAGCACATGGTAGAGAGCTCAGGGTCTAAACCTGTTGTCTCTGGTGAGCTTGGAGGCAGGGTTTTGTTAGAATTTGCCTTCCACATGAGCAACAAACAAGGGAGCCACTTTTCACTGTTCTTAGCTCTCCACTGAGAGCAAGGTGCTGAGGTGTTTTGAAGGTTTTTGGCCTTCATGGTCAACACTAGGTTGTATTGGCAGGTACCCAAAACACAGCACTTTGATTGTGGTGTACACTGAAGTGTTTCAGTCTAAATGTGTATTAGTCTCATCCTAACATTCCCACTGCCTATGGCCTACAGGTTCTAATGAAATGGTGCAGATGGGAAAAATTACAGAAAAGGAAAAAGAAATCCACTGTGTAACTTGTGTACATTAGGTTTGAAATTTCAAACCTTCAAGCTGATATCCAGGGGCGTTTTTTACTGCCGGTTTTGTTCCAGCCAATGAACAGTGCTCGTGAGTACTGGTTGCAATCTAAATGTTATCATTTTTGTCCATAGCTAATTCCATGCATGGAATTATTCCTCTTAAAGCTGAAGCTATCTCTGCTAATCCGTCTCACTTCACTTTATAGAGTGCTAAGCATCTAACTTATGAAATATGGTCACTTATAGTAATTTCTGCTCTGAATATTTCTGCTGCAAATAGGAAGAACACTGAGTTCTGTATTTGAAAGTAAACCCTTCCATGATATGCATAAATTGTTAGCTGTGACCTCTAAAACAATCTGACACAATCCTAGAGGACTCTGTAAATAACATTTCCAGTTGTGATATTTTAATGTGAACTTGGCCAGAAGTCTTACTATTACATTCACATTCACAATAAGAATGCAATGGCAGAAAATGCAGAACAATGACAAGTAATAATGTCTTGCAGTGTATTTTAAATGTTTCCAGCAAAGAAACTAAAAAATGAAGCAAAGCTCTATACAAAGCAGCTAATCTAATTTAGTAGGAATACACTGTTTGGTTTTTTTAGTTTGTTTAGTTTAAATCAGTGTGAATTATGGTGTTCATTCTATTCCATTGAAAACTCGCCTAGCGTGAGAGTTGGAAAAGCATCAATTGGAAATAAGCACAAATGAATAATACCATGTATCCAAAACATGCTTGTATTTGCCTAAATACTGTGGGAAGCATGCCAAAACCAGCTTGGTATGTAGTTCTGTATACCCAAAACAGGCTATACACTCATGTGCTAGTTCAGCCTGCAACTTTTAAACAACCAGATGGGACTCCAGTGCTAAACATTTCCACTGGCACAATGGCTGGAATGCAGAAGTTTGAAAGTAGGGAACACAGAGCCCTAACCTTTAGAAGAACATGTAAACTTTTGGAACCTTTGGTGGTTAAGGTGTATGATTTTTTTTTTTCCTTCATTATTTTTCTAACTAGCACTGGCAAATTTTTCAAAACAGAGTTTTTAACAGTGGTCTATTTTAGCTAGATTTGGGGAACCTTACTTTGTTCCTCTGTTTTGAAAAATAGATTAAGTTAAGCTGCATAAAGCCCTGCCTCTTCCAGTCTGTCAATGGAAGTTTTGTAATTTACTTAAATAAAAGCTGGACTATGTCATCTATGTGCAAAAATTTATTGGTTATTAAATTGGGTCAAGGCTTGTAACACAGTCAATATCCTCTCCAGAAAAGACAGATAAACCCACAATCTTCCACATAACTCCTTGTGTGAAAGAATACGTAAATATGCCTTACAGGGTTTTCTGAATATCAGCAAATACCGGCTCTGTCAGATGGTCTGAGGGGTGAATTTGAGAATAAGAGTCTGTCCAGGCTGCAAAAACAAACTATGTTTGGAAATGTATTAGCCAGCAAATTTAAACAAACAGTTTTAAATACAGGCCAAGTAAGGCAAGTTGTGTTTAAAATCATGTTGGTTGACACTAAACTCCCCTCCTTTGCTGCCAAAGTTCAACTAGCATGTTTTAAACATGGCTTGTTATGCTGAGTGCTATTGCATGAAGTTATGTCCAAGTCCTGCTTGAAATATCAAGTGATACCAATGAGGCAATACCAGCAGAGTCGTGTTAGCTCAGTGCTGAGCCTTCACCCAGCACTCAGAACTGCAGTTCCAAGTAGTGGTGGAGAGGGAGATCCTGCTTTAACTAACCTCAATTACCTGCCTGCAAGTGTGAGCATTTGCCAGGGGCAACAATGTAAGAGCATGACAACAGCTTCAAAAGGTTTCCTTGAACCCCGCAGCTGTGATGCCTTTGTGGTTAGACCAACTGTTTGCTCATATATGTTACAGATACACATGTGACAGTAACGTGCTTTGCCTTACCTCAGGATCCAAAGCATAACTGTGCTGCCATATCTTATCCCTTATTTTTTTTCTGCTAGACAAAATGTAGAGGTCAGCTTGATGAAAACCTCTTGGGGTTGTTCTGTATGTGTCAAGTATTTTGGATAAATGCAGAGAAAAAGCCAAACTACCACAACACAGCCCACCTCTGTTTACATCCAGTAGTAAGTAATCATATTCAGACATTACTTTTCACACTTGTTGGTTCAGGTTGTTCCCAAGTCTTTGAGTTTCACTTTCTGTTTCAGGTTCCAATGAATCCAAAATGATGAAACTGAGACTTGAAATCTGAGCATGTTGATGGACAAGAGCACAAGTCTAAAATGACCAGGCAGCCAGTTGTCACATGTCATTACTAAGCCAAAGGTAAAACTACAATTTAGGAAGCAGTAGCAGAAGTCTCCCTGTAAGTATCTGTTCATTTTACTTCTAGGATACTAATCTGAATTTTCTTTGAAGTGCTTATAGGTCTGAGTCATGCAAGTTGCCTCCCTTAAATATTAGAAGTCTTTGGTTAAGTTCCCAAACTTAAATTGCCAAGACTTTGACAGATGCAAACAATGAGTTCATCAAATTACTGTTTGGTGCAGGTAACCAATATGCTGAGAATAAAGTACCTCTCTTGCAAAGATAATTTTATAGAGTCGCATTGCAGTGGAATTGCCAATCTAAATCATCTATAGGACAACCCATTAAATTACTAGTTGCAAAAGTGATGCTTCTTAAAGGACATAACTTCATTGTATATAACATAGCCAGTATTGTTAAATTAATAGAAAAAATCACAGGACTTGCAAGTACTAGTTTAAAAAATCAGCCATTATTTTGTATCTATTTTAAATTAAAAACTGCAAAGAAATTTTCAAGAAAAAACCCACGATGATATTAATAAAAAAATAGTCTTTCATATATCCCATGGTAAAATGGAAAGGACACCATGTGTTGTTTAGCTTTTCTATATCTTGAATTCTTATCCTTCTAGGGCCACTGCTACACTGAGATTTCCCATCTCCTGCTTTGGGAAAGCTGTCCTACAGCACAGCACTGACATGGTTTAGTGAAGGGATGCACACAACCACTGCTTTCCTTAGCTTTGTATTTCTGATTAAACTGTTTTTCAAAAAATAACATCATTTATTAGATAACCTTCTTAGCATAGTATGTCTTTTGGACATAGCATTTAAAATACTTTCTTTTAAAACCCTAATGTTTTATTGGGACAGCATATAGAATATGCCAGTTCCTTTTAACTGAAAATGAGTTTTTATGAAGTATTTGCAACGTTGTCGGACTTCACAAAGTAAGTTGGTGTACAGAGCCAGGGTTTAGAAGAGGAGAGTTGTTAAATACTTCTTATGCCTGTACAGAAAATGAGTCAAATGTATGTTTTGAATAAGGGTTTAAAACGGACAAGCAGAATGATACTTTCTCATACTTTAAAAAAATCCATTTGTTGCAATCTCACACTAACAAATTACTGAAAAGTCTTCAGTCTAATTTAGTGGTTGTACAATTATTTGCTGACGAAAATTGCCTATTTTACCTGCAAAAGTACTTGTGAAAAAGTACTGAGATATTTTTTGGTAAAAAGTTTGTCTTTTTCTCACCATTAACATTTGGCATGGTAATGGAAGACAATCATTTATACTACAGGAAAAACTCTCGTGGATTTTAGTGGGAATGCTACTTGAATATATGCATTAGGAGCTAGGTGGGGGGGTGGTTTACATATTCTTTATAAATGTAATAAAATTATTTTAAAAGGCATAAAACAAACTGGTAAAAGCTGCTTCTGGCAGTGAGCTGCAGTGACTTATTCCATCAGTTTTAAAAACAACATGTTTCCTTTATCAAGGAGTAGGTAAGTGTGAATTTGAGAATTTTGTGTCCTAACATATTTTAATGGATTATCTCATTTCTCTCCATTTCGTATCCCTCTCCCCTTTAGATCTATATTGCAATCACTCTCCACTCATGATCAGACCCTGAGTGCCCTTCCCTCTGCTCTAATGAAGGTAAGCAACCCCTCTGGAGCCTTCCCTTTCATTTACAGGAAAACAAATTTGTACCTGTGGGTTTTTCCTAAAAATACATATTATTGCTTTTCTAGATGGGGGTATATTTTCCTGGGGATTTTCCCATTAGAAGTAAGGCACAACTGTTACCATGTATCTCAAGTCCCAACTTTTAGTCTTGAAACAGAACCCAGACTTAAGTGCCCCAGTCTAGGATGTGAATATGAAAAAAACCAACCAAACCAACAGCCTTGAATACACCATTTTTATCAGGAAAACTAAAGTTTAGTCAGAATCTTGTGTTCAAACTACTGTGCTTTTTACTTTTGGTTTTATGTAATCAAGGCCACTTGCCTTTTACCGCTACTCACGATTTTTTAAGTTCTAGCTACGAGTTTTCACTAGATGGCAGGAGTCCACTGCCAGCTGTTATTAGAGGCTTTACGTGCAAGCAACAGTTGTCCATCGGTAGGAAAAAAATCAATATGTTCAAGTTTTGCAAAATATAGACAAACAAAAAACTTAACAGGAATGAGAAAAATTATTCAGACCCTCAATAAACCATAGTTCTGTTACTGGATGTGGTTAATATTATAGGCTGGAAATAAGTGAAAAGAATGGTGAAAGATGTTCTTTTCTTGACAGAGGAGCTAAAAGGATCTTCTCTTATAAAATGAGATAGATTTATTGTTTCTGCTGTTTGTGAAAAAGTTAACTGATCCAGTAAATTAAAGTTAACTATTTAACAAGTGTATTGACTGCCTGAAAAAGTTATGGCTTAAATACTAAACTACTGATCTAAAATACTACATCAAAGTAAAACCAAAACACTCAGTGTACTGCATTGCCAAGATCCTGAAAGGAGATAAGATATATTTTAAACACTCTCCCTCAATGTAACAAGGCAGAGTTCATGGGATGATGATCAGTCCCTGCACCATTTCAGCCAGTGGTATTTTGCTGAGCTCAGAGCTCTGGACAAAATTTGTCCCTCTTGTCTAAGAGAACAGAATGCAGCTCCATACAGTTACATAAGCCTTAATAACCGTGACAAATCTTCATTGTTGCACCAGGGGAGAAGCTGTTGCACTGGAGTGAGCACTGATTTTTAACAAAACTATTTCTGAAATATTATTTTTGCAAGTTGGGGCTACCAGTTCCTATTTTTAATTTATTGTCAGATTCTACTGTCCTGCCCTCCTTCTATACGTGCAGATAATTTATAAAGTGTCCAGTAATTTCCAGTGTTGCTCATGAAATATAAGAGGGAACGTTTGGCATCTATTAAAGCTGCTTCTAAGACTGGATAACTTTCCAAAACCAGAGATAAGTCAGTGTAATGCTTTCCAGGATTCCCAAAATAGTAAGAACATTTTCTCATGATAAAGCTGTATTTATTCTATGACCAGAGTAGAAAAACTATCATAAATAGATGACTGAAGCAGCATTTCCTAATATGAGATGGAGTTTTGCGATGTGCCAAGTGCACTCAAAGCCAGAGAGCGAAGCAAACAGGAGCTGAACGGCACACACCATGTTCCAAGTGAAATATTCAGCATCTAACAAAACTTTTGCAACACTTGCAAGCCACCAAAAAGTAATAATCCCTTTTTATTGAAACCAACAGAATCAGCAACTGCAGAATCTCTGCAAAACAAGCATCACAACAAGATCCACACCAACCATTTCCCTGGAAGCAGGATGGATTTAAACAAAGTGGTGCTGTCACCTGTGTGCACAAAACTCCAACAACATCTTTCTGTCACGCTCCTACCTTGGCGATTTGCAGCGGCTGCTTCTGCTCCTTGCCCCCCTGCAGCCTGAAGCCCCACGGCGCCCCTCCGCTCATAGCGATGCAGAGATAATCCCCTGTGCCCATTTTCCTGGTGCAGTTGGGCAGCATTCACACACAGCACAACATGAAAAGCTTGGCTTGCAGATGCTCGGCGAGCTGGAGGTTCGTCTGCCGGGCAGAGCTGGAGACCCAGAGCACCACACTGTTGCTGCTGCTGTGTACTGCACCAGCAGATGCAGTCATTGAGGGGAATGGAAGAGCTCCCTCGCACCGAGGGCACAGCCCACTCTTTCGTCAGATTCCGACGCTCAGCCCACCTTCAAAGTAAGTGAACTTGGGACTTGAGGGAATGCACACAAAGAGACTCGGCAGTGAGGCGGGGAAGGCTGGCTTTAAACATGACTCTCTTGACAGCTAAATCGAAACAACAGCAAAAAGAAGTGTATATTTCCCTGTGACAATTTGGGAAATAAGTTTACTTCAGTAAATGGTGCAGAAGTTTTAAACTCTAATTTACTCATTTCTTGCATTTTTACTCCAAACAAAGCAAGCAGAATCTCAAGTGAAACATCACGTACATCCTCTGAATAACTGATACACTTAGATTGAACTGCCTTTAGGATTTTCATCTCTGCTCTGCATGCACTTTCTGCAGCACTACAGACATGTAAGCAAAAAAAAAGGGGGGGGGAGAAAAGCTTTATCATTTCCCTGTCTTGGACTTGCTCCTTTTTCTTGTTCTAACTTCAGTGTATTTTACTGTGCACTGCTACTTAGCAATTACCTGAATTACTGTTGGACTCTAATAATACCTGCTCTTATGCAGCCTCTGGCCTTTCGTACAGGAGAGGGGAAGAGGGGAAGTGAAATGAAGTATCAGATCCCTCTACAGATGCCATCAATGCATGATTTGCATTATGTCAGTAAAGGGAAATTTTGCTATAAGGACAACAAAAAAAGATTCAGTGGGAAGGTAATTTGCCAGTGCCTTACAAGACCTGGGTTGCATTCTGTTCCTCATTGCTGACTTGGAGTGGTTTAAGAGGTGACTGTTCTTCAGCAGGGGATGAATATTCCTCTAGAGCATTAACAACTGACAACATAAGCTCCTACTCACCTCAGCCCAAAGTCAGGTAGCCTGGCTTAAATCACACTGCATTTTGAACTAAGCTGGTTCTAAAAGAGAATGTTCAGCAGGTGGGCCAGAAACATCTTTAATGTCTGGACAAGTTTCTGAAAGAAACACCTTTTGCTTTGAGACCCAGGGTACTGGGGGCATCAGATTCTCACAGCATAAATTCACTGAGGTCTCTCTCTAAAGTGTTTCCACTTGGTTGGTTCTAAGCTGTCAGAGATGTCAGAGCAACAGGAAACACTCATTATTTAAATAACATGACTTTGCATCTAAGTAGCAGGTAACCACTGAGGCTTTAAACCTATCCAGTGCATCTGTCAAATGACCCCTGGAGTGATGCTTCAAAGGCAAAATATCAAGGTAGAGACAGGACTTTCTGTTAAACTGAAATATTCTGGCTGGAAAAAGTAGACAGGCTTTTAGGAGCTTGAGTCCTTCATTAGTCCTCTAAGACACTAAGGTAACACAGAGCCTGGCTGGAGACAAGATCCCTAATCAAACAGAGGAAAATGTCACTCTCTCAATAACAGGATTTAGTAGAAGGAAGAGTGCTTGCTTTATTGACTACAAGTCAACAGCTCTGGAGAAGCAAAACAAGCACAGGTTGCCATATAATTAAATACTTAAGAAAGACATTATCAGAAAAGCCATTCTAGGAAAGGGAATGGCCTTTAAAGGGAATTTGCCAGACAACTTTTGAGTGCAGACACCTCATTTGAAATAGTTCAAGGTGGCTAACTGCTTATTATCTTCTGCAATGTTAATATGTTGCTGTAGCAGACAGATTTTTAGTCTTTCCCAGGCAAAATCTAGTCTTTAGACAAAATTCTCTCCCTTTTACCTAAAGATGCAAGTTTTTATAGATAAGTTTACAACAATAAAATTCTTTAGTATATAGCTGCAACCAATGTTCTATGATACTCTGGTAAATACAAAAATTAAACATTACTTTTAGGAAAATTTACCACATAATTATCAGCCCTACAAATGTTACAAATTTGTGATAAAATGCTTAACTACTCTTAGGGTGTTTTGAGCTTATATTAGTCTCTTATCATTTTGGTAAAAAGGAATAATGAAATCTGACCTCTGTTTCTGAATGCTTTCATATACTTATTGCGGAAATCAAATTAAAGAGAATCACCCCTGCATTTGGATGGTCACATATGTGATGGGAATTTGTACTACATACAGATGCTTCTATCTCCTTTGACCATATAACTGAACGTTGTAAAGTATTAGAACAGAATAACCTTGATCAGTGATTGCTCAGCTGAAAAAATGACCACTCAGAACACCAGGATCTGTTTGATTTTGGTGTGTGACAAAGCTTTGGGGATATTTTAACATGGTGCATTTAAAGTGATATAGGACTCTGCCTGAACTGACAAGAGCTGTAACCCTGACAAGAAAAAAATAGGAGAAATAACTTTTATCTAGTCAGCTTGTTAAGGGATTTTTATAACAACAATTCCAAACAAACTGCTGCTTTCCTCTAAGGGATAATTTCTTGTTTGCTTTGCAGTAAGGAAACCATTTGAAGTCTGTAACTAAATTATTCCCATGATGGGGAGACCGAAAGCTTCCTATGTCTTAATCTCACACAGAATATTCTATAGGCCTTAACAATTCCCAATTGCCTTAGATGAATTTCTTAAATGCTTACACTGCAGCATGTTTTGCTTTTTAATACTACTCTTATCTTTTTGAACATTCTTGCATCCTTTGGGATTTCTAAATGCTGGTCATAAACTGGACATCAAGATAAAAGTGGAGTCAGCCATGGAATTTATGCCATGAGAAGCCAGAGACTTTTTGGTCTCTGTAATTTCTAGAGCTTAAATAAATTGTATCAATTCTGAAATTATTTTCAAAACACACTGAAAGATTTCAAGCTAATGGCAACTACAGCCATGTAACTACTGCCATGGTCTCCATTTGTTTCACTGAAACCTAAAGATACAGTTCTAGGCAACAAGTGATAAAACTTATATGTTACCAAAAAAATCCTATAAACTGGGCAAATGACAAATGGCAGAACTCACTCAACATCTATTTCTGCCCAAATATAGGGAAAGCTTTGGCTTCAATCTGTTCTTGTATGATAAGATCTGTCATCCCTAACTAAATAGTGACATAAAGAATCATCTTCTCTGCCTTGAATCTGGATCCTACACATTCATTTGATGTCCCCTGGTTCATGGATCAGGGGAAACAGTGACCAAGCAATCCCCAGGCACGCTTCCTGAGCATTTATTTTACAGACCTTTTGCATACCCACCTTTTATCAAACAGAGAATAGAATAATTAGTCATCCTTTACAGAGAAGCCATCTCACACCCTTCATTCTCCTCATTTTCTTTCTCTACATCCTCTACAGTTCTAAGTCCTATTTGAAATGAGGGTCTGCAACACCACACAGCCTTCAGGCAGCAGACAAAGTGGGGATTTATGCAACAACATGATGATATCTATTTTGTTCTCTAGTTGCTAACCCCAACACTGTGAACACCTAATTTGCTTTTTCAGACACTGCTGAGTTAATGTGTTCCTGGAATTATCTTTCAAAATCTTAAAATCTTGTCTGATGCTGCTTAGTTCAAAGCACATGGTTTTATATGTGAATTAATGGGTTTTTTCCCCAATGTGTATCACCTTATACTTCTAAGCCATGTTATGGTATGGCTGCTTAGTTTTCTTAAAAGCCTTTGGTGAAGGAATTTGTTGAAAGCCTTTTGTAAATCCAAGATCAATCAGATCACCCTTATCCACGTGTTTTTTGATCCCCTCAAAGAACTGCCTTATGTTTGTGAGGCAGGACTTCCTTTTATGAAAACCTTTTTAACTCTTCCCAGATAAGTCATATTTATCCAGATGTCCACTGTTCCATATTACAGCTTCCACCTCTTTGTTTTGGATAGATACCAGGCTGACAGGCTTCTTGTTTTCTGAGTCTCTCTTGGAACACCTCAGTTAAAAAATGGCACTCTCTAATCTCAGTAATGGTCAGCTATTTCAGCCTTGAATTCCTTTAAACCTCTGTGTGGTCTCAGTGACCACTTCTTAGTTTTCTTTGCCTCATCTGCTGCCACTTGTCCATATATTTTCTTTTCGTACTGTAATAATAATTTATGATACTGAACCGTTTTACTACAAGTGGATTTGTCTATAATCTACTTTAAATCAACTATTTCTGCATCTGAGTTCAGATGACATTCTGCAAATGTGAGAAGAAATAGGATATATGTTTGTCTTTTCATCCAGCAATAAAAGCAAAGCTTTCATTTCACTTACAGTTTCCTACAGTAGTATCCCAGGTCTGTGGATTCTTTAAAAATGCAAACATTTCCACCCATTCCTTAGTAATGAGGAAGAGACAGAGGGAAAGGGGATATCATGATCTCTAATTTATGGGCAGCATTTTACTGCTCTAAGTACCCAGATGGCCTGACTTCCTCCTTTTCCTGCATTTCATTTTATTTTCATATCTGATCTCTTTCTACATTAAAATCAACATAAGCTAGTCCTCTAATAATACCTATTTTAACAGCTTTCTGGTAGATTTAACTGTCTCATCTGTAAACAATTTAATAAACTATCCAAGTTATTGTAGAATGTGATTTTAGCCAAATGGGAGAATCAGCAGAGGGGGGAAAAGGAAAAAAAAATGCCAGTGCTTATTTCTTTGGTGGGTTCTTGTTCTGCTTTGTTTGTTTTTTGGGTTTTTTTTGTTACTTATATGGGGAAAAAAACCCCACTTGTAAATATATAGCTGGTTTAATGGAACAGAGATAAAATCACAGCCACTAAAGAAATCATGACACATAGTCTCTTCTAAATGAAGGGAAGATGACCTCTTCCAATATATCCCTTCAAATGATTATTTTTTAAAGCGGCGTCTGCAAGCCACTTTAATGTGGCACCTCATGTCAGGCACCTTTAATGTCAGGCACCTCAGCACATGTTATTTTCCCAAATCATTGCCTAGTAACATACCTTCTTTCATAGTCCTACAATTCAGTAGTTACATAAGGCAAAAGCAAATTTTGAAGGCAAATCTAAACATCATTTTCCCCAACCCTTACAGAAGTAGAAAAACATATTTCTGCTTAATTGCTATCCTTAAGTTTTGTTCCCCGGACTCAAGAAGCAACAAGGAACAGAGACACATGGAAAGGATTTAATTTTCAAAAGAGGTATAAAATGCCAAAATGAATTAAATATATTGATGGAAGGTTCAAATGGATGGCTCCAACTAACATCCATTAAAGCTGATTCTCTTCATCTTTTCACATTAAAATTCTCTTGTCCTACAAGACAAATTAATAAAATCCAGATGTTTTGATTGCATTAGGAACTTTGCAATGCACTGCCAGATAAGAAAGTTTGCTCACTGAAAGTACAGACATTGAGTGGCAAAGGTACTAAAAACAATAGTACCACGTTCTTAGTGAAGAGAAACGAAATTAAAAATACAGGTCATAGATAATTCTTAACTACCTGTAAGGTCAGACAGGAAAACTCTGCTCACACTCATAGGAGGCATGAGCAGTTCCCCACCATTAAAGGTAAAAGCTTTTCATTTGAATCCCTAATGTGGATTAGGAGGCAAGGTACTGTGTGATGGGTTGGAATTTTAGAACCAGTCCTGCTTTCTTGTTTTTTTCCCCCAGCTTCAAGACTGGCAAATGAAGTGCAGTGGAAGAAGCAGATATAGGAGGGTATTTCTCAGCATTTAGGTTACTGGGTGTCATCCTGGGCTAGGAGTTTTGGATCTATTGTGAGGGAAAAAACCCCAAATAAACTGGCAAAAGAAGCCATGTTCTTCCAAACGCGGAAACAATGTTGTTATCATTGAGCATCCCTGAATTATAAGAGTAAATAGAAATTTGTGGAGAGAAGGTAACTACAATCCAGCATGTTAGACGACAGATTAATGAGCAGCTCCCAAAGCATGTACATATCACAGGCCCTCTGCAGCCACAGACCTGCACCATTAATTACAAGACATAAAAATGTATGGATAACTTAAAGAGACAAGAATTTGGGGAAGAGAACTCTCATGTTCCTTTGGTGTTTGTCATACCTGTTCCTAATACAGCCAGTCTCGGATAACCAGGAAATACTTTCCTAAACTGGATAAAGAGAAGTAAACTTTTTTTCCTTCCTGGACTTCTTGGACAAAAATCTTTGGAGAAGGTTTTCTTTTATGAAAAGACAAGGGTTTCAGATTGCATCCAAAAATTAATACACAAAATAGCTACAAGATTTCATTGTGAGAAAAAGTAAAACACATTCACTGCAAGGTTTGTGAAAATGGAAAAAAATTTCATGACACTGGACTTACTACCTGTTTCTTGTTAATCTAGAAGTAAGGTTTTGGGCTAGAGTTCCTGTTTCCAGGTGTCATTCCACTGCTGGTTTTACTTATCCCCGTGTTTTAGCAAGCAAGGACTAATTTACTCTTGGGACTTGGAAAGACTCTTAGGTGTCTATTTCCTTTTTGTTTTTATTCCCAGGAGATGGGATGACTACATTTTTGGCTTCAGTAGCTGGAAAAATTCTGATAAAAGACTCTAAAGTAAAAAGAAAACTATTTATGTGTAATTTTCTGTCTGATTTTGGCAGGGAGATGCTGCATCACTTTCTTCCTACCAGAGCCTATGGGAACCAAAATTAATCTTCTTTGCCAAAGCTTGGAAGAGCCTTGAATGGAACATGCATGTAAGTAATGCAAGCAGGTGTTCCACTTTCCTCACCTCTGCCCTAATGCTTCATCCAGCTCTTTGAATTGTCATTTAAAGGTGGCAGTTAAGTAACACAACACCTTTTATCCATCTGTTCATCTCAGACAGTCGGATTTTATGATCTCCCCTCTTCCTGTTGAAAGAACATTTCATGCCAACTTGTTGGGATAAAGAAATGCAGCATGCTAAACTCTCCTTCGATGTACTATAGTGAAATTAATCAAGAGTAACCATATCCTATTCAGTTAGAAATTATATTTTAATCATAGCTGAGATGTGAATTAGGCCCAAATAATCTACCAAATTTTGAAATGAGGTTTAATGTGAAACTGAAGATTGAACATGAAGATTTAACATTAGTCTAATGAATACTCACCTGCATCAGATTTCATCTCTTCAATTTTGTTTCCTGTTAGCAAGTGTAAAGGTGATTAATTCCCCTTGACTCATTGCTTTGAAAGAGCTCAATTACATGCATGGCTGCAGTCCAGCATAAAAATCAACTATTTTTGCATTGCAGTTTAAAGCAGGTATTGTTTGTTGTTTGGAAGTTTCCTAAGAATGAATTTTTCCATACTGAAAATAAGAACAGAAGCAGAGAACGATTGAGTTATATTGCAGTAGGGGTCTTGGGAAGTTTGGGTTCTGTTTTTACACTTGAAAACTCTCATTTTTTGGTCTGGGCCTGCAAAATGGAATAAATAGCTGCCATATATACAGTGAAACCTTGAGAAACATGAAAACTTCTGAAATTCTCTGCCTGTAGTTTGATAGTTTGAGTCCTCCTGGAGTACCCTTTTCTTCCCCCTTTCTTCTGTATTACAAAATAAGATGTAAGATTTGTGAGGCAGTTTCTAACACTCACTTTACAACTACAGTGAAGTGTTTTGCTCAGTGAGTCTGAAGTTGGTGGTTCCAACTACAGCATCTGGCAAAAGGAAAGGGCATAAAAAGTTGCTTTGGCATCAAGTCCTGCCTGCAAAAGGCAAACAGCATTGGTCCCTCTGCCTCTGAATGGTTCTGGTTAGGTCTTACCAGAGAACCAGAGGTGACACAACAAGGACCTCCCCACAGGAAATCTTACCCCCCCATCCAAATAACTGCAACAGGTTAAAAAGCAATCCAGCTATCTTCGTTCCTGGCAATAGGAACAAGAATTCCAACTCTTTGCTAACTAATTCCTTTCCAAGTTCAGCAAATTCTATTGGAAAAATCTGCCCTGCAAAAGCACCTTGATGTTTAACCCCTGCTGATCCTACGGCCTTGCCTGTTGCTCTGCATTTTCTTGCTAAGAATCAATTTCCAGACTTCTCAGCTCCTTCTGCCTTTGGTACAGGTCTCTGCTTTTGGTGCTAATGTATTGTGTAGCTGGCCTTGACATGGATCTGCCTGTTTTCCAGACAACTGCCCACGTCTGCAAATGCTGAATAAGTGTTTTATGTGCCTCCACAGTGCAAATCTGCCATGCATGCTGTGACATCAAGTGTGACATAGAATTTTGCTCCCGCCCTCAATGCCAGTTGCATCTCCTATCTCTTTATTGCTTCCATGGTGTAAAAATAGCATGATGGATTTTTAAAAAATGTAATTCTGATGTTTATTTTTGTTGATCATGGGCAAGGCATTAATTGCTTTACACTAAAGGTATCCAAATAGCACAAACCCAGTATTTTGAGAAATACTTTGTAATCAAGACTGATATTTTTACAAATACAGAGATTCTTTCCTGGTATGTAAATTTTTCCATGCTCTGTTAGAAGATTTTTTACTTCAACATTAATGGTGGAGTAAAGCAGAAGTACAGTCAATGTAAGAACACACATAGAAGTATTTGCATCTTGAGTAACTCAAATAGCCAGCTTGTTATGAAGAATTAACTCAGTTACTCTCTTTTAATGATAGTAAGTTTATTTGAGTACTGCTCTGTAGCAAGACTCCACTAATACATCAGAAATTTTAAACACAAGCAGGAAATGTGAAATGAAAGCCAATGTAAATAAAGCTGCTTCAGATGCTTTTGAATGTAAAGGTGAAATATATCAATATTTGAGAAGTTCCATATATTCAGCAAGCACACACAGAAAGGATCATTTAACTTTCTGCTGTCCTTTCTCAGACTGGTGGCCTAATGTTTATTCACAGTGCTTTGTAAGTAATACATTATTCATCAGATTATAATTAGAACTCATCTTTGTTTTTATGTTACAGTTCATTATGTAGCAATTACAGCAGGATAATCAAGTCTTGGGTTTTTTTTTGTTAAGAACAGGTAGTGCAATCTTCCACTCTCATGCATCATAGACAGTAGTAAATGAATTAAAAAGATAATTGAAATTCCCCAACTGAAACATCACAGCAGTTTTCTCAGAACACCACATCTATCTCCTGTAAATGTTCCAGATCGAGTTGCCAGAATGTTGATTTCATTAGAAAACCAAAATAGCAACAGTCAGTGAGAGTAAGCAGAGGAGTCTTACAATTTGTAGATATTGGGAAATCCAGAGGCTTGAACTAGCCAGAAAGTATATTTTGGAAGAAAGCAGCCAACAGTCATTTTTCTAGAGCACATTTGCTTTTGTAACGTGGGGCTTGCATAAACTTACCTCATGTGGACCATAAAGCATCTTATAAAAATTTCTGTTTTACTGAGTTTCAGGGAAAGAAAGTGCTTTTAGCTAACAGGGACCAACTCAACAAAAGATCAATACCTTGGCTTTAAGGCAAATGTGACCTTTTCTTAAGACCCAGAGTCTCTCCTAAGCAAATAATAGCATTAAGTACTCTTTCACTTGCATATCATTTTTTGCCCCTAAATAGAATTTTTTGCTTTGCAAATATGCCAGTAAACTCTGCCAACAGTCTCTGAGGTAGGCAGTGAATGCCCTCTGTGGTGGTTGGTTGTTGTCCTCTGTTTGGGGGAGTTAGGGAGCATGGAAACAACAGGGGGTGTCATTGTGGACTTAGCAGCTGCCAGTGATATTTAAAAGGGTTGGGACAGGGAAGGAGTGAAGCACTCCCAGTCCTTCCATCCTCTGCAGGCTATAACAAAATACAGCCATTTCTAGGGTGAAATTGTTCTAGGGTGAAACTGCAGCTGTTCTAAAGCTACCAGCAACCAAAAAAATATCCCAGTTCACAGGAGGGAATAGAGTCTATAATCAGTCTAAATGAATTTGCAGATGAATTCAGACAAACAGAATACAAGTTTATGAACTGGAATTGGACTTACACTTCTTCTCATCTAAAAATACTTCAGAAACTTTAATGAGCAGGAGGTGCCAGGACCCCTTTGTGCTGACAGCAGCCCGAGGGGTAGCACGGCTTTACCGTCGCTGTGGAGTGGGAGGTCAGCACTCACACAAGGAAAAATGGAGATTCCCTGGCATGATCCCTGTGCTCAGCAATCCCTGATGGCCTCGCAGTGGCCTCCCCGACTGGCCAGGACCCATGTGGGTTCTGTATGCTCCGGTTCACAGCCCGAGTTACCTTAGTGAAAACAACCCCAACAAACCAGTAAGGAATTAATTTCTTCTTTTTTTGTGGCCCCATGACTGAGCTGAAATGGGTGGTAGCGGACAATCTCTGTGGGAAGTATCTATTAACATATTAAGGGTGCTTAAAAGATACACAACAATGAATATATGCCCAGGATTTTAACTTTACTGTATTGTTTTCCCTGAATAACAATACCTACATCAGTCTGGTATTCTGAAAACCCTTTGCTGTTTTCATTCCCTATAGGGTAGTGTTTAAAAGGTGCGCTCCAATAATATTTTCTAATTGTCTTTAAGACACTCTAATCAAGATATCAGTATTCACTTCTGCTATACCCTCTTTCAGGTTTCTACTGTGCTTAGCTTTTCATATTAGAAATGTAGCTGAGTCACAACACTGATGTGTTTCTTCTTACAGTAGTGTTCTGATTCCTGAAATGTTACATCTTTTCTTTTTCTTCATGTAGCATTTTCTAATCCGACACACTATTTTTTAAAAAAGAACATAATTCCTTCAAAGTTTGGTTGCTTTTTTTATACCAAAGTCTTTGCTTTCATTTTAATCAAATACGATATTTAAAAATATAATTTCCATTTTTCTTGTAAAGTGCTTTACACTGAGCTATAAGCTTTTTTTCATAGACCTTAAATATACATTAAGCAAAATATTAAAGAAGATTTTAGGGGTTATATGTAAGCAAGACAAGAAAAGAAAGTAATCTTTTTTATGTAAATAGCTCTTAGGACCTTTCTGATGTGCAAAAGCAAACCTGTAGCTTTGTCTGAAGGACATATAAATGAGAAAACGGTTTCTAGAAAAAGGATCACCTTTTTGAATGTATAATCCTTGGAGTTTTATGAACTATTCCTTGTGATGAAATAGTGTTTTCTTTAAAGAACATACCCAATATTCCCCACATCTTCCCCTAGAGAAAGGTTTGTTCTGATTCTTCCTGGCAGCTTGTAGCAAGCCCGTATTTTAAGGACATCCCGTAACTGAAAAGGTTAGGATAGGATTTAGGTTTCCTGGAATCACACATTGTCTTAATGGGATATGCTATGAGATAGAGACAGGAGATCTGCACGATTTGTTCATCAGAGGCTTTTATAGACCTCCAGTAGTAATTTCTGGGAACAGTCCAATCTCAAATTATTTTTAAAATAATAATAATTTAAAAATTAATCTAATAATGGTCTCTGAAAGATTTGAGCTAGCCTTCTATAGAGGCCTGTATTGCTTCTGTAGTTTCAGAACTAACAGAAAAAATTCTAGTGAGAACTTTAAAAGAGAGATTTTAGAGATGAGATTTTCTTTTTTTTAACATAGATGAAAAAAACATATAGATTTAGACAAATTCTATTTACTTCACCAGTTTTAACTCCAAATTAGGTCTGAAATGTGTGAAATCACATTTGTTTTCAGCAGCATTGAACAGGTACCACTAGAGGATAAATTTTTCAGCCTAACTGATTCTGTTAAGAAAGGTAATTTAACCTACAAGGTCATCATTACTGACAGTGATAGAGAACAAAGCATTCTGATTCTCAGATTTTATGGTATGGTTTAATTAAAATGATTTAATAAAATTTCTTACAGTAGTTTAGCAATCCTGCATCCTCATTTTCATGAAATTACTTTCTAGACCAATAACACACTTAAATCTTTAATGATGTTTCCACGTTTCTGAAATTGAAAACCTTAAATTACTTTTAATGTTATAGGTGAGAACTGTCGATAAATCCTACTCATAGCTTCCAAACATCCAGACTGTGACATGCTGCATGCCTTTTGTCTCAGTGTGCCGGGCTAAAGGACAACGGAAGCATCCTTGAAAAAAAGAGGCATCTTGATCCACTTCCAGAGTGGGCCTGAATTAAGGGAAGAACTGCCAATGCCATGGCTTCTCCTTGCTATCTTTTGCTGATCTCATGTTTCGGTTTCACTGGAGCTGATTTGGGGGAGGAGAAATCTGATAGCAAGTATTCAGTGGCCATGGGAGTGCGCGGTTCCTCAGTGCTGAGTTATCCACAGCTGCTTACTGTTAATAGCTCGCAGCGAGACACAGCAGGGCTGGTGAGACAGGGGCTGCCTGTCTCCCTGGCAAAATAGGGAATGTCCAAACTTAAACCCGTTCTTTTCCTCAGCGGCGTGGTATTTCAGAAGAGTTTTGCATAACTTTAATGTGTCCATATAACCGGGAGAAGAGATAGGGGCGAGGGGTGAAACTGCAGCACAGCAATGATGAAAGGCATTGGTTTGCATCCCGCTTATGAAAGAGTCACTGATACCCTGCAGCCAAAACCACATCCAGTTTAACCGATGCTTGTCACCTCGGGGACAAAATTTTCCATTCTGATTAGACAGTTTGAGATTTGAAAGGTTTTAGACTTTCCCTGACATATCCAACAGTATTGGCTCTGATAACACGTAGAAAACCAGCTTGTATTATTTAATGGTGAATCCAGCTCTGGATAGCAAGAATAAGACAGGTCAAGCCTTGTTCTTGCCTACTTTGTGTTGCTTGTTGAGGTTTCTAGTGAGTCTTTCATGTAAAGCATGCCACTGTGTATCTTCATTTTGACATCTGTTTCAAAGGCACTGGGATTTAAATTTTTTTCAGAATTGTTTTGTATAGTAATGAATGATTTAGACATGGTTGGAAGTCTCAGCCATTACTGAGGTACAGCTCTAGGTAAAACTGTTTAGTGCTTTCAGAAGACTTATTAAGGTTGTAGAACAAGGATAAGAAAGCGTCTGGAGCCTGAATTCCAGATGCACGTGAGTTATGCAGCTGTTGTGGTGTGATTCTTGGGGCTGTCTTGTGCAGGGCCAGGAGGCGGATTTTGATAATCCTTCTGGGTGCCTTCCAGTTCAGGATATTCTATGATTCTGTGATTCTTTGAGTGATTGCTTTTTTCATCTGCCACTTTCCTTTCTTTTCACTTTAACACAATTAATGTTTATTTGTGATTGGGAGGAAAAGTGACTTTCCAAATCCTCATGTTACTTCCAATCTCTCTCATGTTACTCCCATGTTTCTACTTTGTTAATTAGAAAAACAGTGCCTATCCTGTAACCAAAGCAGCATTTTTAAATGCATTTGAACAGTAACTAAAACCGGAGTATGCAAACAGGTAAAGTACCTGCATCATATTTCACTGGAGATATTCAGGTGGAATAATTTTACATACATATATATGCAAGATATATATGTGTAAAACGTAGTTGTAAATATATGTATATAGGTCTTCGACCAGGCAGCTGGCGACAGGATGAGAGGACGCGGTTGTAAGCTGCTCCGAGGGAGGTTTAGGTTGGACATTGGGAAGAATTTCTCATAGAATGGATGATTAGGCATTGGAACAGGCTGCCCAGGGAGGTGGTGGAGTCGCCTTCCCTGGAGGCGTTTAAGGAAAGCCTGGACGTGGCACTCAGTGCCATGGTTTAGTTTGACGTGGTGGTGTTCGGTCATAGGTTGGACTCGATGATGTCAGACGTCTTTTCCAACCTAACTGATTCCGCGATTCTATTTTTCAGGCACGTGCGAGAAATAAAAACTATCGCGTTTGTAGGACGGGTCTGTGTCTGCAGCGGGCCGCCTCCCCTGGCGCAGAAGAAACCACGGCCCCGGGGTGACCGGCCCGGTCTGCCCTTCGCCCCCGCCCGTGAGGGCACGGCCGGGCCGCGGGCGCGGCCTCGCCGCCCGCACTGCGCAGGCGCCGCCCGCGCGGGGCGGCCTCAGACGTGGCACTCGGGCGCGTGAGGGAGCGGGCGCGCGGCCGCAGGTAACGGTCCCAACGGGCGCCCCCGGCTGAGGCGGGGACAGCGGGCACGGGCACGGGGACGGGGCTCCGGGCGCCCTCAGCAGCGGGGAACCCGGGGGCAGCGCCCACCCGCGAGCAGCCGGCGGCGAGGCGCGGCCCCGGGCAGGCGCAGGTACTGCCGCGGGGCGGGCGGTGGCTCCCAGCACGGGGACGGACCTGTTGCGAGCTTACGGCGGCGTAAAACTCGTAGGTGATGGGGACAGAAAAGTTACACGCGTAAAAACAAAAATGTAGGAAAGCTTTGCAGGCTTGGCACTGAATGGAGAAAAATTAAGCTTTTTCCTTCATATTTTAGTTCGGAATGTGTTACCGAAAAAAAAAACCAACCTAAAATACGTATGTAGCTATATTGCATTCTGTGTGTATGTGCAGCGATATTGCATTCTCTTATAGATAAATGTGCACACCCCTGAGATTGGTTGCCAAATTGAGATTGCAGCGTGCTGTGGGGAGGGACAGCACCTCTGCCTAGATGACTTGTTGGGGAGCACAGTGTCTCCGAAGAAATACAAAGTTAATACTTCTCCTTCAGGGAGCCAAGGATGCCAGACTGTTTTTGTTTCTGTTGTCCTACTTCTGCTTGCGCATAGTTAAGTTTTGCATCTTCGCAGAGACACCAGAGCGTTGCATAGCTACAGCAATCCTCTGAAAAATGTGACAACCTATTCTGTAATAGAGGTGAATTAAATTCTGCAGCTGTTCCTCACTACTGGTGTTGTTCCCCAGGTTATGGGGTATAAGGTAAACTAGTGTTGAGACAGGGAGAAAAAAGTTTTCAGGACCTTCTGTATGAACTCTTTTCATGGTGTGGTGGTGGTGCATCCACACCCTCCCCCACAGGATAATCTCTCAAATGCTCATAATTCTTCAAACAACTTTAAAACACTCATTTGTGATAGTTGGTATATATACCTATTGAGAAGAGATTATATATCCTCTGTGCTAAATAAAATCTGGAACTGTGTCTGAAAGACTTGTATTATTTTGTCTATAGTTACAGCTCTGGCCTCACTTAAGCACAACCTCTCTGTGTTTATACTGTCTGTGGGAAGTTTGACGTGGCAAGATTTTTTTTTTTTTTTTGGTGTGTGTGTGAGTAAGCTGTGGAGGAAGTTTCCTCTGAATGCTCTTGCAGCTTAAGGTGTTGGTTGTTGAAGCTGCCTCTAAGTGGAAATCTCTTCCTTTATATAGATATAAAAAATATATACGTCTGTGCTGGTGTGTAGGTAATTTAATGCTAATTTAGTGTCTTTTGGAACAGCTAAAGCTCTCACTGCCACGTCTTTTCTGATGGAGGTGGGGGAGGAAAGAAGGTACAGCTGGCAGCACCAAGCCTCTGATTAAACATTTTTCTTTCTTCTGCCTGTGTTTACCTTGTTAACTAATAAATAGGAGAAAGCTCCATAGGATTAAGTTCCAGAAGCAGTTAACTGCTGCAACTGAGAAATCTCGTGCTACGTTGGGGAGTGTGGTTTAGAGGGTTGCACCGGTTGTGTGTGGGGAGGGCCAGGCCCTGTACACAGCTCAGAGGGTTTCTTGACTGATGTGGATGGTCAGTAAAACTGTCGAGGTTTTTTCCTTCAGAAATACGTGTTTAATTTGAGAAACCTAGAAATGGGCCTTCTGATAGAGATAACTTGTCTGTACTGACCTGTGCCAGTGCAGCATAAATTTATCTGTGTGTTCTTGGAGCTGTAATTTCTAAGTGCCTTTGTGTGTGCTTCTGAAGCACAGTTTGTGATTTATTTTCATCCAGTTTGCATATTTAAATATTACTCCATGGCTGGAGTTTAAGAATGTGAAGTACAGGTGGTTGGGAAAGCTACTTTAAAGGAACCTTTAACACCTGAAATACTAATTTAGGTTGTGCATCTTTAGTTCTTTGGGGATGCCTGGCCTGTGTGCTTGGGACTCTACAGGAGCAGTAAATACTCTTTCAGGGTTTGGATCCTCAACATTTCTCATAACAGTTTAATTTGGGCCTCAAGAAAGTGAAATTCTGGCGTTGTTAAATTTAATATGATATCAAAATAGAAGTTCTCACATGGAAAAGAGAAAGCTCATTTTCAAGGCTGCAGAGTGTACAACTTTAATAATTTTCCAGATCCCTTGGTGGCAAGGGCACCATATCTGAAATCTAATCTGGTGAAATGCAATTATATGGTTTGGCAGTGCAGAATTCTTCAGGTTTTCTCGTTCTGAAAATGATGGCAATTATCAGGGCACTCTCTCCTGAAAATTTTCTAAAATGTTACTATCCTGTTTAACAAAATTTGACAACAAGAAAGAAATTATGTATCTTGTGAATGATCTGGTCATTAGAAAACTCTTTCTGAATTGCTTTTTTTTCAAATTCTGGGTTTTGCTTGTTTCATTTTGATTAACAACAACAGGATCAAGATGTGAAAGTTTAGGGAGAAGATGCCTGATAACAGCAAGGGCAACATAGAGTGCTGTTAAGGCCATACTGCCTCAACTCCCGTTTATGGAATATCTTGTGCTCAGTTTCATCGCACTGTGGAGTTCTGGAGTAAAAGGGGCTGTTCAGGCCTGGGCCAGTAATGCAGAAGACAACCAGAAACAGGAATGATCTCTATCCTGTTCTTTATTCTCTGTTTCACCAGCATCAAAAGCAAGGAATCCTCCAGCACTTGTTTGGAGTGGGGCTGATGTGGAAGGTTTGTAAAAGATTTGGTGGAAGACTGGTGTCGTGTTTCACACCTCCTCTAAAATAAGGTGTGCTAGCACAGGAGAAGGATTTGCTAGGGGATGTTTTCTCCTCTGGTCACTCTGCCTTTCCTGATTTTTCAGTGTATTCTGTGTTTGTTGGGCTGGTATTTGGGGAGCAGGATTCACCATGTATTTTCCATGTGTAGTTGAAGTCAAGGTTCTCCCAGCTAAAAGCGTAGTTTGAGACTTTCCTTTGAGAATTGTTTCCATCTGCACATCCACTGCTTGCAGTTCTCTCCATGGCCTTGGCAGAGGTGAATCCCATTTAAATGCAGCATGTGGTAATGCTGAGAAAACGAAGCTATCAAGCAAAATTAATATTTGCCCCTGACTTGAGGTCATTTTTGCCTTCAAATGTGTCTTTTATCTTTTTTGAGGGTAATACGATTCACACCCTTTTAAAATGCACAGGGAGTGATGCATAGTAGCAGGTGTAATTTTCCTTTTTGCAGATTCCTGAAGAGGACATAATACTTGGAATGAGAAAGTTGCCATCATGAGTCAACAAGGTTATGTTGCAGCTCCTCCGTATTCCCAGTCCCAGCCAGGAATAGGAGGTTTTG
Organism: Orthonyx spaldingii; assembly: GCA_013397795.1. Lineage (NCBI taxonomy): Eukaryota > Metazoa > Chordata > Aves > Passeriformes > Orthonychidae > Orthonyx > Orthonyx spaldingii. The sequence continues at coordinate 41,058 of VZTJ01002878.1, read as the reverse complement.
GACCACCTAATTCTTCAATTCATTATGGACATTATGGGGACCCTAACTCCTCATACTCAGCACCTCAACCAGGTATTATTTTGGCTTAAAATTTGTTTTCAGTCTACTTTTCTATGGTGGTGGTTTGTATCTCTTCCTACCTTATGAAAATTTTGTACTGATATTGTAACAGGAAACAGAAAAAAGTTTTACCCTGTTTCTCTAAAACTTCTTACTAAAGACAGCAGGAGTTGTGTTACTCTAATTAAATGCTGAATGTGGTCAGAATTCTGATAGTAATGCTTCTGGCAATTGATTAATAGAACACTTGGGGAAAATACTGGTTTTCATACTAAATAATTTTTATATGTTTGAGTAATTTAAGGGAAAAATGGTTCAAGAAACACAGTTTGAAAGACTGTTCATTCTACACTGCTTTTTACATAAATTACAATTTCTTCACAGTAACTATATTAGATCTGAATTAAGAACCATTTTCAGTACAGGAAAGCAGGTTCTGCACGTGGAAACTCTTTTTGTTTTTATTTTTTAAAGTTGTTTTCAGTTTTCATTCTTACCTTGGTCTCTGAAATCAAAGGAACCTCTTGTTTCTACCTTGAAATATAACTGAGGGAGAGGGAATTACCACTGTCCCAAACTGACAATTGCAGGGTCTGTTTGTTCATTGCCTGTTTCTTACTGTGCCTCTTGGGTTCTTTGCTGGAAAGTTGGGAACTGCTATTTGTTTCCTTTTTACTATCTGTTCGTTTTTCGTATCTGCTTTTATAACTGACTGGGAATCTGTGCTTTCTAACACAGAATCACTGAGATTGGAAGGGACCTCTGGTCCAACCCCTCTGCTTAAGCAGAGTGACCCAAAGCTGTTATTCTTAATGCTAGAGCAGAGCTGCACACCTGTATTTCTTGCCCATCTCATTGTTTCTTACAAGGTTTTACATAGAAGTGCTTCATCTTTTGCAGGTGTGTCAAAATCAACTGTGCCTTTTGGATCTCCAGCTCCTGTTGGGCCTCCACCGCCTGGTGCACAGCACTTCAGCCAGACCAGTTTCCAAAATGGGTCTGGTGCACCAGGACAGCCTCTACACAGGTGACTGAAAATGGTTAATACCTGACATCCAAGCTGTTTGACCTCTGTTACCTCTCTGGGAAGAAAACAGCAAGGGGAAGGGGAGAAAACAGGGACAGATGAAAGCTGTAAAAAGGAATCTTTGAAAAAAGGTTGTGTGAGGGGATAGCCAGACTTTTTTACACAATACTTGTGTAGCAGGTAAAGTGAGTCAATATGCAGCTCTTTTATTTCATTCTGTCAAGTATTAATTATTTTACACATCTCCCAGGAGTGGCAAAATTAATTTGTGTACCTATAGCTCTTTCACTTTTAGTGAACTTGGCACCATCTAACAACATTATTCTTGTAGTTGATTGAAGTCTTAATCTGCTCCTGTGTTTTTAGTTGTTGTATGGCTATTTCATGGCAAAATAGGGAAGGCTGTTTGTTATCACTGTGTGAAGGAGGACCCAAAAAGGCTGATGGTCAGTTGTTCCAGATGAAGTACTTACACATAGGGAGAACTAGCGATTGTCCTGAAGATGAAAAAACAAGGTGAACAGAGTAAGGTTGACATGACCCAGCAAAATACTCTTCCTTGGTTTCCAGTCATTGCCCTGACAACTGCACATCTCCTGTTCTTCACCTAATCTTGATTTTTTTTTCAAAATTGCTCAGAGATGCTGTTCTAGGCCAGGAAATTTCCAGATGAAAATTTCAAGTCAAGTGAATTCTGCTTCTCTTGAAATAGCTGGATCCATCCTCAGTTTTACAAGGTGTCACAGGAAGATTCATGTTGATGTCTCTAGGACATAGTCTCAGGTCTTCTTTTCCCAGAGTGAAATAGTCTGATAGAAAATTTTGTAAGCCATATGTGTGTTACTGCTTTCTTTTCTTTAGTTATTTTTCTTGCATTCATGTTTTCTATATCTGATAATCATGAAGATTTTCCCTACCCACATCTTCTTTTTTCCTCTACTACGGAGAACTCCTCAACAGTTTCTCACTTCCTTTTCTTCTCTTCACAGATTTTTCTCCTAATCTTCTTCACCCATCCCTGGTAGGGAATCTTCCTTTATCAGCTTGGAAAGGGGATGGAGTGCTGTGATACGTTCAGAAGCTTGTGTTTCTTAATCTTCAGGCTTACAGTTATTACTGCTCCTCACTTTGCCATGGCATACTCACTCTGCTTCGTTTCTAACAAGTGTGCAAACGAACATGGCCTGCCTGCTTTTATTAAACAAGTCTGCAGTCTCCCTGTCCTCCGTGTGCTTTGTGTATTTTAATAGAAGTGTATGTTTGCTGAGCAGAATGTGAGCAAACTGCCTTAAGGTTTTGTCCTAATCAATTGTTTCAGCACCACCCTTGAGAGGAGGTATGAGATCTTGGAGAGTTATGATTGGCCAATGTAATTTTTTTGCATAACTGCACTGATTTTTTCCTTTAGGTTTCAAGGGCCTCCACCTCCAAGCAACACAGGACCATCCTATCCTCCCTACAGTCATCAGTCACAAGCAGCCTTCCCAAATACTGCATCTGCTTCATCTACAGCACAACTTGCTGACCAGCTCAACAGCATGCAGATAAATAGCTATGGTAATTGGGTTTATCTGATTGACTTCTTCTCAGTTAAAGCATTAGGATTATGATAATTAGGAACTTACTGAACTTCTGTATAAACAGAAAATGAGATCTTTGACCACCATCATTGGTTTAAGTTCTTAGAATTTTTTTTATCTCATCCAATTCCTCAAATCAGTATTATTGGGTTAGTTCTGAATTGATATTTGACAAACCTTCCATAAAATTCGGGTATCGTATCAGTTGTTTCTCAAATTACTTAGTGAACCTGTCAGTAGCAGCCAAGGCATGGGCAATAATATGCAGCCAGGGTTAAATTTTTCTCAGCTTTTTACAGTTGCTCTGTTTATGAAGCTACTTTTTTTTTGTCTATACATCTTTGGGTTTTAATCTAAATTTACCTGCATTTATTTTGATGTTAGACCATCTCAAACCTAGGCCGTGAAGAAGGGATCATGTGATACTTCCATGTAAATTACTTCCAACCATGAATGCTGATATGTATTTAAATTATGCAAAATATATAAACAATTTAAAAAGAATTACATAAAATATAATGTTCTCATGTTATGTGCTGGGAGGCTTGTATTTTGCATATAAAGACTTTTTTTCAGTTAAGATATCTGACAGAAGGTGTATTTCAGTGTTTGTATGTGAACACATTGCTTCTTTTGCTTCAAACCTAATATTGACTATTTTTCTAACTCTTTTTAAAATTATTTTGTCTTTTGGCAAAAATCTGACTAAAAAATGTAGGTTTTCTAAAGTAGTAAGTGTTTACAGATTGTAAGTCTCAAAAAGAAATGTTTTCAGGGTCCTTTTAATTCTAATTGGAATCTGGATCTCATAAACAACAAACAATTCCTTGCCAGTGTATACAAAATAATTCCCACATGTTTCATCTTTTAGTATCAAGTGGATTTATTTTCCATCAAATCTGTAATGGTGGAATACAAATAGCAGACTAACAAAACATGCCACATAAGAGAAATTCATTATTGAGCAAAAAGAATGTTGTTTCGCATTCTGAAATGAAGTATTATTTTGAAAGCACAGTGATCTATGTGTATTCTAGTGAAGAATTGTCAAATTCTGGCTTCCCTCTCTCCCTTTCCCCATCTACCCCAGCTGCAGGATTTTGTTACAAATAGAGCCAAAAGAAATAAAATGAATGAATCAGCTGAGACTTAAACCATGAGGTGGGATTTGTAATGTGAACAGATACGTAGAGTCCCCATAAGGCAACGCTGTCAGTATGGGATACAATATTGCATATAGGTTATAGAAATGTATTGAGCAAAACCAGAGCACCTTAGACACCAAGCTGGTAGGTTATCATTTCTCACTGATCTGACATGGTTTCTTGCTCAGGTCCTGGCACTGCTCCGAGCTCCTGCGTGTCTCCTGGGCATCCAGCGGCTTTCCAGGGCCCACGACTGCCGCCACCAACGCAGCAGCAAATGGGTTTGCCACCTGCACCACAGCTTCCTCCTCCACCAGCAAACAGTGTTAATGGCCTTGGTGCTCAGCCAGCATTGCCTCCCATGGCCAGGCGGGGTGCAATCCCTGGGCCTGTCGCTCCGAATCCTAACTTGCAACAGCTTCCAGGACAGCCTCCAGGGCCGGGATACCATCCTCAGCAAGGTAGGGAAAGATGTTTGGTATGGAATTGTAACCAATGTGTGTAGGGACAGCCACTCGTGGAACTGTGTCTGTTCATTGCTGAAAGTTCAACTGACTGGGAAAAATGAAATTAGAGTTCCATTTCTGCAGAAAGGAAAGATATGCACTGTCAGTCAGTACACTTGAGACAGGCTCTGCTGTTGCTCACAAGTTTAGTACCCTGTTGAGACTGTAACGAGAAAAAGGAGATGAATTTGGATCAGAAACAGAGTTACGTGGTTAGTAATTGATGAAGGCACAACATCATATGGGACAGTTTTTCTTACACTCTGTAAAGGTATAGGCTGCTTTCTGTCTTGTAGTACTGTCATAAGCAGCTTTCAAAAATACTTTGCTGTAACAATGATGAATTGTAACTGAATACAAAAAGCCAGCTAATGATACCAGGTTGCATTGACTGAGACTAGTGGAGAGATTCTCACTGAGGTAATGGTGTGGCATGAGTAACTGTGGTAATCTCTACTAAATGTCCTACTTGACATAAAACTGAAAACTTTGGAGCCAAAGTTGGCATATCTGCTGTTGTTCTTACTTTTTAAAAACACAAACTAAAGCCAAACTGAGCCACAGAAATCCATTTCCTTGGCTTGCTGAAAACAGAGGGGAAGAAGTTGCACTTCTCTGAGTAAGAATTAATTGCATGGCAGAAGCTGATGCTAAGCATTGATAATGGGACTTTTGTAAATACTTGAAATGAATTGTCATTTGTAACTCTGCAGCAAACTATGGTCCTCAGATGGCAGCACCTCAGCTGTCCTATCCTGGTGCTTTTCCTGGTGGTCCAGCACAGCTCACAGGCCCACAGCAGAAGAAGCTTGATCCTGACTCTATTCCAAGCCCGGTAAGTAATGTAGCAGTAATTTTTCATAAAAGTAGCTTTTTGCTGCATTTAAGGTAAAGGAATGACAATGCTAACATTGTGTTTTAGCTGGTGAGGTTTTTCATAATATACAATTGCACTTACATGGCTTGGTTCTCAACATATGTTCTAGTTCTTGCAGTCTCTAATTAATGCAGTTTTGTACTCTGTGCTGTCAGTTTTGGATCAGTTAGTACATAAAATTAGTTTAAGTACTGAAGACACTTTATAACTTCATCTAACATGGGACATTCTTGCCCCAAATACTTTATAGGAAATACTTTACTAGGAATTCTCAACAGGATTCTTCATGAGACAGTGACCAGTACTGAAAAATTACTTGTGTTCACTGCAGCTCATCACTTTTCCTTTTCACTCTGAAAAGTTTGAAGGCTTAAATTTAGTAACAGATGCCAGAAGTAAGGTTTGTGCACAATACAGGTACATGAACTCTAGAACTGCAGTCCTGGCAATGCTGAGAAGTCACATGCTCAGAAGCCACCTCGCCTTTTGATTTCAAGAGTTTCCCAGGCAACTAGAATTATTTGCCTGAGCCATCCTTCCAGTTGCTGCAGCCTTGTAAAGATTCCAGTAGCTTGGAATATACCTGATGCTTAAGCTTCATGCAGGCTGGAGAGGCTCAGCTGTTGAACATGCACTGGTGGGACAGTGTCACTCCTTAGGATGGTGCTAGAGAAAACAAGGTTATCGTTTCATCCATCTTTCTGAAATAAAGTAGTCTAATTGGTATGCAAAGAAAGGGCTGGTCAGATGCAGGCAGCATTTAACTTCCTTACTGGAAACAGCTGATGGAAATAAAATGCAATAGTGTGTTAAACTCATGGAGAAAGTGTTCTGGTGCCCACACTTAGAGTGGTTCTGGCAATCATCTGGACAGGTCAAAAGGTCCTGAGAGAGTCACAATTTTTGAAGCAGGCTGTGCCCTGCAGCTTTGAGCTAGGACTTTCTACTTCAAAAAATGTTGCCACCACCACACAGGCAGCTATTCTGAGTGAAGGAATCTTCTTCCACTTCTTGCGGAGGCAGGTTTGCTGTACAGGAAAAACATTTCTGCAAAAGCCTCACACTGTCTGGTATGGAACTGTCTTGCTTCCTTAAATTGGGGTATTCTTTCAGCCATCTAGAAAAGATTTGTTTTACCTAGTGATGATTTTGATATAAACCCCCTGCATAACTTTGGAAAAACAGTTGTTGATAATCCCTGTGGGGTTAATGTAACAACTGCAATTGCCTTGTTCAAGGCAATTTTTAACTGAAAAGCATTGTGTAAAAAAACCCTTGAATCAAATGTCTGTATAAATAACAAATGCCCTTAAGTCAGTCATTCCTAGTGTTTCAGTGCAATGTTTTTTACATTAGAGGGATAAAATGATCTTGTCTAATTTTAAAAAAAAGGGCAGGGGGAGAAGGAGGTCTGGCATGAAAACATGGGCTGATGTCTTGTTTCAATTATGCATGTAGCATAAACAGCCTGGACTCCAACAGCAATGTTAAAATAGGTTAAAAGGTTTGCTTAAGCAGCACAGAGAGGATCAGAATGACATGTTTAAAAGAAACATGATCTGGGTCATGTCTGTAAAGGACAAAAAAAAAAAAAAAAGTTAATTCAGAATGTGGAATAAGTATGACCATGTGGATTTCTGTTGTTATATTTACATTATATGATTACAGTAGTGTTGCCAGATAAATTTACTTCTTATCTGTGGCCGTTGTTGATTTATATTTCTCTTACATATGTTAGAGGTTGATACGTACCCTGACAACATCTATGAAAACTCCCATCTGGACTTTGTCAACAATTATTTCCAAGAACAATGATAGATTTAGGTCAGTTAGCTGCAGAATACCGTGACACATTGATCCTTTGCAGAGCTAAGTCTCAGAGTGCTTTGCCTTCTCCAGCTAGGGGACCTTTTCAGAGCAAAACCTTTTTCCTTCTAATGCAGGAGTTAGCTATAAGTATACAAGCTAAGGAGGCAGGGAAAAGTGATCAGGAAGAAGATCTAACAAGCTCTCTTAGGAATGTCTTGTATATTTAAATTGCAGTACAAAAAACTTAATTGATGAAAAAACAGTTACAGGCCCCAGATTATTTCCAGTGTGTTAGGAAATACCTCTTGGATATTTATCAGTAGACTCTATACAACTAATTTAGTTTTTCTTCTCTGTTTGCTTTCCAACAGAGGCTTCTGAAGTTCCCTAGCTATTATTAGAAGTTCATGTGCAGTGCAAAGATACAATTCCATGAGGTGCCAGAAGCAGCAGCAAAGCCAGATTCAGAAATTCCCTGTCTCATTCCTCTTGCCTCTCACAGCTGTTTGGCTGCACTCTAAACCTGGTTGCTGAGGGAAGGGGAGGAATGACTGGTATCATCTTAGTGGTTCAATTTCTGGTGTGGAAAAAAATACAGCTTTCTATAATTTTGGTTATATCCTGAAAAGTGTCAGATTTAAACCTGAGTGAGGGACTGTGCAGAAGTAACAGAGAGCAGTGTATGGGAAAGGAATTTGGGCAGTAAAGTCAGCTGCATGAATATTCCATGACATTATATTCTAAATTATTATAAACTAGGCTTCAACCAGAGTCTTATTTAGTGTAGATCTTAGTGTGTTCATGAATGTAGCTCAATGCATGACTTCCCTTCCTCATACTGTTGTTGTTTCTTATTCATCAGATTCAAGTAATTGAAAATGATAAGGCTGCCAGGGGAGGGCAGGTCTATACCACAAACACAAGGGGACAGGTTCCTCCCCTCGTCACCACCAACTGCGTGATCCAGGACCAAGGTAACTGTCCTTGTTACTGCTTTGGGAGTCTTCCTAGGGGAAACCGAACATAATTAAATAAAACAAAGACTGAATTCTCACATTTCTCATCTGAAAATGATGGTGTTTGCTCTAAATTGGACATGAAATTGCAAACTTCCTTTAAACAGAAAAAAGGGGAGGAGGGAGGTGGGAGTTGAATTCTTACACTTTAGCTTAATACCTCCTCTACCCTTCCTGGCCTTTAAAAGAATATGAGTAGTTGAGACAACTTCCTTTTTAGCTTAAAATTTTTGGAAGTGTTACATTTCAAGATGAAAATCCTTTTTGGATTATTCTGAAAATTTAAAAAATGGACACTAGAAGAAGCAGTAAGACTAGACTAGCACTGATACCTTTTAAGATACAAATTTCTATTCAAGTGGTGGGGGCAGTGTGCAAGCTGTCTAGTTGGTGTACACTGGCCAAAGGAAAAATTTATCTGCCTATGCTTCTGCCTGGAGTCTGGAAGTACAATCTTCCACATTCTGCTCTTGACAGCAGGCTCAATATTTTAATACAGGTTAAACTGATGGTGTTATTTAGCCCAGCAGTAATTTATCAGTGCTTAGATACACTGTATAAAATGTACAAACACATCAAGATTTTTTGGCATTATCTGAGAATGGGATAATGCCTTTTTGATGATCCAAGAAATTCCTTTCAAGAAACTGAGCAGAGCTGCAGTTTGTTGGTTAAACAGGGAGCATGAGGAAGCTGATTACTGAACTCCTTTCAGTGCTCTTGTCTGCAGCACACAGCAGTTTCTTGTTGAGGGATCTGAGCTGACTGTCTCCCTGAAAGTGGGGTGATGACTTCAGCACCCTGTATTTTGCAATGTAGGTGAGCATGGTGGTGTTAAGACAGATACAGTGTTTTGTGAATCAGAGCTAGCCCAGTAGAGCAGGCTTAACAGTAGGCATGAGTCTGCCTCATTCCTTTATGTACAGTGTTGACATGTCCACTGGGGACATCATCCATATTTTCTTTTAAGATCTTAGATATGAGATGTTTCAAAGTAATCTCTGCTGAGATTCTTGTTGCACATAATTGTGGGGTTGCTCTTGGTGTGTTATGAATCTCTGCTTTGTGCTCAGACAGCAAGCAAAGCTATAACCAGAGGGAGGGGCAGTGGGCAGAAGCCTGCATGGGAGGAAAAGCAAGCATGTGTTTAATGTGGCACATGCACTTGCTGCTTTGTGTTGTTGTGATTTCCCTGCTCTGTGCTGGGGGAGGGCATGTTCCCTCTGCCAGCCTTTGACTGTGCTCTGTTGGTTTCTGCAGGCCACGCCAGCCCCCGCTACATCCGCTGCACCACCTACTGCTTCCCAGTGACTTCAGACATGGCCAAGCAGGCCCGCATCCCCCTGGCAGCTGTCATCCAGCCCTTTGCTGCTGTGCCACCTGACGAGGTAGGGCTAACTGAGTACAAGCCCTCTGTGCTTTTGTCTCCAAATCATTGCACACTTGTTCTTCTACGGGTGGGTTGAGGGGGAGAGTGTTTTATCTGAGACTATGAATTGGTGTGACTGTAAAGAGGCGGCAGAAGACTGAGGTGCACTTGGGTCACGATGCAATTTCAAAGGATGAAGATTTTCTTTTGGAAAAGGTACAGGAGTGATGATTCTCTAATCTGAACCACTGGATTCCTGGTGTTTCCCCAAGTGCCTCTAGTTTATGCCAGCTTTGTCAGTTGCTTGCTCTGCTGGAACTTGGTCGTTTTAGGCAAAGACATTAGAAGAGGGATGACTACAAACTGTATCAAGTTGATTTGCAGATGTGGAGAGTTAGGTTTGAAGAAAGACATTTTTCCATTGAGCTCTTTAGAAAATAATTTAATTTCACAACAGACCGAGAAGATAATTGTGTTTTCACACAATGAGCTGACTCACAGAAAGAAGACAAATGTAACCAATCATTTTTAGCACTCATTTGAAGGCACTAACCTTTTTTTATATAACCATCTCTAATGACCCTTCATATTCAAAACATATCCCTAGTTCTTCTGTAAAGTATTTCTGCAGTATTCTCTGGTCTTAAGACAATTACCCAGATTTCCTGACAACCCGAAAGGATTTTATCAGTGGCAGGGATAAATCCATTTTCCAAGTGCAGCATTTAGCTACATCATCTGTGGGATTATCTTTCTTGGTCTTCATGTGCTGTGTCCTTCATTGCTTCTAAATTCTTCAGCCTCTAAACTCTGCAAGGTCTGCACAATGCATTTCCTTTTCATGTCCTACACTGATTTACTCTCAGAGTGCTGTGTCATGGGAAAAAAGCAGGGATTTCATCAAAGATGTAGTATGTGATTGTGTCTTCAAAAACTCCTCATAAACTGCCTGCACAGGAAAGCCTAATTAAAATTGCTAAGGCATTCAGTGCTTGGGTTTGCAGTCTGATTTTTCTTTAACTTTGTTTTATTGCTTATAAATTCTTAGTAGGTTTTTATATATATATATATATATAGATATTGGAAAAAAGCAGATGTTGCTCTTTATCAGGGTGGATAACTTCCAATTCAGCAGACCTCTGTAGTTTGAATTGAGAGTATTATTTTAGCAGGGTAGAATGTAGTTATCTTCTCTGTGGTCCACGGGGAAATAGGATGTAATACTGATGGCTCTGCAGATCCAAAGTCTCACCATTTGTCTGCTAGACATCAACTTCAGGTTTCATTCCAGTTCTTGAGGGAAATGTGCACACTTGGCTTGTTGCCCCACACCCCCCCACATGTTCTCCTAGATGAAACTCCTGCTGTTGCTTCTCCACCCCTTCACTTTATCAGCCAACCTTTGCTCTTCACCACCCTTGATCCCAGTTTCTGTGCCCAGGTGGCACTCACAAATTCCACTTAGATGTTGGCTCTTCATTTGTGCATCTTTTGCTCAGAGTCTGCCTGTAGTGCTTTGTGTTTCCCACACATGGCTTCCTTGTCTCCTGCATTGTGTTTGGACAGGGTGATCAATGAGTTGCTAAAATCTACATCTCTTCTGCATACATAAATTTGCAGTATGTCCAAATATTTGTGCTTGGCCAAGTTCAGGGGGGTTTTCCTGGGGCTGGCAAAAAGATGTGCTCGGTGACCCACCCCTTGTGAAGTGTTAGTGCTCTCAAGCTGTTGGAAAGGTCAGTGGGGCTCATTAATCTGTAAAGAGCAGTGTGTTTTTTCCCTAGCCTCTCTTTCGGAGAAGCCTGAAAAATGTCTCAAAGTTGGCAAAAGCCCAGTGTGGAAAATTTTAGTCAGAACAGTTATAGCTTGGTAAAATTGTAAGAACTAAGGAGATAGTGTTAGAGTAGGAAGAGCTGGGCAGTCTTAGCTGAGGCAGTTTTTCCAAGGCTTGCCTGTGCCCTTTGTCTTCACTGCTGCTGCCAAAATAAGATCTTACTCTTAAGATCTCCTAATAAAAATGGTCTTCCATATGGGATTTATAACTCCTTTAATTTTGAAAAGCTGCTTAATTTGAAAGAACTGGCCTTTTTATAGAGGTAAGATACATTCAGGCACTTCTTCACATTTCTGAACTTCCTAGTATGGTGTGTTCTGTCTGAAACTGGTGACTGCAAGGCACAGAAAGTTCTTTGTTTTAGAATATCCACCCTATTTTAGAGATAGTGCCTTTTAACAGTGTCTACAGGTGATGCTCATCATGTACTCTTGGGTTATAAGGTGAAACTCTGTCTAATGTCTTTATTTCTTGATAAACAGCATGTTGTCCATAATAGCTGCAGCAAAAATTTAGTTAAGAAAAAAGAGAAATAGCTAAGTTTTTGGACACTGACAGAATTAGGTATGTGTATGAAAGGGAGAGCCCAGTTGTACAGACTCTTTCTTAATTCAACAGTCACCCTTTGGGTGGATGAGTTGTAAATGTAATGAATTTTTTTTAGAAAATAAACTGTCAATTGCATTCATGGAAACAGTAACTCAACTGGAAATTGAGTTCTGGGGATTTTCTTCCTTTGACTGAGAATACAAGAGGAGATGGAGATAAAAGATCGTGGGAGCTTTTAACTTAGAAGGTTTAGGTCTACAGACTTGACAGGAGTTTTCTCAGAAACACACTTTCAGTTGGAAAGTTTTCCAAAGGGGAAAGGGTAATTTGGGATTTCAGGAAGTCTGAAAGGCAGATTTAAGTTCATTAGTCACTGTGTGTTCTTTTTGGCCAAGTGCAATGTCTACACAGAGGGTCTGGTGTCCTGCCTTCAGTAGTGAAGTGGGAATATTACCATGCAAAGTGAATTTTTTTGGTTTTTTAAATTTTTTTTAACTAAGATCTGAGAAAAAATTGTCAGGAACAAAAAATTGTCCAAAAAATGAACAGTGACATCTTTTGAAGAAGTGTACTCCAGATAGCTCCATTTCCAGGAAAGATTAGGATACGAATTGTCTCTGTAGGAGAAAATAAGAACAGAAAGTGAAATCATAATGGTGGCAGATAAGGATGGTAAATGAAAAGTTCTCATGCATTTCTTTGAATAAGTGTAATGTGTTTCAAGTGAACCCCCAAACCAACAGGGTTTGCCACTGCAGTGAGAAAGAAAAGAATGAAAAATGTAACCTGGTAAAGCTGCACAATGAAAAGGTTGTAGAGAAGCCATAGTTAAAATTGAGACAGTAACTGGTCACACTGAGAAAAATGTCACAAATGAGGCTTTACTTCAGAAATGTTAAATTACACGTGAGAGCAAATTTAAGACATAAATGTAGACCACTCAGTAGAATTGGTTGTAGGGTCGTGTTTGATATCCCGAGAACAGGTGAGTTAGCAGCACTGGGCATGCAGGCACTGAGCCTCAGAAGAGCAAGTGAAAGGGATTTATTCAGAAAAGCCCTCAAGCTGAAAGTTAGAGGGAGAAAATCCATGGAGGGCACACCGTTTTTAAGAGTTTGCTACAAAAAGCCTTCAGCCAATCTAGAAAATCATAAACTAGTGAACATTGCATGAACACTATTTATCATTGGAAACAAAGGCTGCTAAAACATTCATGCCTTCCCTCCTCTGCCAGTGTCTTAAAAGCACTTCAAGTTTCACAATCTTATCTTTACCAAGTTCTTATTTATTATTTCTCAAAAATAACAGTTCATTTTCGCTCTCCTGATTTGGATGATCTATGGAAAGTATTTGTTTGTTATAGATTGAGAATATAGTATCATTGTTTGACAGAACTTATTTTTAGTCCACCAGTGCTTTAGCAACAGTCTATAAAAATAAACTATCTCTCACAGTTATCATCCTAGACCAAGCCCTACATGAACTTGTTTTGGAGATGGATGAATGTTTCCAGAGCCTGAAAAAACCATGTGATCTTGATTTAGCATTAATACTACTTGCTATCAAAAGTTAGTTAAAAGAATATTTCATGTTGTAAAATCCAATATAAACAATTCAAAATAATTATCTCTAACTTTAAATATTTAAATGTCTAAATTGCTGCCTTCTTTGCTCCTTAGTAGTTTTGTGTCATTGTTCTCTGCCATGTTCTTTCCTATTTATTTGAATTTATTGGCTTTTTAGAAATATTTGTTGGTGGGAATCCAATAATTCACTTCAGTTTTCTCCTCAGTTAATTAGCTACTTAAGAGAATGGAATTATTTCTCAGAAATGCTGGTGTTTGGGAGCTAAAAGCCCTTTTACCTTTTCAGAACAGTGAACTTTGATGAGGCCAGTGCAGCTGAGCTGTTTGGAAAGCCATGATTTTTACAGGGATGATAGTGTGGTTTCCTCGATGGAGTTGTAAGGTTGGTAGCAACTAAAAATCAAGTGAGGTGGATAACTAATAATGTGGTCCAATGTTGTCAGTGTGGTTTTCGTTTTAGGGATGTCCTCATGCTCCTGCAGTGTTCCTTGGACTCTGTGGCACCTGGGTTCTGCTGTCTCTAATTTGTAGCTAGTGAGAAGGGCAGGCAGCTGTGGCTTTAGTTTGAAGCACATGTTTGGGTAGACACACACCTTTATTAGCAGTTATGTGCTTGTGCAGGACTTGGGTTGAGGAGAGCAAGGAATGCTTAGTCTGCAAGATGAAATTATCCCAACCAAACGTCTTGCTGAGGGCTTCTTTCAGCATGGAATGTGTTAATAAGCTGGCTCTGAGGAACAGATCTTGAGGTGCTTGCTGATAACACCTACCCACTGTAAAAAGCCATCATTTGAGTTTTACCCTTTGATTTCTTTTATTTGGTTACTTATTCACAGGAGGCTGTTACCCCGCAGAGCATGAGAGCTTGACTAATTTAAATGCTTTTAAGGAGGGATTCTGTTGAAAAGTTCTTCCTTCAAAAGGATTACATTTTATCAACTAGGTCATGCTTATCTGCATGGTGCCTGACTCTTGACAGAATTCAGTAGATCTCTTTGTCATGAAATCCCCCCCACAAGAGCATGGTTAGACAGTAAAAATGTCCATACAACTTGTAAGATAATGGTTTTAAGGAAATTGTTTGAAGCCAAGGTTCTGGAAGAGCTACTGTTGACACCTCTGTCCTGTTGTCTGTATTGATTATTTTGTGTGTTCTGCTTTCTGGATTGTCCAAGATCCAGCAGAGAATGATTTTGTCAATGTCTTTGGGTTGTTGTGGTTGTTCTAAAACATGGTGAGATTAGAAGCCGTGCATATGTGATGTACTTTAATACATGTTGCTGTATATTATACTGGTGTGAGCCTAAACACATGTTTTCCAGGTATTAAAATAAAACCATTTCCAAAGCATCCTTGTTGGTGCTCTCGTTTGGGAGAGAACTGAGACTTCGGGCTCATAGCCCTGAGACTGCTTGGAGTATGGACCATCTTTGTTGCTCTGTCCATACTATTTTATTTTAATTTTTTCAGCTAGCTAGTGGCAGGTTAATATCTGGGGGTTTTGCTAAGCTCCTCTGGGGTGTCAGACTCTGCCATGCATCGTGTGGAGAGCCCAGAACTCTCAAGCATCTCCAGGTGCCTCACCCAGAAAGTGTTACACCACTGTGGAGGTCAGTGCCTGTGAGCTTGCTTTCACAATGCCTAATTTAGAGGTGCATAAATCCTATGTTAGATGAGGCTTCCTTTATGGAGTATGCCCTGTGCTAGCCTGCATTTGGTAGTAAATCATTTGGAATTGGATTGCTTCCCGAGACTTCATCATCAAGGAGAATGTTTTTTGGTAGCCTGTAACTACACTCTGTAAGTAGAGTGAGCACTCAGAGACAGGTTTAGCAATGGCTTTTGCAGCAGAGCTTCTTCTAATTGAAGCAAATTTTCTGTTTTAATTTCTTCTGTCTTTCTGTTTTTAGTGTACATTGAGAAATAGTCCTAAAATGTACCCTTTAAAACAACTCTGTGGTATGTTGGTCCCTGCACCACTGTTGCTACGGTAAGGATGTAATTCCTGTAGAGATGAGGACAGTAACTTGAAAATGTGGCATTTATATAATCTTATATTGTAATCAGAGTTCTTGACGAATTTTATAAAAATTTGAAATTCAAACTGAGGAAAAAGCGTTTATAAGGGTGTTGTAATTAGTTTCTGATTAGTTAGAGACTGTGACTGTCCTTCAGAATTGTAATGGCAGATAAAAATCTAACTGAGCAACAGTATATATAAAAGGGAAATAAAAAGTAATGGTTATATCCATTTAATTAGTTGGCCAACAATACTGATAATTTGTTTCACCAGCAAAAATGACACTCAAGTTAAACATCACTTGGGCTATTAATCTATTCCTTGGAAACTCAGGGAGTCAGAACACACTGGTTTTGAGTAAGTTCCAGAGGAAAGGTTTCTATTTTGCTTTCTAAGCCGGAGTTTTTCTTGCATTTTGAATTTATACATATTTTTACTTATCTACGCATATTATGCGATGTTGTATTTTGGATGCCACCATATAAAGTGTGTTATTATATGGAGTGAGGATCAGTAGAGCAGGTCTGTGCCCTTCACAGGATTGCTTACTTCATGTCATGGTTTAACCCCAGGCAGTTCACTCTCCCACCAGTGGGATCAGGGAGGGAATGGGAAGGGTAAAAGCTGGAAAACTCATGGCTTGAGACTGAGATTAATGGGGAAAGCAAAAGCCACGCACACCAGCAAAGCAAAACAAGGAATTAGTTCACCCTTCCTGTGCCTGGGCATCCCCAGGAGAGCAGAGCCCCATTGCAGTAATGGTGACTTGGGAGGACAAACATCATCATTCCAAGTGTCCCCATTCCTCCTTCCTCCCCCTATTTTATGTACAGACCATGATGTCATAGGCCTGGAATATCCCTTTGGTCAGTTGGGGTCACCTCTCCTGGCTGTGTCTCCTCCCAGTCTCCTCACAGCATGGCCCTGTGGAAAGCAGGAAAACCCTTGGCCCTGGTTGAGCCTCTCTTATCATCACTGTATTCAGCACAAATCCAGAACACAGCCCCATTCCAGCCATTGTGAGGAAAACTAGCTGTACCCCAGCCCAAAGCAGCACACTTCCATAACTCAGTTCCACACAGTTGTGGCACTCAGCTGTGCTAGTAAAAGAGAGGAGGGTAGTTGCAAGTCACATACAAATATTATTAATGTTTGAGGGGTCTGGAGTCTACTTGAAGCATCCCAGCTATCATAGCAGCAAAAATATTCATGGGAGAGAGACTCAGTGTGGGAACATTCTGACCTGATGTGATATTTGTGAATAACAGTTGGTTTTACTGTTGACCTTCAAAACTACTGTCCTAGAAAGGACTTGACTTTTATAAAGGGCATTAAACTCATCCCAAATGTCCTTGCAACAGAGGTGAAGTTGTTCAGTGCTGCTTTTTGTTCGCATAGCAAAAATTCTCCTTGTATTTTCTAAGTTCTCCTGTGGCAATTGGCTAGCTCTTGTTGGCTTGGGAATGCAGCATGACACTTTAACTATGCCCAGTTCTTTCTGATTTCAGTGCAAATAAATTAATGAGCCTTAGAGGTATGTTAACTAATAAATGTTGTCCAGGAAGGGCTGTGCATAAGCAGAACTATTCTTTCCATCTCCAATTAAAATACTCCTAAATATTCCTGTGCTTTTTTTTCTAATTTAAGTTTCTTTCTTTAATATATTTGGCTGTGCAAAAGTAGGAACCAGAGAGTTCTTGTGAAAGTTCTCAGGAATGCAAACATGAGTAGTCAGTTTAAGAAGTCATAGTAATGCTTTCTAAAATAAAGGAAACAGCTCTGGTTTTGAGAAGGAAGGAAACTTTCCACTCATTAGATTTTCATGCATGATTTTACATTAGCAATTGCTTTTCTCTCATATGCTGATAAAATATATCATGTATACGGACACACATCTGTCTATCCACCTATATATGTATGTGTGTGTATAAAAAGAAAAAAATCCCAACATCTAATTAGTCCCTAAAGTTGCTGATAGCCCAGAGGCAAAAATGGATCTGAAATCCAAAGTGGGGTTTTGGCTTTGTTATTGCTATGAGGATATTGATAATGTTCTGGTACAGAATCTAGGAGAGTGTTGCTTCAGAGGTCACTATTTATGTGACCCACTTAGATTTATGTATAAACTGAAATAGTGGTTCTCCAAACCTAGAGCTGCATGTTCCATGAGGGCTGTTTGGAGTGTTGCTTTATTGCCTGTCCTAAGGATATAGAAATGGTCACAACTTTGTTTGCATGAAATGGTCTTGGGCTTTTTGAAACAGAATTGATGTGCCAAGTAACCCATTATCTTTGTATTTTACAGGCTGTGCCTGTGTTTTAAACTGTGGTGTTAGGTTTATCATTTATTTAGTAATCTTAAAAAAATTTATAGGAGGATAAACTTACCTTGATAAATCATACAGCACCATACAGTAAGAGACTGGGCCTGTCAGAAAATCAGTATTTAGTGCCCAAATTCGGTCTGACATTCTGAAGATCCTCTAGGATTCTCCTGCAGTGGTTTGCAAAAAAACAGAAATCATGCCTGAATGAGGTGTCTTTAAGAGTTCTGTTTGGTTTTGTAAAATAAGCTAGACAGGGATCATATCACTGAAAATCCAACTTCTAATTTTAATGTGAAAATCTTATGACCAGTAAAGCTAATCCCTTGTAATTATTGCTTTCCATTTCTGTAGAGCAGCTTTTTGAAACTTGTCTGTCTTATTTTTCAGTGGTTTTACAGCTGGTGTAACCATCTTGTCTAAAAATCTCAGACAAGCACCGCAGTGCTGGACCACCTGTATACTGCTAAGGTGGGAAGTGGAGCTGTGGATTAGTACAGCCCTGGACCTCAGCCCTGGCACGTGATTTAACGGGTGCTTATCACCCTCGGGGGTGCTAGCAGCAACAACAGTACTGTCCTAGCGCAGTTTTGTCTGGCCCTTGCTCTTCCCTTTTCTTTGTGCCTCTGCAGCAGCTCCCACCCACGCTGGGCTGAGGGTGGGCTGGGCTGAGGCAGGTCTGGTTGAGATCTGATGGGTTTCAAGTGCTAACACTGTGAAAGTGTGTTGTGCAGCACCGCTTCTTGATTAGCCAATTTCACGCTCCTGCTTCTGTCATCAGTTAATCCTGGCTGCTGGCCTTTCCTCCAGATACACAATGTCCCTGCATCCCAAGAGCAATCAGCTCTGCAAAGCTGAGAGGTGCTGCAGAGCACTGCCCTCTTAACACTTGGGACTCCCATCTCAGGATCATGACTAGCAGAACTTGGGGTGCCTCTCTCAAGCATGGATAGTGAACTTTTTTCCTTTTTTTTCCTCTCCTTTTGTCACCTGTCTGATACAGAAGTTCTAAAGAAGCAAGCTAAATAATTTTGGTATTTCTTTATATTTTATCATTATTACATGCGTTTTCCCCCCTTCCTCAAACTTTTAAGAATCCTTCTTCTCATGTTGAATAGAGCATAGTGTGTATTTACACTCCTCATGCTGCCAACTCTATTCAGTTAATTGCAATATTCCCTTAAAAAGGGAGTGCTGAGTAAGGATTTCAGGAATAGGCTGCGGTATGATACACAGAAACTGACAACTAGTTTGCTGTTTATTTTCCTACATGCTGGACCACATCCCATGTGCAGTGTCCACTTGAAATTCAGCTACCGTGCCATGGTATGTTTTGCAGTGCTGTGTATGCAGGGGAATGTGCAGCCTGGGCCTGGAGGGGCTTTGAGCAAGGAGATTTGAACGTGCTTTTGGCATTTTTATGTGGTCTGTAAAAACCAGGATAGAGCCAGGAGACCCTGCATAATGTGGGTGATGCTTTAGCCTTGCTGCAGTTTTGCAAGCAAACAAGGAAATCGATGGAAAAGAAGTGTGGTACGGAAATTACTTGAACCTGCTGTGAACCTTGCAGAGGAGAGAGTCCAAATTGGCCTGAGTCATCAGCTGAGGAGCATGAGGGTGTTCAACATCTGAAAACCAAGAACAGCCAAAATAACTCCTGCCTTCAGAGGCAATGGCTTCTGATAAAAGACAGTGGGAACATCACAAAGGGGAATGCTTTCTTGACGTTTTAATGTGAATCAGTAAAGCAACTCAAAACCAAGGGATTATTTGTAGACTGGTTAATCTTTCTCGAAAGCAATCTATGGTGATAGAAAAAAAGAAAACAAACCCCTTCAACGGTGCTAGGAAACAGACACACTTTGGTTCATGACCTAGTTTTTCTCCAAAATCATCAGTGTTGTATTTCAGAATTCTCTTTGATTATCCAGAGAAGCTTTTTGTCATCTTTTTACTGTGCTAATTAAATACAACATTTTCTTGAGGCAGCGGTACTACACTTGGACAAAGCCTTCTCCTTTGTTCATTAGAAAGTTATGTTGTATAGCATGTCTTGAAATTCTCGTAGGGATATTTTAGTGACTAGATATGTGTCAATGTAAGTGTCAATAACAGCTCTAGAAGCACTGCTTGCACTGTAAGGCTGTGATTGAGACTGATCTGTTTATTTTGCTGTCTGAGAAATGGCTTATTTTCTTCAGTATCTGTATGTGCCTTTGTTGCTCTCCAGAGGATCTCTCACTTAGGATTTTTCTCTTTACAACAATTTCCCAGAGGTGTGCCATGGTGATCTGGAGCTTTAGCACAGTCCTTATTCCTACTCTTATAATTTGCAGCTGTGGTCCAGATCCTGCAATATGGATATGGTGATAGTTTGCAGGCATCACCCTCAGGAGCGTGTCAGGACTTCATTTTTATAGCAAGCAATAGAAGTTCAGCTTTCTCAGACTTTAAAGTGCAGGTTACAGTCCCTTTGGAAGTTTTTATGGATGTGTTTTATCTTGGAGCTGTGCCACCAATGTCTGTCTGTTGCTTTGTGATATTGTTCTGACTCCTTAGAGATGGTCTTGCTGAAATATTTCCAAAACAGAACTCTTCTTATTGCAGCTATATTTGGGGTTAAGTTATGGTTTATCAGATCAACTTTCAGGGCTGCACTTCAGTGGGACCTCAAAGTTCCAGAGAAATTAAAGTTTGTGCAGGTCCCTGGCAGCAGTTTCCATCTCCTGCCGAATCCTCCTTTGCTTTAACCTAAAATTGCAATGTTGTACCTCCCAGCAAAACTGAGTCTTTCTGAGAGAGGAGAGGAAGAAAATGCTGATACTTTGTAGGTGGAAAGGCAAAAGAAACAGGAGTATTGCAGTTACTTTAAAAAATGAAACAAAAGCCCCCAAAATTAAAAAAGTGTTCTTTAATTTTGTCTCATTCCCCTGCTCCTGTGATAGTTTGCCACTGATTTCAGTGAGAACATAAAGAGATCCCTCTGCTTTTTCTTGTGGTGTATAGTGACATCTACAGAGAGTGGAGCACAGTAAACAAGACTTTCCCATTCAGTACCACATCTTTCTTTTCATTTTTTTTTGTTCCCTGTTTTACTGTTCTGCTTTTATGTATCCTTAAATTAAACTCAGGCCTCTTTGCATTTAATGCATGCACAATATTACTTACCTTTGTACATTCCCACAGAAATCTACTGGTTTTTTAAAGTTGTTTTACCCTGACAGAAATTACTTGGATGTTTGGAAGTACAATAGCAGTTTACACACTGAAATAGAAGTTCCTTTCTCTTGATGGGATGGTGGGATGTCTGGTTCTACAGTGCAGTGCGCTGAAAGATTGCAGCTTTTTGGAGATAAAATTTCTTTCACAACTGTGTTGTTCACATCAAGTGGATTTTTGATGCTTCTGGTCTGAGTTCTTATTCTGAAATTATCATACAGATTGCTTTTTCATTAAATGTGTTAATTATTGATGTAATGTTTTAAAATGTTAAAGAAAACACTAAAATGTAAATTCCATTTATTTTCAAAACCCTTCAAATTAATAAATCGCTAAGGGTACAAATGGGGCTTTTTAAAAACACTACTCTGGGTTAAACAAACTCCTTAATTCTGTCTCATACATTTTTGGTTGGCTTATTTCTTGAGTGTATTTTTTTTTTTGGCCTTAATTTTTTTGTCTTCAAGAAGGTAATTTATTACATGTGTGTAAGAATGTAGATACTTGGGCTCCGAACCTCATGGCATTTATTTTTTTATTGTTCTTGTTTACGCCTTTTTATGTAAAAGCCTTTAATTTTGATACATCAAAATGTGAACATTTTGAGGGTAGTTTTTCTTGGATATTATTAAATGTATCAAACCAAGGTTTAAAGTTACTGAACCAGTGTGTGTGAATGCATCAGGAGTTGGTTTAGTCTTAGGTCTTTTCCCCTACCAAGTCAGATATTGTAATAATATTAACTGCAAACCAGATCCAGGTCTCATTAAACTAATACAGCAGAATGATAATCAGAAAATTGCCAAGTAATGAACAAACCCCAGAACTTTTAAACCTTATTAAGCCATTGTGGCTGATGAGAAAGTTTCATAGCCAAGGCTTTCATGTCTGAAAAATGACCCTGGTATTTGCCAGCTGGCATTATTGATTAATTTGGGTTAAACTCAATTTGTGTAGAGGAAAGAACACAAAAGAATATCCTAGTGGAGCAGAAGGGAGCACTTAAAACCCATGTAGTAAAAATCTACTTGTATGTAGAAAATCCTTGGCAAAATGCATCCTTCTGCAGCAGTAAAAGTGCATAATAGATGAAATACACCCATTCCTTAAGAAGAGACAGAACAAGTATTAAAAAACAACAACAAGAATGTGCTAGTGTGATATGTTAGCGTTGAAAGGCATTGTCAGCATTTTTCTTCCTGTAGGGGTCTGCTGTGTCCAAACTCTGGATATTTCTTATTCTTACCTTTTGAGATTTTTAGCTGGGGATGAAGGGAGTAAGAAAAAAAATTAAAATAAAAAAATAGAGTTTCACAAATAATTGAGCAAACTTCCATTTTTGTAGTGGTTTCAAGTATGACTTTTCTAACTTTAAGAATAATCACAGGGATCTTTCAATTGCTGCAGTTTTTATGGAAAGAGGCATCTGGGAAATGTCTTCCCTTAGCTGTAGGTTTTGGCAGGGGCTGTAAGCAAGCGTTGTCAGTGTAATTAAACTGACAAGTGCTTGAGGTACTGTACTTGTTTGCTGTATGCACTTTCCTTCAATAAATATTAGTATTTCTCCTAAATCTCCCCCTCTAGCTGGTGACCCTGACATCATTTAAACTGGAGTGTGTAGCATGTAACAAGGCAGCATGGAGGCAGGATTTAGGGCAAAATGTTAGAAGCTTTCACAGCAAATACCGTTTTACAATAGATGAGCAGCAGTGGGTTTCTTCAGGAAAAGCTCAATCTGACAGAGAAGGCAAAAGACCTGACTCCAGCAGATTTCTCTTAGTGAGCTGTAAAAATGACCCTTTGCTGGAGAAAATCAGCCTGGAGGTCTAAACTTCCAATGCTTGCAAAACTTTGTAGGGTTTTGGTCTGACTCCTTACTCTTTTTCTGAGAAACATCAGAATATGGCCTGTGAACTTGTAAATTTAGCCCCGGCGGGGATCTCTGGGGCTCAACAGTTTTTGTGTGAATACTGAACAATAAATGATCTGTTAACCAGGTGATCTCTAACAAGAGTTAAATCGGAGTTAACTCTTTCTAGCTCTCCTTGGATTCGTGTTTGCATTGCTCACTCTGTACCTCTTCCTCTACAGACACCTCTTTATCTTGTAAACCATGGGGAGACTGGACCCATCCGGTGCAACCGCTGCAAAGCTTACATGTGTCCCTTCATGCAGTTCATTGAAGGTGGCAGGAGGTACCAGTGTGGATTTTGTAACTGTATAAATGATGGTAAGTGATGTTTCTCTAGTCTGGCATTCATACCAATTCTGTAACACTAAAAGGAAACTGTATCCCTAAAATTATCTTCTTGATAAAAACATAGTTTAGAGAGATGCAGTGACTAGGCTTATTTCACAAATGAAAAAAAAATCGTTTCCTGAGAACAGTAGAGAGAAATACTTGTTCAGTACAGTTGTAAAAAAAATTATGGATAATACTGCTGAATCATGAAGTCCAGTCTGGTATGATCAAAACTTTATTAAAAAAATTATATGATAACATAGGACACAAAACTGCTTGTGTTGTTAATTGAAAGCAATTTTTGTGTTGAAAGAAAACATTCGTTTCTTTAAGAAATGCAAATGTACAGCAAGAAGCAAGTATTTAGACCCATGTTAGCTTCGTCCTGTGCATGACTGTGGGTGCAATGGTTAAATAAGCTATTAATCTTCCTGTGACAAGTGTTGGTTTTCACAGAAGATACCATGCCATATTTGTTCAAGTGTGCTGCATGTGACTCATAACTGTTCTTGTGCTCTTGGCCAAATCCCAAATCTTTGCCAGAAGTAGCCTTTCTAGACATTTGTATCAAGCTGGATTTCCTCAGCTGGATCACAGGGGCATAGTGCTTTCCCTAATACAGTCATCTTTTCAACTCTGAAACGTGAACCTTGTCAGACTCCTTCCAACTGCTTTGCTGCCTGGAGCTCTAATGTTTGTGCAGGCATAGCAGATAATAAATGTCATCGTTTGTTAACAATTTAAGCTCTCATAAAGGGAAATTTAAATGCACTGGGAACACTTCAACAAAGATAAGTTGCAGTATCATTTTAAATCATGCTGGTATTACTAGAGTGTCTTTTATCCAAGTCAGAAAGCGCTTACAAAAAAAAAGCATCTTTGATAAGGACTAAAAATGGCCAAGAAACTAGGTTGATATTCCCCTCACTCACACACACGTGCACTTTTCCAGGCAAAGATGTGAAAAATAAGCATTGTGATTATGTATTCACTGAGGAAACATAAGACTGATTCTGTGCAAATTGTTGGAGCAAACCTAATATTTTTTTTTGCTGCTCCAGAGTTCTGCATCTTTTACCTGTAACTGCAGAAGGTTCCCTGTATAATGGACCTGATGCACTTTATATGCCTCATATAAGCTGGCATCACTGGAAGGTCGTTGGGTTTTATTTAGTTGGGGTTTTTAAGCCAATGCTGGGGAAAAGAAACTTCATTGCAACCTGAAGAAATGTTTAAACTCTTCCCCTTGATCAGAAACAGAGGAGCCTACATTAGTACACTGCATCTGCTGGAAGAATTGATTGTGTTGTTCTCCTCAACCCCAAATTATAAATGTTTTTTCCTGTTCTTGTGTTGGCTTGCAGTCCCCCCATTCTTCTTTCAACACCTGGACCACGTGGGCCGACGGATAGACCACTATGAAAGGCCAGAGCTGTCCCTGGGGTCTTATGAATATGTGGCTACTTTGGATTATTGCCGAGTGAGTATTGCCAGCGTTGTGGCAAAACAAACAAGCTCCTTTAAACACTCAGAGTCAATGCACTTGTAAGCTGGGTATCAGTTTGTGGGAACATTCTAGGAAATATGGATAGGTATGGAGAATCCAATGTTTTCTTCTTTTGTGCTGCAGAGAGTGAGACAAGCAAGCAAGAAAAACAAGCAGTGCAGTAAAATCATGGATCACCAGTCTTTAAGCAAGGCATTTGTTTGGTCCTACCCAGCACCATTTTGGGGATATCTGAAATTCTGGTGCATTGTTGCATTTTTGATGTGTATCTTCTACTGGTTTTGAAGACAGACACGTGTCTAAATTGCCTTCCCAATATCCAAAACCTGAGCAAGGGAATTCAACCTTGTAATCTGTTCCTGGCAAGAGTATTCTTGGTATTCTGACCAGTAAGTTACAATGGAAAGGGTTCTCATAATATCAACTCACTGAAGAACTCAATCCAGAGCCCACTCAAGTTACTCTAAATATTTGTAGTTGGTTTTATTACAGAACTCTTATTTGATACTTCTGAAAGCATAAATTACTTAATCTTTTCAAACTTTAGCTCATTTTACAAAACTGCAAGTGTGACTTTATCTGACCACAGCATGGACATATTTTTCTGTTCTTGCTGAAATCAGGCAGAATTTTCTTCCTGTGAGTGAAGCTGAGGCCATGATAAGGTTAGAAAAGGCAACTGAGTCCTACAAAATCTTGAAGTAGCTCCCAGTAATTTCTTCAGGCCATTGAATTATTGCTGGAATGAAGAACACTAACAGGTTTAATTCTTTTTTTCTCACTAGGGAGCCACCAAAATTCAGTGAGATCTCTGAGATAACCTATAAAGATTTGGTTTAAACCTGGGTTAAACCCCAAAACAGGAGAGAATTGTGGTGAGGTGTTACAGAAATACAGTGTGAGATGCTCAGTGTACATCCAGTGTGGCTCCATCAAATTCTGAAGCCTCAACCTCTGCCACATAACTTAAATCAGCAAGTTTCCTTGAGAAGCCACCCAGTATAGTCTGCCTGCTTGCTACAAAGATGCATGCACAGACTTAGTACAATGTTACAGAAAAGAATCTCTTACAAAGTAACACTCTGAGCTGGAAATGCTGAGTCATTAAATGTTACAGAAGTTAGCATCATTTTGTAATTCACTTTTCATTTGGCTTCACGTTGCAGAGGTTCCCTTCTTTTATAAATCCAGTTCAAGACCAGAACTGAGAAGTCATTTCCTTTTGTGCTTATCAAATGACAAGGATGAACAGCAACAAAAAATGTTAACAAATCCCAGCTGGTTTGCATTATTGCACTCCTGCCAAGCGGATGTGGTGAGAGCACAAGTCCTGGTTTCTACCATAGATTTGTCAGAACTGAGGCAGAGATTCTTTCTAAATGCTGATCGATCTGATACAAGAGTTCAGAAGCAGTTTTTGGTGCAGTTTCTGAAACAAGAATCCAAGTACAGTAAACAGAATAGGTTGGAAAAATGCTGCCTGGTCTTGGTTTGCTGGAATTAATGCTGATTTACATGAGTCAAATGAGTGAGATCAAGGGTATAATATTTAGTTTAGTTTAAAGTGTGCCGGGGACTAAGGATAAATCATAATTCAAGGGTTAGATGAACTTTTCTTAAACGGAATTTTTCTAGGGTTTAGTTTAACAAATATAATTTGTTTAAGAGGTCAGAACTCTATATGAAGGCAGTGAAACGGTAATGAAAAAGCTGTCCTGAATTTGACACCAAGTAATGACTACTGCTCACTTAATGGGTATTAGGAAAACTCATTTTAGGGAGTGTGATGATTACTCTGTTCATATCATGTGAACTTCCAAGGTACATCTCTTGCTATCACTATTTGTTAAAACAAATCTTCCTTTTACTTTTTCTTACTTACAGAAAATTGTGTCAGTAGTATGCGCGATTTGTATGCCACTTACATTGTGGATAAAAGGAACTCCCAAAAGAAAGCAGGGGTACAGAAAAAAACCCAAAAGACAAATTTTTTTAAACACTTGAGTTCCAGCAGAAAAGGTTGTGCTTCATCTTACCTAATGAACTGTTACCCTTTAGATTTTATTCCATTAGGATGCTGTTTTCCAGTGATAATGTTTTATTCCAGGGCTGGACTTTACCCAAGGTGTGTCAGCTTTCTGCAGTAGTTACTATTTACGATTCACAGCACTTTTCAAACAACTGAACATTGTATTTACATTGCCTTATGGTACCACCTATAATTTTTTTCCTCATAACAGGACATGGTCTAGTTTTCCTTGTGTATGGTTCTTTTTTTGTGTGTGTGTAGGACAAAAAGCCTCCAAACCCACCAGCTTTTATCTTCATGATCGATGTATCATACAGAAACATAAAGAGTGGCCTAGTGAAACTCATATGTGATGAACTAAAGACTCTGCTAGATAAACTTCCAAGGTAAAGAAACTTTACTGTGCTTGGCTTAACTCACTACACTGCAATTTTCATGCAGCTTTGCATGTTGAAAGGCAAAACCTAGCTATGGAAAACATCAGAATTTCCAGTACGGGAATTTTTGGCGTGATAGTGACCAAATGTTCATTTTTAACACTGCTATCAGTTCTTACACTTTGGAGTCTGAGCTTACTGTATGAACAAAAAGAATCTGCCATGCTACTGCACGTAGAGCTTGCATTCTTTTCCTTCCTTGCAGTGAACTCTAGTGGTGTTATCAGCTCAGTCACAGCTTGTAGCTTTGACTTCACTTGCTGTAGTTGTGGTCACTGCAGTCCTGCTTTTCTCATTGAATTAAACAGGGAAACACCCAGAATACTTGGGAGTAGCCAGTTTCTTTAAAGCTGTGGTGCTGGTGGGTTGTATCTTTAGCTCTTATTGTTAATTAGCAAAACTTTTAAAGCTTCTTGCTGCACTGTGAGACTTCTCTGTCCTGGTTTGTATCTGAGAGGAGAACGAATCTTGTAGGCAACAACCATTTTATAAAATACAGCACATGTGCTTTGTGAGCATGAAACACACAGCAGTAGTATTACTCCTGGTCAATATGATTGATAGTGTATTATTTTAGTGTAGTTTAGTATAGGTTTTAGTGTATTAGTGTAGCTTTCAATAGAGTTGAAATAATACAGACATGTAGTGAAATGAGAGCAGTGAAAGACTGAAAAATGAAGTAGATGAGATGTTTCTTGTCTGCATATAAAGATATATAAAAAAAAGAACATCCTAAAAGAAAATGCATTCTAAATAACATGCTTGCACAGGAAGAATAGACTTAAGAAATGGAGAGAGCAGTGTGAAAAAGGATGGGAGATGACATCCTTGGGACAAGTTAAAAATCTTTTTTCTTATGTCCTTCTGGGATCCCTGTACCGGAAAGAAATTCCAGTCCAGGGTGGGGGTTTAGTTTATCAGATGCCCATGTAAGGCAATCTCTCAAGTAGATTTTCACTGAGGATTACACTGGAGACACAAGTGTTTGATATTATCCTGAACATATCTCTGAGCTTTACATCACAATTGGTCATGACTGAAGAAAATAAGAGGCATGAGCGGAGTAACGAAAAGCATTTGGCAGTTTGGGAACTTGAATAGGGCAAGCAGAGGAGGAATGAAAGCAAGTGTATCCATATCACAAAAGAGACATTCATCCTTTTCACCAGCACTCTGCGAGATCTGTTGTGAAATAATTCGGGCCAAAGTTTTCATGTCCACTGAAAAAAACAATTAAAAAAGTTAAGCCAGGCCCTTCCATTTCCTCAGATTTGTCTGTTGGTTTAACCAGTATTAATTTAAAAGAAGACAAACATAAGGCATTCCATGAAAATTTGTGGTGGAAGTTTTATTATGTTGCTTACACACAGAGGTCACTGTGTGTTCATTTTCTGTTGCTGGACAAAGACACCTGCAGAAATACTCTGCTGTTCCCACATGAGGAAAAAACCCTCTGCTGGGAATTCACCCTGCACTTCTATCTTTGAAAAGAAGGATTTGGGGTAGCAAAGAAATCTGTGCCACAAAAAGGCCTTGCTTGCTCAAATCTTAGAGCAGATGTTTTCAAACCTGTGTTCCAGACCAGAACCCCCTCCCTGACTGTATTTTGAGAAATACTGAGACATATGTTTGTAGAAATGTGCTTATGAGCTCAGAAAATCAGACTAATGAGTTGTGCAATTCTAATTTTTAGGTACATAATTAAAAATAAAAACCAAAAAGCATTTGAATGCATTCCTGTGCATATGGTGCAGTTTTCTCCTTGTGAGACTTTAAAAAGAACTAAATAGTGTGTGAGTTACAGAGGCAATTGGCTGTTAAAGCTAATCTTTAAAACAGTGATAGAACTTGGTTGAACTGTGGCGGTGCAGACTGACACTGGTAAGAGCAGTATCTGGAATAAAGGTCCCAAACACCTGCTGTGTAACAACTTTGGGACTGGGATGATGTGGATGCTTCTCTTTGAGGTAGGAAAGTGCTGTATGTATAGAAATTGAACAGTACTTTGTCTGTGTCAAGCTCCATAACTAATTGTCCCGTTCTCTCCTTCCCATGTCATGATGTCAACACGGTTTATTCTTTATCTTTGGGATTTTTGACTGTTTGAATGGGATGCACCGTTGATAAGATTCATGTAAATTTATCTTTTTTTTAAAAAGTAAACAGTAGAGAAGTTGATTTTATGGGGGTGCTTGAATTTGACCTAAGGCAAAGATTGAGGCCATTACATCTGCTTGCTTGTTGTTTGCTTTGTTGCTCCCAGATAGATAATGATCCGAGAGCAGCCTTGCATGTCAAAGGAATGCTTTTATTGCAAGGTCAGGATTTCTGAATTATAACCCGTTGGGTTTTGTTTTTCTTACAGAGAAGGGCAAGAAGAATCCTCAGCAATTCGAGTTGGTTTTGTCACTTATAACAAGGTCCTTCACTTCTTCAATGTAAAAAGCAGCTTAGCTCAGCCTCAGATGATGGTGGTCACGGATGTGGCAGAAGTTTTTGTTCCTTTGCTGGATGGTTTCCTGGTTGACTTTGAGGAATCCCGATCAGTTGTTACCAAGTAAAGTACAATTGTACTTCATGAGAATAAGATGTGAACGTAATGATGTGCATTTTGCCTTTTAGTCAGTTGGGTTTTGGGGCATACAGGTATCTATTGAAATACTTCACAAGCCAACAGATGCTTCAAGCCCTGTATTTCTTCCTCTGATGCAAAGAAAAAGTGATAGGCAAAACTCCCCGGTGCTGAACTGGAAAGTTTATGTGGGGTGGTTGTAAACCATCTTCAGCTGTGGTGCCTCAGCTGGGAGGGGGTGTGGCTGTGAGCCACATTGTGTTTTTCCTCTTGCAATGCACATGATGTGCACCCAGATATGATCTTAGGACTCTGAAGTCCTTACAGCACACCAGAACTATGTAATGGTTAACTATTTTTTATTTATTGCATGTTACTTTAGGTTGCAAGCTTTGAAATAATGCATCTCATAGAACTAAAAATTGTATATTTTCTTGTATTATGGCTGGAATCCTAAGAAATTGAGCAAGCAAAATTTGTATGATTTTTTCCATTATAAATTTGCATGAAAAACATCTTCCTATGTGAAGACTTGGTATGTTACAAGGTGTGTTTGGGGGGTCACCTTACACTGACCAGTTGAGACACTGATCGTTTCTCTTTCATAGCTTGTTGGACCAGATTCCAGAGTTGTTTGCAGACACTAATGAGAGTGAGACCATCTTCGCTCCCGTTATCCAGGCTGGCATGGAGGCACTAAAGGTTAGAACATTCCTCTCTGTCACAGAAACAACTTGAAATCAGGTTTGCTAAAAGCCAGTCCCATCACAATGGGAAATTAGGGGGGAAAAGGTCGTTGATTGTTTCCAGCACTAATGTTGTGTTATTCTAACGTTATTCTAACGGTACCTTCAAACCGCTTTAGTCAAAATAAGAACTGACAAGCTTAACATCTGGTCCCTGTGTTCTTATTGAGGGAAACCAGTCCCTAGAGTCTATTCCATGTAGGAGGGATGTTTAGGAGAAGATGAGGAGCAGAAGTCAGTTTCTTGTTCAGTGTTCAGGAGAAATAAAGAAGTGTTTAGTTACCACAATAGAACAAATCAATACTCTTGTGTTTGCACTGATACCCAGTCTCTGCACGTGTGAAGGGCAGGAAAGTAGTAGTAGTAATAATAATAATAACAATGACAATATTATCCAACTTTTCTCTCATTATTCTCTTGCTTCTGCAAAACTTGTTGTGCAAAACAGAATATTTATGACTATCTGTCTGTGACCGAATCAGGCAGGGGCTGGAGGGTTTCTGTTTAACTGACAAGTTCTCCCAGCTTGGATACAGTTGGTAGGGAATCCATAGGCCAAGGTGCTGCCCAGTTGCTTTCTGTATGTCCAGAACATCTCCTGAAGTGCTGACATTCCCGTGGAGCATTGCCAGTTAACTGCACACCACCCTGGTTCACCACAAGATTTGTAGGGGCAGAACACAACCAGTGGTGCTTTAAAATGGTTGATTTATCTGTGAGCTTTGTATGACTAAAGCGTGAACTTTGAGTACATAAATTTGTTGAAACAAAAATGAACATTTCTCAAATCTGTTTGTTATATATTGATTTAATACCTGCTTTCTTGTTGTTTATTAGTACTGCCAGCATGTATATGTACAAAATATACATCTGAATGCTTTTTCCTAATACTTGACTTCTGCAAAACAAATTTAAGGGCCATAATTGTAAATTTTCTTTGATGGTGGCTATAAAAGAAAGCAGCTCTTAATTAAGCTTTTTATTTAGCTCAGTACTTTTAAGTTAAAATTTGTATGGATTTTCACTGTGAATTATTCATCTGCATATACTTTTGCTCAAGAAAACAGTTCTTGTCTAAAAAGAAAAATGAATTGTATTAATAGTATGTATATTTTAGAAATTTTGTCAAACCAGTATCAGTAATTCCTGATGTGTATCAGGTCAAACAGGTATTTGGGAAGTCTTTCAGCCTTGAGCGGAAGACTTCATAAAAGGAACTGAACAAATTGGCATTTGTGATTGAAAATAACTCTTCCTGAAATATTAAGGGTGAAATTTCAGCCATTTTAAAAGTCAGGTGCTGCCTGAAGGTTGTGCTTCTGCCATAGCAAAGAGACTTACGGTTTTCCCAGAATGCCCCAGCTTACTTTGAAAGGTGGAATGTCCTGTGAGCATTGTGATTTCTGATTTGTAATTACAATCTTGGCAGTGTAGATTTGAATGTGGAATCTACCGTAGGGATGGAATTGTCCCCCATTTATAACAATGTATGGAACACCACTGTGCCTGAAATGAAGGAAGTAATTTTTCTGTTAAAGGGCATTTCCTTTTGATTTGATCCAATTTGAGTATTTGTGTTTTGATGCCTGTTGCATGATGCCTGTATCCAGCTGGAAAGTCTCCAGGAGAGGCGCTCCTGCTTTGGCCTCTGCAGAAGGTGCTGTCAGAATGCCTCAGCCAGCACAGCTCTGTGCTGGGCTGTCACCTACTGACACAAACGCCCCCTTTGTCTGGGGCTCATTGCATCAGGCTGTGAGTGTGGGAATGAACTGCTGACCTGTGAGGAGCTTGCAGAGAGCGTGCCCTGTTCTCTGAGACCCCCAGTGTGTGAGGGTGGACTTGTCAGCCCTGCAGGAATAAACGTGCCAATGTGGTGTCTTTGGAACAGGCTGCAGAGTGTGCTGGGAAACTGTTCATCTTCCACTCCTCACTGCCAACTGCGGAAGCACCGGGGAAGCTGAAAAGCAGAGATGACAGAAAACTGCTCAATACAGATAAAGAAAAGGTATTTTCTGCTCTGAGCTAAGAGGGGTCTGCTGTTACACTGAATTTCTCTAAAAGTGCCTTGATCCTTTCTCGTGTATTTTCTTTTACACAGCTGTGTTGTTTGGTTATATGATGCCTCTGTAGTGATGGGTTCTCCAAGAATGTACTGAGGTGTTCCCTGCATCCATGGGCAGGGGAGGCATGTTTTTGATGATAGTTGTGTCTCACTTCAAACTTCTACTTCATCCTTTTGTTTTCATCTAGCCCTTTGGGTTGTGATTAATATCTAATGTGATGGCACTTGTATTTTTTATTCCTGTGCAGACCCTCTTCCAGCCCCAGGGAAATTATGAGGCCTTAGCCAAGGATTGTGTGTCCAATGGCTGCTGTGTGAATTTGTTCCTCTTCCCAAATCAGTACATGGATGTAGCTTCCATGGGCCTTGTTACGATGTACACCGGTGGAACACTGTACAAGTACAACAATTTCCAGGTAAGTGGTGCAGGTTTCCTGCTTTTCAGATAGTAACAGCTGAGAGGTCATTGTTTTTTGTCTCATTTAAATGTGTGCTTGGACATTTAACTTAAAAGCAGAGTCAGTCTGGAAAACCTGGTTATCAAAATCCCGGGGGGATAAAGTTCAAGCTTAGAAATAACAGATCAGGCTCAAGTTTGTGTTTTGAAGTAGTAATAAGCTGTTTGGCACCCTAAAATTGTGCTGAAAGGTTATGTGCAGGAATGTCCAGTTAATGTCCAGGACTAGTGATGAGTGGTGGACACTTTGCATATACCCGATTCTGGTAGCAACAATCAACATTTGAAATCCTTTTTAAAGGACTGGAGAGCTGTTAAACATGAACAGATTTCCTGGGGGGCGATGGGGATCATGGGAGGGGATCTTGGGTCACTGCTGTGCTGCTGCCCCTCGGTGTTGAACCTCTGAACCTTTTGTTTTGTGTTCACAGCTTGATGCCGACAGCCCCCAGTTCTTAAGTGACCTCAGGAAGGACATCCAGAAAAAGATGGGATTTGATGCCACAATGAGGGTTCGGACAAGTACAGGTAATGGGACCCAGGGGAATGAGTTTTAAATAATATGGTTATTCTACTGTGCAAATCACTTGTAAGATCAGGCTGGTTTAATTTAATTATGTACCTATTGAAAATTCATTTAATAGACTAATAAAATGCATGGATGTGTGTGTGTATATATATATTCTCATAGATATACACACACACAGATACTTCCCATATATGCCTCCTTAGGAACTGATTTTCAAGTCTGGGGAAGGCTTCTGCTCACTCTGCACACAGCATGGACTGCAAGGCAGTTGTATAAAAGGTGTTGCTGCTGGATACTGACCTGTGCCTTCATTTTTATACTCAAATGACATTCCTGTGTTTACTTTTCCAGCTGCTTTCATTCATTCTTAGCTCAAATGCAAATATTAGTGAAAAGGACACACCCAAAAAGGCCAAGCCAGTATTGCAGAAGCTCTGGGTGTTCGAGTCACAGCTTTTCCCTTTCTCCAGCTCTCACAAATGCCATCAGCAAGAAGAGTTGATGGGACCCACTGAGGCTGTAAAGTCCTGAGGGCAAATGGCTCCTGCTTCAGTTAGTGATGTCAATTTAATTTGCCATTTTAAAATGAAACACTCTCTTTTAATCTGGCTGCAGGTTTCAGGGCTACAGACTTCTTTGGGGCCATTTACATGAACAACACCACAGATGTGGAGATGGCAGCAGTTGACTGTGACAAGGCGGTGACAGTGGAGTTCAAACATGATGACAAACTGAATGAAGACACGGGGGCCTTAATTCAGGTAAAAACCCCTAATTCATGTAATGCAATAAAAAGGTGAGCAAGACCTTCTGCAGCCAGAGCAGAGGAGAAGTGATGGTGTAGGAGTGATGGGAACAAGGCACAACTTGCACAGACTCTTGTGCCATAACACCACTATTAAAAAGTGTGTTCCCCTACCTCTGTGCTGCCTGTTCTGTTCACGGGTGTACTCAAATGCTTTCTGAGCACTCACTGAGACCTCATCAGCTGTTTATTTTTTCCGTTTCACTGTAAATAAGTTTATGTAGAATAAGAAATTCATTGCTACTTGTATGGCAATTGTTATTGCTGTGGCATTCCTTATGACCTCTCTATTCAAGATCACTTCTCTATTGCTAAACCTCACTTTCCCCTCTACAACTGTAGGACTTTTTATAGTGTTGATATGAATAACTTATTTTATGTTGTCTGATACACGTCCGTAAGAATCACCTAAGGTATGCTGGTGCTCCAGCTGCCAGCAGCACTGCCAGGCTGCACTGGCTGCAGAGGCATCACCTGCCTTTTGTGCACAGAGAGGGTGGCTCCAGTGGTGACCCTTTGTGCCTCTGTTGCAGTGTGCTGTCCTGTACACGTCGATGAGTGGGCAGAGGCGAATCCGCATACACAACATAGGCCTGAATTGCAGCTCCCAGTTAGCTGATGTCTACAGGACTTGTGAGACTGATGCACTTATCAACTTCTTTGCTAAGTCAGGTACGTTGCAACAGACCAATTTTGTTTTCTTTTTTGCTTAGGCATAGATGAAGGGGAAGGAAAGGGGGTAGAAGTGATTACCTAGTGGGAAATCACGTTTTATAACTTGCTGCTCCATGCCTGAGCAATTCCTGTAGTATTATGAAATTGAAAAGACAAATAATTATCTATTTTAGACAAACTGCCATAGAAGTAATACTTGTGTGTAGGTAATGCACAGAACTGGGCAGGCACAGTAAGTGGTAATGGGCACCCTACTGCAATGTTGGGAGTTTGGTGGATTTTTGGCTGTCTGTAGAATAGACCAAAAAGCAGTCCCAGCCCTCAGGTCTGTAAAATCAGAAACTAACAGCAGACAAAGATACTTTGAGAGAGTGCCTTTTTTAACACACACTTTTATTCTGTGTTTGTAGCTTTTAAAGCTATTCTCAGCCAGCCCCTGAAGACGGTCAGGGACATCTTGATGAACCAGACTGCTCACATGCTGGCCTGCTACAAGAAGAACTGTGCCAGCCCAGCGGCTGTCAGCCAGGTAAAACCCACACCCAATCTTACGCAGCCAGGCTTTGCCTCAAGTGAACAACCACCCTGCAACATCAGCAGAGCCAGAACGGAAAATTTCAGGACAGATTTATCCTTTCCTTTAAACACAATTAATGACAGGTGGGATTCAGTGGTGACACTTAGAGCACACAGAAACTGTTGCTCTGGAACAAAAGGCAATGCCATGGATGAAACTGACTCCTGTATTCACACAAAGGAGCTCAGCCAGCCTTTTTCTTCCTGCTAGAATTACACACTGACTCACAAAGCTTTCATTTTAAATCGTTACGTTGTTAAAGATGGCTGTAGTATTCTAATTTTTGACAAAGCAGAGTGGCTGATTTGTTTCTGTGTAATTTATTCACTTATGTCCTGATGATTCAGCTCAAAGAAAGACTCAGGCTTTTCCATCCCAGCAGTGCTGTCAGTAACCACAAGCCTGAGCAATGGATTGTTCATTGTTGGTGAGGCCCAAATATGTCAAACAAAACCAGAGCCACTTATCAGGACCACTGTTTCTCTCCTTAATTCTTCAGAGAGTGCCCCAAAAATTAGCAGGGTTATAGAGAGATGACAGCAGCCAAGACAGCGACTACAACTTATGGGGGCAAATAATTTCTGTTGGGTTCTTACTAAACGTGTTGTTTTCTCAGCTGATCCTGCCGGACACGATGAAGGTGCTGCCCGTGTACATGAACTGCCTGTTGAAGAGCTGTGTGCTGGTAGGCAGGCCTGAAATCCCAACCGACGAGAGAGCTTTCCACCGCCAGCTGGTCATGGCCATGGGGGTGGCCGATACACAGCTCTTCTTCTACCCTCTGCTGCTGCCAATTGTGAGTCGGGGTGGATTTTTTCACTTTAATTCCTAACCCCTCTTACCTGGAAAGGAACCACTAAGATGTACCAAGCCTTCCAGTAGTTACTTTTCAAGTCAATTCTACAGCTCTTGTGTCTTTTGCCCCACAGCACAGCCTGGATCTGAAGAGTGATGCTGTCCCAGCCGCTGTGCGCTGCTCCGAGGAGCGTCTCTCCGAGGGAGGGGCCTTCCTGCTGGCCAATGGGCTGAGCATGTTCCTGTGGCTGGGAGCCAGTGTGTCCCCAGAGCTCATCCAAGGGCTTTTCAACGTGCCCTCCTTTGCACACATCAGCACCGAGGCCGTGAGTAGTTGCAGAACTAAGAGTCGAGGATTTAGCAAGACCAGATGCTAATCAGAGAAACAAGTGAGGTCTTTTTTCATCCTTCAGCCTTAAAAACAGGAACAGGTGACCAGCAGAAGGCATTTAGACACCAGAAGTGCTTTAAGTTACATAAAACTCAACACTTTGACACTCTGAACACTAAGAGAACAGAAGCTTTCACAGCTTTTTTAATCTTCTTAAACTTTTGACTGTTGCAGATCAAAAGGACAAAAGTCCTTTCAACTGTGTACTGCTAAAATTAGAAGGAAACACTTTACAATGGTTAAGTTTCTCCCGATGATGCATTTTCATACTGTGATTATTTTAAACTGGAAAATGAGTCCTCAAGATGAGATCTTTTAGTGAAGGAGATGGGATTTCCTTGTTTAGTATGAAATCCACAGTACCTTAGAACTGTCAGCAGCTAGTCTTGTTTAGAGATGTGACTGAACTATAACAACCTGCTTTCCTTCTGACAGACATCTCTGCCTGATCTGGACAATCCGTTTTCTAAGAAACTGAAGCATATCCTGGAGCAAATCCAGAGCCAAAAGCCCCACACTATGAAGGTAACTGCATTCTGCCTTAACTTATTCCTCATACTTGTTCAAAGGAACACCCCAGGCTTTGCCAAAACTTACCAGTGGCTATAGAAGGTTTTTTACGTATTGGGAGTCTTCCTGCACATCGGTGAGTTCTAGCATGATTTTTAGGCACAGGCATTTCAAATGTGCTTAATTCCCAATCAAAACTGCTTTTCAAAGGTAGTCAAGTCTAAAAGGTAACCATTTCATTCTGCAGTCCTCAATTCACATGAGTCTCTCCAGCTTATGCAGCGTGGAGATTTATTAGTTTGGGGGTTTTCCCCACCTTAAGAGAATCCACTAGGAGACACAGGAAAACTGTGCTCCCATCTAGTCTGACTGTATCCTAAAACTGTCTGTCTGTATCTCTTACCTTTGCAGCTGATGATAGTGAAGCAACGGGAGCAGCCAGAGATGCTTTTCCGCCAGTTCCTCGTAGAAGACAAGAGTATTTATGGAGGAGCCTCGTATGTGGATTTCCTCGTGTGTATTCACAAAGAGATCAGCCAGCTGCTCAGTTAAGGCAACTCAAGTAAAATGTTCAGTTCCTTTATGCCTTTGCAGGAGGGACAGTATTTGGTGCCTGAAGGCTGGCCCACACCAGACCCAGGCCTTCTGCTGTGCTTTACTGACCCTTTTCTGTGCTCTTTTTGTACAGTTTCATTTGATCCCACCTCTCCCTGAGTATTTTGCTTACTTCTTAAGCCATAGAATAGGAAGTTCTGCACTCAGGTATTAATCTTCTGGAAGTCCTGACTCTTCTCTACATGAATTGCCAGATTTCAGACTGCCAATGCTTAAGAGCATATATGGTATACATTTCTGAAAAGACAATTTAAAAAACTCTCAATTACTCCTTTTGCTAGTCATAAGTTGTACCAGAGCTGGGAAGGATGATCAGAATCTGTACAGAGAAGGAAAAAAGACAAAACTCTTATTTTTCTAAGTGAGAACATAGAGTTGAATCAGATTGGCAGTAAACACATAGTTCAGTTTGAAGAATTTCAAAGTCCTTCCTGTGAAGCAAATCTCTGTAAAGTAAATCCCTTTTTTCCGGGAAGGGACAAGTGTTACTTTCTACAGAGGCAGAGCTCCAGGGACCCTTCCACAGCCAGGGTTATCCAGGACACAGAAATGCCTCAGTTGTATAACTGGACTTGAGTAAGTGTAACAACAACAGGGATCACAGGAAGAACAGTAATCAATCCTTTTGCCACCTGTTGCAGATAATGCCACACTGTTATGGTACAATTCTGTCCTCTTGGGGGCAACAATTAGTTTAGCATACTATTTAATTACATTTTCAAAATTGCACAGGTTAGGCTTTATTCAGTACATTTGCTAACTGGAACATTGCCAACACAACTCAGAAAAATCTTTCCCTCAAAATTTCAGTGGCAGATAAACTGTGAGACAGTTGACACATTAACCAAAGGTTATTTGTGGTGCTATAAAGCCTCGTTTAATACCAGTTCTATTACAGTGACTTCCTCTCCCATGACTGATTTATTCAATGGTCACTGCTTTGAAAAACAAGCCTTTGCTAATACCAATATTGAAGGTAGAGTTTGGAAAGCCAGAGCCTTTGGAACAGCTGTTTACCTCAGATACTTCATCAGTCTGTCTGTCTGTCTGTCTCTTTAGGACCAATGCCTCTGAACGTGAGGTTTGAACTTTGCCGAACTTGAAAAGCTATTATTAAAAGAATTAGTGTTTTGAATAAAGCCAAAAACATTCAAAAGTAAGGTTAAGCCTCAGTAAAGAAAAAAGTGCCTTTGAACGTATTAGTGTTGCTACTTAGTATTAATTATTTAATATCCACAATAAGCAGTCAGAATGCATAATTTTTTGGTTCGACAGCTTATCTATACAGTCCTATTCTTGTCAATGAACAAGAGCTCTTGAAATAAGAGGCTGTATTACAAAAAGGTCCTCAACCTGAATTCAGCTGCCAAGACAAGCACTTTTTAGCTGTAGACATTACCCTGTAAAAAGTATTTGTTGCCATTTCATTTGTAAAATGACACCAGCAACATTTGTGTAAAGAAATAAGCAATTATTAAATATAACCTGTGTGTGTGTTTATTCTTTCATACCACAAGTTCTCCAAGGTTTTATGGCCATGCATCCAGCACTGTAGGTCACCTTCTCCTACTGTGACTCTCAAGACAGGCAGCTTACATGGCCTCAGCATTTTCAGTGTATTTCTGCTGTTGGCATCACCCGTGGCTGTGGTGAGAAGACATGAGCCAGGTGCAGCAAGGTGTCCCAAAGAGGGGCTGGTCAGAGCCAAGCTCAGGTAAGCCAAAGCTGTTCATACTGGCAGAGCTGCTGCAACAGAGCTCTGGCATGCCATGGGCAGTTTGTTACAGTGAGACGTCACGGTGGAGAACAGCAGTCATGACACTGACAGGTATCACGCAGACATTCTACAAGTGCAGTGCTTGGCTTCACCATAAACGGCAGAACTGTAGTATTTAACTCAAATTTTTATTTTAGACCTTTTCTTCTCCTTTTTCACTGTTGCAGTAATTATACGTACAATTACTTTCTGTTTCACAGAACTTGCCCACTGCTTCCTTTTCAGCCCATGGGAATGACCCTGTTATGAAAAGGGTTAGTGCAAGCTCTCTTCCACACTAAGTTGACATTGAGCCTGTTACACAATTGCCATTTCTGTTAAAGCAATAAGTTGCCACCAATATCAGTAATTCTGCAAGGAGAAAACACCTTTTCTACTATATACACAAACAGTGCGTTCATTTATCTGTCACTTTCAAATTGCTTAATGTGTCTTTATAAAGCCACAGGACTTAAGAGATGTTTTCAATGTAATGGGCTTGAAATGTTCCTGTATTGTTTTTTAGAGTGCACCCTGGATATTAAAATGTATAGCAGGGCATAGGAAACCAGCTGAATAGTCTAAAATTAATTCCATTACTTAATGCCAGTTAACTTTGATGATCATCTCAAAACTTTTCATTAGTTTCAAGCCTGAATTCCACTCCCCTGAACAAAGCATTCAGCACCTGTGAACACACACACCGATCCAGTGCTGGGGAAGAACCTCAACACCCTGAGAGTGTTGAGTGCCAACGTGCACAGCCAGCACTCCAGCCAGCTCCTTGTAACCAACACTGTCAGAGAGTGCACGGAATTCTCCAGTTGATTTACACACAACGATCTACAGGCGACCGGTGCCTGAAATTCCCTCTGAAGCCGAATGCTGAGACATCCTGAGTACCTTGTCAGTGCAGATGTTGAATCCTTCACTCAATTCACAGGGTCCAAGATAGTCCAAGCACTCTAAGCCTCCTGCAGAATGGAAAGACATGACAAGCTCTAGACAGGCACCCCAAATCAGACTGGAGGCATTAGGCATTTCATGAAGGTGGAAAGGGAGAAACTCATCAGGCTTTTTATCTGCCAGGAGAGCATGCTCAAATTAAATCTTCACTTAGTGAAAAAAAATACTCATCAGCTCAGTGATTTGTTTCTCAGCCTTATCCTCCCCTTCCTGTGGAAGTGTTACAAGTGAGAAATTAACTGACAACCACTAATGCAATTAAAAGCTTTTCATCTCTAGTCATCATTTCCATATGGTTCAAATCCCAGTGACTAACACAATGACCTGATGTTTTTACTGTATAGGTGTGTGGGTCAGTTGCTCGTCAACAACATGGACATCACACTTTGATGGCAAACGTGGCCCATCCAGATAGCTCTAGCGTAACCTAAACTCATTTCAGGGACATAAAAAGAGCTGGTTCTGC
>VZTJ01002876.1:442940-570689 GCA_013397795.1 Orthonyx spaldingii | reverse complement strand
TCCAGCTCTGGGGTCCCCAGTGCGGGACAGGTCCACAGAGGGCCATGAAAATGGTCAGAGGTCTGAAGCACCTCTCCTGTGAAGACAGGCTGAGAGTGTTGAGGTTGTTCAGCCTGGAGAAGAGAAGGCTTTGGGAAGACCTCATTGGTGCCTTCTTATAACTAAAGGGGGCTTATCTGAAAGACAGAGAAAGGTATCTTACCAGGGTCTACAGGGACAGGACAAGGTTTTGAACTGAAAAAGGGTAGGATTACATTTTAGAAGGAAATTCTTCATTGTAAGGGTGGAGAGGCAGTGGAGAGGTTGCCTAGAGAGGTTGTGGATGCCCCATTCCTGGAGATGTTCAAGACCAGGTTAGAGCTCTGAGCAATCTGGTGTAGTGGAAGGTGTCCCTAGCCATGGCAAGGTGGTTGGAACCGGGTAATTTTTAGCAGTCTCTTCCAACAGAAACCAATATATGATTCTATGATATAGTAAGGGCATTATTAAATATATAAGAAGAACAATTATCATTAGTATAAAATCCAGAGCCAACCAAGTGCATTTGGACTGTAAGGAAGTATATCAAAATTGTTGAAAAGGTTCCTTTAAAATGACTTCCGTTTCTTGTGAATAGAGGGAGAGCTGTACCAACTTTGGTCCTTGGCTAGAAACTACTTATCGAGGAAGAAGTCTATTCTTAAAGGAACATAAGGCTTTGTAAGAGTGTGCCTGGATGCTCAAAGCTACATTTAGTTTACTTGAACATTCATTTCCTGAGAAAGGGCCAACACAAAGAGCTTCCCAAAGAATCCAGCAAAAGCCCAATGGGATTTTCAAGGGGAAACTGTGCATTTGGACCAGATGATCTCTCAAGGTCCCTTCTAACTTCAAAAATTTTGTGAAGCAGAGTCAATCTTGCTTTCCTTGCTTTAACTCCTTTTGAAGAAGAAACTGTAAATCCAGTGTTGATTTAGGCCACCGAAGGTTCAGCAGATGTTTAATGCATTGCATTGTCATGGGAAGAGCTTGAGCCTTGATGTTTTATTGTTAGAGTCACTATCTTTAGAATGTGAATAAGGAATGAAAGAAGACATTGCATCGATGAAGAACAACCCTCTCTCGCCCCTTTCTCCCCCATCTGCCCTCCTGCAAGTATTAATCTGTAACCACAAAAGAGAAAAAGATAAAGAAAATTCATCTGAGCAACCAGCATCATGGTTAATTGCGAACACTGCAGAATTCTATCCCATGGTTGCCAGACAGTAGCAAGTGCCTAATGCAGCAACCTAACCTCATACCTGTGACACTGCAAAGTGAAAGGGG
Organism: Orthonyx spaldingii; assembly: GCA_013397795.1. Classification (NCBI taxonomy): domain Eukaryota; kingdom Metazoa; phylum Chordata; class Aves; order Passeriformes; family Orthonychidae; genus Orthonyx; species Orthonyx spaldingii. The sequence goes on along the minus strand of VZTJ01002876.1, from coordinate 569,384 downwards.
TGTTTAGCACAGAAAAATCCCAGCTGATAATTCAGTTTTTACATAGGTTGTGAGCAGATGTCCCGGGGAGCTTAAACAAGAGATAGTAAAAAACTGAGTACCTTAATCACTTACTTCAAATTATACACAGGCTGAGATTCATGCATTTCTACAATAACAATAAAAATAGCATTTCTAGGCTGCCCTGCTTGCAGTGGTCCAAAAGACCACCAAGCCACATCTTGATCTTAGACACGTCCACTTTCACAGAAGCTTATTCTTAAATCATCCACTTATACACAGTGCTAACAAAACCTGACTGATGAAAGCAGTACTAACTTCTTCTTACATGCAAGACAATTTTTGAAAGAAAACAATACAGAGGCTTATACTTGTTGGACAGAGTTAGAAAATAATAATAATAATAATAATAACAACAATAATAAAAGGAGTCACTACCATGTTTCACTTTTGTCTTACGCCCTTCCCAAAGAAACAGCCACACCACAGTAACCCCATCCCAAACCTAATGAGGTGCCTAGCAAGCATGGAACTTACAGTTAGGGACTAACAGAGTTGCAAAAAAGAATTAAAATGTTTAGCTGGATAGGCAAAGTGAAAACGTAGCCGCTCATAAAAGTTGAAAGAAAACTGCTTCATCTTGGATAGCCTGGGTGGTACTGGCTGAGCATATAATGAATGTTTCCTCTGCACCACTCAAAAACTAAGCCCTCCTTGCAGCATTTTGCACCATTTTCTAGACCACCCACTCAGATGAGGATACACAAACCACATGTGCTAGGAATGTCTGCCCTGCACTGAAAGCAGTATCAGCATTATGACCTTATTCCTTGCACAGCCAGGATTTTAATACAAACTTGCTTGTATTTTCAATTCCTTTGATTCTTTAATGGTTTGTATGTAGTCACTGGCTATTAGATGTTTAATGATTTGAAAGAGGAATGTAATTGTGGGAAAACCCCAGCATTATCAGAGTAGAAATATTTTTAGCAAATATTTCCTGTCCTTTTCCTCCCCGAAAGAGATAGGCTTTATTTCTAAATCTTACTAAAAAGCTGCAACTGACAACTTCACAAACCCACTCTTTCCCAAATAGCACTCAGACCTTGCATTCTGTCTCTCTGTGAGCAAGAATAAAAGGTAATAATTTATTCCTTGCTGTGACGAGAAGGGTGAAGTTTACTAACAGAAATCCTAGCTTTAGAGCATCAGTTCTCTGAAGGAACATAGGAAAATGCATAACCCATTTGATGGAAGATTCGGGAAATGGTTACTTCCCATCAGAATAATACTGAATGATAATAAGAATACATCTGCTTCATTCACAGGCCTACATTTGACTTCACTCAAATTTCCAGACTGAAAAAATTAAAAGTAAATGAAAAATGCAAGATTATTGCTTTACAGTACAATCAGTCTGGCTGAGGTAAAACACAGAATGTAAGTCAGATGCAATACTGAAACAAGTGTGAAACAGACATTAGCATCCCAAACAATAAAACCTCTTAAAGTTTTTTATGTTGCTGCAATCTCAATCTCCCTTTGGCTCTACTCAGCAACAAATGCAGATTTTACAGTAGCAAACCAAAGCAGGTGTATTACGCATCTCTTCTTTACACCATTTTTTCTTTCCCCCCACTCCACCCCCGACCCCAGGGCTTTGTTTTCACTGTGGTAATACTTCTCTTTCCTGTATAGTCACAGTGGCATTTCTTGCTGTTCAATCAAATGCAAGGCCCTTACAGTGAGTGTGCTTTGATGTTAATTTATCTGCCCAGACACAGAGCCAGCCTTGTAAATGTCATTGGTTTAGCAGTGTTAATGCACTGATTAACTCCCAAGCATGCACGAGAGCACTGTAGATATATGTGTTTTAGTCCCTGTCATCTGTTAGTAAGGCTTTCATGCCCAGCAGTTAAAACTCTGTACAGTGTACAAAGTAGCTTCCTGGTGTACATTACATTCTACTGTACACTGCTTCACAATTAAGAAAACTATTGAGGCTCATAAACACACATGCCCCACACTTGTTAAACTTTGGAACATGTCTTATTTCACTGCTTATTTTTGTAGTTCCTGATAGCTCCTGCTGTGGCTGAAAACCCGACAAAATTTTCATTGTGATGTTTAATTTCTGCAAGCCACGGACCAATGAGCAAACACAAAACAGATTCTGTAGACTGAAATAAGAGTTTACTAAAAGATAGTCTGTCATTAAACTGCAAGTGGTAAAAGATGGGATATGGTGTATATGAACAAATCAATGCAGTAAGATAATGCATCCAAAAAACCAAACAAAAGAGGCAGTTTTCACTTCAGACAACTCTACAGCTTTCCCATCAATTTTGCAAAATAAGTGACAGGTCTTGAAATCAATGGGTCATTAAAGAGACCCCAAAATCCTGGTATAGCTTCTAGGAAAGGAAGATTATACCAAGGAAGGATCAAGGACTCAAACTAGATTGTGAAAGTACTTTATTTCACTGTGAGAATGGGAAAGAAGAACAATGGGTCAAGCAAAACCCAAGAACTTGTAATTTCCTTCCCAGAGACTAAAAGAAACTTTAATAGAAATATACTGGGCTCTCCAAACGCACTGTACTGTGTGCATTTTGTTTCTGAAACTGAAAGCATAGACTTTTCCTAAAAACACCAAACCAATGACGAGAGAGAAATTATCAACCATTTCTTACTGTCCAAAGGCTGAAGATTGAGCACAGGTTTAGTTTTACCTTGGAAGACTCCCTTCACTTCAGTGTACAAGAGGAGGAAAGGAGGGCCCTTCCTCCTTTCTAGCTCTTTTTCTTTAGCATGGACTAAGATGGCCTTCAAATTTAGATGATAACTGAAATTTTTGTAAAGCCTCTCAGATGATTAGAACTTGTGAAAAAAAAAAGAAAATTAAAAAAAATTTAAAACTGGTCTACCCAATTGGACATCCACTTTCTCAGGAGGAAAGTTATGAGAAAATTGTCTTTGCTACTGGATACAACTACTGCTCTAGTAACAGTGACTCATGCTGAGAATTACTTTAGATATTGGAATTTACCGCTAATCTCTGTCTGTCTGGTCCAAATTCTCTCATATAAATGTTTTAAACAGCTTTATGTCGAGTAGAACTCCAAAATATTTGTTGACAAAACACTTTAACCCATCCCAAAGATTAGTGCTCATAGACATTAAATACTTGGAAGGGTATCTTTTTATTTTTCCTTTAAGAGAAATATGAATGTCTGAAATAAAGTGAATATAGACTTATTTTGTTTCCTTAAACAAAATTAGATGAAAATAGCTAACTTTAAAATTTAGTCACTCTATTTCTATCAGAGTTTTGGGAAAAAGTCAACATACACATTGACACCAACAGTCTATTTTCTTCTCTCTCTCACTGAATTAGAAAATTTAAGAGCCTAAGGATGATCCACAGTTTGCATGAAATTCAGCACTGATCTGATACTGTAATTGCTGTCATCTCCCTTTTAAGCCTATTCACCTAGTTTCTCTTTTCCTCCACCCCTTTTCTCAGTGTATAATAAAGCTTATCTGGTATTTTAAGGGTAAAATGATTCATTTCACCATTTCTACAAAAACAGTGCAATAGTCATACTAGAAGTATCCCCTTCTGAAACTCAATGAGTCTTTACCATGAGACTTAGTTAGAAAAGTCTAAATGGACAAATTTCCATATACATCTGGTATAACTAAAAGACAGGAAAGTTGAACACACATTTGTAGACCAAAGGTTTTTAAGGTTGCTTTTAGATTACCAAACATTTTTCTATAAAACAATCAATAAAAATTGAAGTTTATCCCCTTTACATGCACCCCTTTTCCCTACCCCATCGTCACCTGCCTTCTGTCAATAGTAAAGTTAACATTACACTCCCACTCCTCCAACCCCTCCCCAATTGCACATTAAGACATGGACTTAAAAGAACAACATAATTCTTCAAGTATGCTTCATGCCAATCATCAATAAGAGTCATAACATTACTGAAAAAGTACACTTATTCTTTGGAAGCCTAAGGAGGACTTCCTGTGGAGTATGATCAAACAACATTTTAAATAAGAAAAAAGCCCCCCAACCCAACATGTATCGTGCCCTTTCAAAAAGAGTAAAGTGTAAAATTTTCTTTGGACTTAAAGAAACAGTATTAAGATTTACCATCTGAATAAGAAATAACCCCAATAGTTTTTCAGTGCTGCACAAACTGTGCACATGAAACAGTAAGTCATAAAGATACTACTGTTCAGCTCTACACATAGAGACTACATGTGGCATACAAGCATACACATGACATACTGGCCTGTCTAGTAACAAGATATATCTTTTAGTCTGGTAAACCTGAATAAACCTTTGCATCCAGAAGTATTTTTAAAATTATTATTTTATCTTTTCATTTAGGAATTTGGATTTTTAATACAAAAGTGATGATTTCATCAAGAAACCATCAGCAATATAAGAGCATGAAGCACTGATGTGAAACTAAGTACACATCCTCTCATTTGATCATGCATAAACAAGGATCCTGATTTTAAGAAATAATGGATGGTATGAAAGAATACTCATTTTTATAGATAAAAAATTCTTCTGGAAACACAATCAGGTTATTGAACAGATACCTAAATCTGGAAAGCTTAAAAAGCACATATGCGTGTGTGTGTATATATATATATACATACAGGTGTGGTATATGTGTATATACAAACACACACATGTAGATGATATCATACATGTATATTTATTACAACATTTAACTGTATAACAACATTTTTTTTTCTTTTCAAAGAAAAGGTTTTAATTTAGCAGTTGTAAAAAACCAAACTAAATCAGAAAAAAATCCCCAAAACAAACTAAGCAGATCATATACTATATGAACAAACAATAATGGTATGCAAAAAGTTTTATGGTAGAAGTGAGTCACTGGCAGCAGAAGAGTGTTGAAACTCAAAGTAATAAATAGCTCCAAATTAAGAATTTTCTACAACATTTTCTTTAAAAGACAGGACCAGTACTTTTTCTTTTTTGATGAGCTCCTGCAGAACACCTTCACTCTAATATATATTTAATTTTGCAACATTTAAACGGACACAAGAATGTAGACTGCAAGAGTTGCCAGATTCAGGACAGTATACATGACATTTTTTGTTAAAAGTCTTATTGGTTTATTCACTGAGGCTAGGCAGCAAGTCATATGAACCTATTTGGTGTACTTTTAAACCACGGTCAATACCAATAGGTGGACAGAACCAAGGACCTGCAGTCCAACTTGCTGTGGTCCAACCCAATGTGGTAGACAGGAAACGAAATATAGGACCACTGCTTGGTCGCCAAGTTTGTATCTTGTTTCCTGGAACTGCAGAGGTGGAATCAAGACTGTAGGGTTTTAACTGAGTAGAGAAAGATAGCAAGAAGTGGCATTTTAATATGAGTAAGGTTACTAGGCTTGTGAAAGTACTGCATCAAAAGAGCACACAAGGGACCCCACAGCTTGCAATATCTGGTACTGTCACTCAGTGACTCATTGACTTTAGGATACATGTATGCAATAATAAATAGATCAGTTATGTAGTAAGGCAGTGTGTTGAACATGCACTCATCTTGTGGACTTGAACACCACAGAGAGAGATACATGATATCATACACATTCATTAAGAACAAGTATTTTTGTATGGTTTTCTGTGTATTTTTTTTTCAAGGCTATCCAGGCAAACTCTTCCAGAGCATTTTCTTCTTGAGAAGAGTGGTCCTCTGAGTCTGGTCACTTTTTCTCTCCCTTATCAAGAGACTGGCTTTAAGGAAAAATAAAAGCTGAAGAGGCTTTTGTTTTTTCCCCTCCATTTTGGTCGCATCATTCTGCATATGTCATTTAAAGAACAGCTTTTGATGCAGCCATATGCTGAATCCTCAGGAGGTTCCAGATGTTTCCAGATAACTCTGTAGTTTACGGACTGTGGTTTTGTCCAGTGAACAAAGATCAAAGTCAAAGGTTGTATTTGTGATATGAAAGTGTCCAGTTTCTTCTATAAGATTTACTATCTGAAAAAAAGAGAAAAGATGCAGTTGGAAATCCCAGAAGTTTTACATGCCCACTGGAAGTATTAACAAGTACCATATGAAAGGCCTAAATGAGCCAAATTGCCCCAATACTTGCAAGTTTAACCATTATCCTTAGAATTCACTTCCTTTCTGACATGCATTATTTGTCCAGACTACAGTACCTTAGGTTTTCTTTTTAGACCATCATCAGCCTTAATGTCAGCATATCTATCTGCTGTTCCAGCTAACCTTAAGATTGGCAATATATTTTTCAAATGTTCAAAGAAAATCTGCTTATTTTCTAATTCAGTTTAAAAATAAAGGGGGGCGGGGGGCAACATTATACCCTTAAGCTCAAACAAATAATTAAAAAAAACCAGATAGATCTCTGTAATATTTATTCTGTGCATAGCTGCTAAGCAGGTTACATTAGGAAATAATTGGTGTAAGTCTTTCTGCAAGCAAGGGACAGAAAGAAATCATTAGAGAATCTAGTCAATGTCAAACAAAAAATATATTCAAGAGCTCTTACATGAACTGTTAGTTCACACGCTAGCAGTCACTTTCTGAGTAACAGAGTCAAATCTACTTTTTTTTTAGCCAAATCAACCATGGAAGGACTCCTAGCAAGGTCATAACATCACTTAGGTTGTGGGGTCCTCATCCTTGGAGATATTCCAAAGTCATGTGATATAGATGCAGGCAACTGCCTCTGCATGTCCCTGTGATCTCCAGAGATTCCTTCCAACTTTAACCATCCCACGATTCTGTAAAATCAACAGTAGATACCTAACTTGTGCCTTTCTGCAGTTTTGACATTGTCAGTCTCTGAACTGTAGTCTGTATTTTTAAAGAGTGGTCATACTCAACATCGAATTGCTGCAAAAATAGCTCCAGATATGTTAAGCTCCAGGATGCATACCTACCTTGAAATAACACTGAGCATCTTGAAAAGCCAAAGCATTATTTGTCAGAGAGGGCTAACACAGTGCCAACACACTGTTGCTGTAAATCTCTTAGGTGCTGTTTCATTCCAAGAGACAGACATGCCAAGAGCACACAGAAAGGCACCCCACCCTGAAGTAGCCTCTGGGTAGCTCATGGACTGACAGAGCAACACAGCTCTTCTCAGTCCTTCCAACCACCCCTTGTGCAGCACTCAGGCTACACTCCAAGTCCTGTCTCCAACCTCCTGTTGGAACCCGTTTGAAATCTGTTTAGTTTTGGGGCTTCCACATACACCTCCACTGAAACACTACTGCGAGATATTTCCTTGATTGTTTTGAGCTTTACTACGGTGACCACAATTCCTTTTCCACAGCTGGAGGAGATACAGATGTATGCACACATGGGTTACAGAATTAAAAAGACAAATCTGGCGGGAATAACCAACTCCACAAAGAACAATGAATTTAAACTGAATATTTTGTAGTTTTCCACTCTCCATGTCATTATATAAACAGCTATTTTTTCTTCTCAGACTACAGAAGTAAAGACTAGGTTGATGATAAATGAAATATGAAATGTGTATTGTCAGGCATGAAATGGCACAGACCAGGACAGATTAAACAAAATGGAAAAAAGATCAAATAATAAAAGGAAATGCTTGCTATAACAAAAATCTCCCTTTCCAATCACCCTTTATTTTCAAAGGCAGGAAAAAATAAAAATAAAATCTGTTTAAACTGGTTTGCAGCTGTCCAAAATTCTGAAAGTACTTGGACAAAATCCTGCTTTTATTAACACATCATTTAAATCTGTACCTCTTGGTTTCAATTTCTTTTCTGTATGGGAATTTTTAATCTAAAATGACTAACTTAATTCGTCCGCTTGTTGATTCACAGATTCTTGTAACACTTTTCCATCCCCTACTGTTCCGCAATTGACATGAGGAAAAAAAAAAAAGGGGGGGAAAAAACTGATTGATATCAGAAGCAAACTTTGGTATGTATTGTTATTCTCATTTCTGGCACTCTCTCGAGCCTCCATCTAATAGAGCAAAGGTAAGAAGTCAATCCAGCCTCCTTTCGTAAAGTTTGGAATCTAATCTTGGGCTTGCTCTCTGAATATCCACTGTGAGGCAAATAAATGACTGCACAAGAAGTTTACAGAAGTATAGGGCAGGAAAATGTAGCTATGTTGAACAACTCTGTCTAATGCTTCCTTGCAATACTGTGAAAGAATACCACCCGTAGTAACTCCCACTGCAATATACTTGATTTTAGAAACAAATATTATACCAAAGTGTTAACACATGTATTTTTAAACAGCACTGCATATTTTAAGAAATGGATAAGGACTTCTATTGATCAAGTTCTGCTTTGGGCTTTTAAGCTCTAGGTCAAGGGAAACATAAACATTTTAAACATATCCCTCATCCAGCCCCCAAGAGATACAGTCACTATGTCTGGGCACCTGGCAAATGACTGAAATGAACCCCAAAGGCTTTAATAGATGTACAAAAATGTATCAAGATAAACCCAGACAGCTCAATGAAAAACACCTGCCTGTGTGCCAGTCAATGACAAATTCATGACTTACAGTATTAGCATATGCATCCTTGTGCTATTCAGAAATTCCTCAAAAAGAGTAAAAGGTTGAGATTAGTTGCTAGGATGTCTGACAGTTCTAACATTAAAAACACAGCATTAAAATATTTTATTCCAAGGGCTCAGGCTGCAAAGAACAAAAATATCCCATTTGCTCCTGCAGTATAAGCTTTGCTTTTCTGCTGTAAATTACATCTCTGTTTACATAATGTCTCTCCAGCTCAGTTTCATCATTATCCATCATAGTATAACTATTTATCAGCCTTTAAACAAGCAAATGAGTGTGTTTGTATAAGGAAGCCAAAGTGCAACTAATGACAGTCATTTTTCATTTATGGAGGGTTTTAGGCCATATGATAGTTTCCAGACCTCCAAGTTGCCCTAGCAGAAAATTCTAGGAAGGTAGTTGCCATCTGAAGTTAAGCACCTTGTGGACATAAACAATGTAATTTTCAGCCATGCTGCATGCTCTCCATTTCTTTCTTATGCCTGTGCTGCCTAGTGCACTGGTTTTCAGATTTTTTACCAGCTGAAGATATGACTTCTGATGCCTCAAAATAAGATAAAGTCTTACCAGAAATGTTGCTGCCTTTTGTGAGCTCATGCTAACATTTTCTGTACTGAAAATGCAGAGTTAGAAACATTGCTTTAGCCAGCCGAATTTGAATATATTGGACATGCAGCATTAACATCTGATTGCAGACTCCGTAAAAAAAACCAAAAACAAACCCTCAGCACTGTAAATTCCAGCCTCTTTTTTTACAGTGAAAGACTGGTAGAGGAATTTGTTTGTAAATGTAATTTCAGACCAATTTCTGTCTTGCCATGGTCCAATATTCATACAAAAACTGCTCAGATGATTCTCACAGGACTAATTTCTTGGTCAAACATTCTTCTTTACAGGTCTTCTCCCTCTTGGGCAATTCTTATATGTCTGTAAGTAGCATTTAATATTAGAATTATTTTGCTATGTATCTAGGCACTTGCACTGCAGTATCACATCTCCTACCTTCTCCCTTTCTCAGCTTCCTTTAACAACATGTCTCAAAGAGAAATGCCTCTCTTGGGAAAGAGCCAGATTCACAAACAGATACATTTTTCTCATTTCCAATTTGGCTGCATTCCTGTTTGCTGCCATGTCTATGGACTTGGTAACAATTGAGATTGAACAAAAAAATTAAAAAAAGAAAACCATTTTCATGTCCCTCAGTATAAGTTTGAAAAGCCTGTGCTTTCACATGATATCAACGCTGCCTTTTTTTTTTTTTTGCAAGTCTCTTCTCTAAAAATTCCCTCAAAGTTCTTCAAAGATTGTGCAGGAGACTTACCTGCCCTAACATAAACTAACAAGATGACAACTGCCATTCAGGAACACACAACTTCATTCCACTTCAATACCAACACCACCTCTAAAACTCTTGCAGCTGTCTACAATTCTCTGTTGCATATTTTTGCATCTGATCCCTCTTCTCATGCAGTAACCACAATCCCTTTATGCAGTTTTGCACCTGGCTGTCCTCGCCTTGGTACTTCCTACAATCTCTATATACTTGTATTTCTTCGTCTAGAAGTTTCATATTAATTCCTAGAAACTTTCTCAGCTCTGTATCTTTTTAATTTCTGTGCACACTGGAAGTATTTTACATTAACTACATAGTTGCAAAGCAGTAAGGACATTTAAGATGGGATGGCAGATTATTTTTAATGTAGAGGAGAACTGATTCTCTGCAAGTTATCCATTAAGTATAGGAAAGATATTCCTATAAATGGATAAAATCATATGAATTAATGACTTGTAGAATATTAAGGAATTAAAGGTTTTAAATCGAAGTTGTGTTTCATTTTATAGCAGCACAGACCATTCATTAGTGCAGACAGGCTAACAGGCTACTGGTAAGTAACTTGGCTCTCCACTGACTCCTGGTAGACCTCTGCAGCCAGTATTATGCTGTTATCAGCAGAATGGAACCGCTATCCCAGCCTGCACAGTCTGGCCATAAATCCAGCTTTCACTGGGGCTGTACCGACAGCCTGCAAATGCTCTGGAACATAGGAAACAATCTGCAAGAACAATTTCCCCCAGGAAGGCAACACCAGTTCTACATCAATCGAACTTTCATAACGTAAGTAATAATGTATAAGTAATCATGGATTACGGCATTATAATGCCTCACTCTTAATGCAGATTGTGAGTAAAAGTTCGTGATGAAGGCTTTCTCTGGTTTGATAGTCTCAAGAGAAAAAAAAAGTCTAGTTGAAAATGCACAACAATATCCTGTTCTTTTTCATTTACTCAGAATAGGATATTCTACATTTCCAGCTCAGTTATGTTTCTTTTCACATGATTTTTCCTTGTATTAGTAACTTCCCACAAGTTTTACATTACTCCAGTATTAGAATGAAGGCATTTTAGTGAACAAACCCATTATTTTTCTAACAAAACAAATACTTTTTCGCCATCAAATAAATGCTGCTAGTGAGAAAGAGAATGAGGGGTTTAACTTGGAATGAGGGGTTTAACTTGAAGCACTTTAGTTTGAAATGTTTCTTAGGATGGTCAAATAATTTCAATTGGAAAGGATTTTGCTAGTCCCAGCCCCTGCTCAGAGCAGGCTCAGTTGAGGAGTCAGATCTGGCTACTCCAGGCTTATCCTGTCAGGATTTCAAAAGCTCTAGACCACCATCATGGGAAAAAAAGAGAAGGTTTCTTGTTTTTGTATTTATTTTGCATAAAACGTTTTGAAGTTGATTTTCTTTTTCAAAATTCCACATGAAGCCACCTAAGCCCGATGGTCTGCAGGTTGTCAATACAGCCCCAGTGAAGGCTGGGTTCATGGCATGACTGCCCAGGCTGGGACAGTGTCGCAATTCTGCACTGACAGCTGCTAACAGCAGTACTGGCCACAGATGTGTATCAGAAGCAATACTATTTAGAAGCTATGCCTTGGATAACTGGAGAAGGGAGTGCTCAGGAAGCAAAGATAGTGTGTGAATTTAAAACATGGGCTTCTCCAGGTTCAATTTAATGTGAACTCTTTGAGAATGAATGAATAATGTTAAGTGGATAGGGTGTTGCAATTCCTATCTTTTAGCCTCCAGCAAAATAATTTCCCAATGTAGATAAATATTTGGCTTTGCCATCATTCTGAAAGCATGCTTGGGTTCCCTTTGTAGGAAAAGAAAGCTTGGGAGGCAACAATACATTAAATAGGAAGGATAACCAATATGCATCATTGTGTGTTATAAGATGAAATCTGACAAAGCCACCAGAATTCATCTTTAATTAAGAATATCATTAACCAAGACTTTCCTTTTCAGTGACCTCACAGTAGATTTCTCATCTTTACTCACGATATTGAGCCTGAACTAACACAGTGGTTAATGCTGGAGCTTGAAAAATATTGTTAGAACACTTAGTCGAGAAATGTCACAAGTGATTGCAATCATTAAGAAGTGGTAAAAATTTTCCACTTCACAACATCTCTAAAACTGGGACATAATTGTGCTAAACATAATAAAACCATATGTGCTACAATTGCATTTGCTTTGTTTGACAGTGCTTATTGTTTAATCTTCACAATTTGCAATCCAATAGTACCTGACAATACCACCCAAAACCAAGAATACTTTCTTTGCTCTTACTATTGCATAACCTTTCAACAAATTTAGAGCCTTTTTGGTTTGTACACTTTCATATTTTACTTGGTCTATGACTTCAGAAGATTCAATGACTATATTATGTTTTTCTTCAAAGTGGGCTTTGCTTTGAATTCCATGTTTTCTGCTTGCCATAGAAAAAAAACCATTTCAATTGGTTCAGAGACAAGGATGGTCATTTTCAGGAAAGAAGCAAGATTTTTATCAACTGACAGTGCACAGCTGTATCCATTCTCCCATTCTGTTTTCATAATTATTGATACAATACATGAAGAAACATAACAATTTTCTTTTTTAAAAAATTTACCTCAGACATTTTTTTTTTTTTAAATTGACATTTAGAGAGACAACAGAGTTTAAGTTAAGCGTAAAAAATTCCCCAAGCTGCATGTAGGAGGTAATGAGCTTCTACGGACTATACAGGCTTGAAGGCTATTAAACCTCGTTACAAAGTTTTAAATGAAGGCAAAAAGATAGATGTGACTTCATAATTCCAATGAGCACACTGTGATAGTGCATGAGAGTGCTCCTCACCTGCTGTAGTACATGTCTCTCTCTCAATGTCATTAATCTTCTGTGGAGCTCTACTAGTTCATCAAGATATGCCTAGAAACAAATCCCCCCCCCATAAACAACTTGTTAATTAAGTCATAGCAACGTAATGCATAAACTTCAGATGTTTTCAAAACCAGTACAAATGGAAAACTTACTTGAAATCTTGGACTCATATAATATCCTGAGTTGGAAGAGACCCAGAGGGATCACTGCATTCAGCTCCTGGCTCTGCACAGGACAACGCCAAGGGTCACATCATGTGCCCGAGAGCATTGTCCACTGTCTGGCCTTCTTGAACTCTGTCAGGCTGGTGCTGTGACCACTTCCCTGGGTAACCCATTCCAGGGCTTGACCACCTTCTGGGTGAAGAACCTTTTTCTAATATCCAACCTCCCCTGACTCAACTTCATGCCATTTCCTTGGGTCCTGTCACTGGTCACCATGGAGAGGAGATCAGTGCCCGCACCTCCTGTTCCTCTCATGAGATCTTCCCTCAGTCAATGAGGTCTTCCCCTGCAGTGTCTCTTTTCCAGGCTGAACAGACCAAGTGACCTCACCTGTTCCTTGTAAACCTTCCCCTCTAGACTCTTCCCATCTTTGCAGCTCCCCTTTGGATGCTCTCTAATAGCTTTAAATTCTTCTTACAGTATGGCACCCAAAACTGCACACAGGACTTGAGGTAAGACCAAACTCTTCTTTGAGGTGTATTTTTTCATTAATAGTCTTTATCTTAATGCAACCTAAATATAAATTTTTGTGGTTTTCTAAGATATTTCATGCTGACAAAAAACTTCATAGGTGGTCATTTGCTGTAGAAGATAAACTCTGTATCTCTATTGTGCCAAAAAGCATCAAAAGGTTGAGGATGCCAAAACATCCTGATTCAAATGCCAATGCATCTTTAGAAAACATATCCCACCTTTCCATGTAAGAACCAAACTCAAAGACTCAGAATCAAATCAATTTTTTTTCTAGTGGTATGTAATTATTTCTTTTGTGTGAACAGGGAGACAGAAGGAGAGAAAGACCAAGCAAGATTAATCCAAAGGTAAATTCCAGTGCTTCTTCCCTGGGACGTCAAACATGTCATGTTGAGGTACCTGAGCCCATCCCGGGACATTGGTCGGATAGCTCCGCTGTATGAAACCACCCCTTGGAAAGCGAAATGGTTTCTCCCTGAGCTGCCTTACCTGGATATGTTAATGCTCCTATATTGATTAACCATAACCTGTCTCCTGACCCTATCCCTTGCTCCTTCTGTATCTTCCTGCCTCCCTCTCCTCCCCTGTGCCCCCTGCCCTCTGGCTGGTGCCCTATAACAAGGGTCTCCCAAGGCCATTCGGCCTCTTTTGCCTCTGGACCCCTTCAGGAATAAAGTGCTTCTGGAACTCCATGCGACTGAGCCCTCTGTTAACCCTGGTAACGCATGAGCTATCTAGCTGGGGGGAGGTGGATAAGGAATTCCCCTGCCAGAACACTGGCTGGGGAAAGGGACAGAATTATATGCTCAGTACCTGGCTGTACTGGCCAGTGGCGTCTTCCGGAGCCTCCAAGATGCTCCTGGTATAAGCAGAAGTTCCACCCGCCCCACACCTCACCCCTCGGGACAGCATCAATGTCCCACCTCTCCAGCCTATTATCAACTTTCTCCTTCAGCCTGAGCCATCAAAAACTTTCTTTTTTTGCTTGTAAGCCAATATACGGCACTCAACCTAAACAACTAAAAACCAAACCAAAAGATCAGAGCAATAAAAATCTAGCTCCTGCAGATAAAAATCTAGATACTAAAAACCTAGATACTGCAACTTTCATCTCTTGCCTTAAGTTGTCACAAAATCTACACTAATACCAGAAAAATACAAGCCTTCAGAGAAACTTGTCCATAGTGGGCAATTGTGCTATGTTCAATCATGTAAGGATTGAGAGCTCTTGCCCACAACCAGTAGACAGATTTCAAATCAAACTATCTCAGTGTTAAATGGTAACAGTTGCTTCGTATCATTTTAGTTAAATCACACTGCCACTGCCTTATGCACAGCCTTCAGAAAGGATTCTGGAAAACAGATTATTTTTTTTTCCCTAACTGATAGATTTCCTGGCTGGGAATACATCTGTGAATTCTCATCTACATTTCATTCCTCTCTGAAGCACAACACAAACTCACAGTGAAGAGTAGATAAAATAAACAGATTGTATCTATCTTTTAGGCAGATTCCCAGCTGGTGAAATTTGCCAAATCACTGGATTGAAAAGATGGAAAAAAATTTCAAAATATGAGAGAAGATAAAAGAATTTCAGAAAGAAAAGAGAGAAAGACCAAACTCCTAAAGGAATCCAAAGCAAAGACATACTACGATTTTCATTCTGTAACAAAGGTTGGCATTTGGTAAGCACATTGGTATCATATTCTGGAGTAGTTTATTGCTACTTCATTGTTATTTACCTTATCACAATCCCCATTCTTCATTTGTTTATCTGTTTTGTTTTGCTTTATTGGACTTTTCACTTCTAAAATCTGGAAAAGAAAAAAAACACTGTAAAAAGTAAACGCATGACTGGATACAATTACATATGGAAAACAGTGCTGTTAATAACACAGACTCCAAACTGAGCTTTTTCATTCTTTAATCCATATAACCTACTCATATTTTTCAGAACAAAAAGTAACTTACAGCAGAAAATGCTTAGGTACTGGAAGAAGGTGATAGTGATATTATTAATCCTTAAAAGAAGGCATTTAATGTCATTTAAAGCCCTCTCAACAGTTTTTTTCCCTATCTTTTGCATGCTAGTAGGATAAGAGGTGATTTGGCAGGTACAAAATGATGCTGAGGGTCTCTCCAATGTCTTTGAAATGTCTCATTATCACTGTTCTTTTCCTGCTCTTTCCCCTCCCAATGCTAACTCTTTTCTTTGACAACAGAGGTTTTGAAACAGTCCTTGAAATGACTGCATGAGTTGTAACTGAAAAAGAAAGTGATGGACAGTAATTTCTTTTGCATTTATGTGGTACCCTTCCTTCAATGCCACTCACATCCATTTACTATCACACATACAAACCAATATTGCTTCATCTGATACTGAAACAGATCCATCAGCAAGCAGCAGGACACCATGCTTGATTTGACACTTTTATGACTAAAGGCAGAAATATTTTGGGGGAAAAGAACTGTTGATTGTTCTTTCAGTTTTTCCCCAGAGAACACTTTTTTGAAGTGAAAAGAAAAATCACTGTATAATTCCTAATCTAGAATATAACCAGTTCTTCTGAAAAACATCTAAGAAAACTAAGTAATCACAGATAATGGGAGATTATGTTTCACATTTCCTTGTAAGTGAGACTAACATCACTAGCATGATTAACTCCAAAACCATACCGAACAGCCACAACACAGGATAAAACTCAGCAATTAAAACAGGGAAATAAAGCGTGTCAGAACAAGTCTTCTGGAAGCCTCACCGACATTTTTGCCCGAGTCCTCTCTCATTTCTACTTCCCTTGGACTAAATGACTAAATTGCATGTATGCTCCCTAGGCTGACCAGCATCTTAAGAATACACCTGGCAGACAGTTATTTCCCTATCTAGAGAGAGTGACTGCAGATCTGAGTTAACCTCACTTGATTTACTTAGCCAAGAGTGATGCATGTTCAGAATCAAAACATACATTTTTCAAGAATAATTCTAATACTTCTATTCAACACCCTCTAGGGTTACTGCTATGTAGGTCAGTAGAAGAAAAGTTCTGTCTTGAAAAGAAACCCCATCCAACCCTACAAAAAACCAGGCCTTTAATTATGGATTCAGTACCTTTTAGATGCTTTTATTGTTTTCACAGGAAGAAAATTCTTGGTTTCAAACAGAACCTTACCAAGAACACAGTATATTTGAAAAACTGCTTCTTTACAATGCTCTGATGTGTAGTTAAAATCTAACATTGCTTAAGCACTCTTGTTTAGATGAGATACAGCACAAATCACATCTGAGAAAGCTTATACGAATACTAACTCTGTCTTAGCTTTTCAGTTCTATAAAGGAACTTTGTCAACACAAACCTGATTTCACCAGTAAAAAGTATCATCCTGGCAAGCAGCACTATGCTACCAAGAAGAGATTTCAAATGTGGCTACAGTACACACGATTTGAATTGTCACAATGCTTCCCGAAATTTCTAATTTGCAGCTTGATTATAAAATTTAGCTCAATAAAAGAAATGGAAGAAGGTATGTGACATTCAATTTTAGCTGGCACACACCTATTGTTTGGAGTGTCTAAATGTGGAGGTAGACCTTCTACTACATCACCAACATGCAAAGGAACACACAAGATGTGACTGACTGGGCTGCTGATATTTACACTTACAATTACTTAACAATTACACTGGCTCTTTAGAAGCCAGTCTTCATTAAACAACAAGCCATAGACAGATTTTTTTACTTTTCTTATGCTTATGTGTCCAGTAAATGCAATATTCTTCATCCTTATAGCCAGCTTTTTTACTTCAAGACTATCTCTGAAAAACTTGTAACTTTATGTATAGACAACTTAGAAGAGCCTACAGCAGTAGAAAATAAGATTATTTTCTGGTCATGGAATCACCTTCTCTCTGAGCACAAAGTACTTTCCAGTTTGTGGGGTTTTTTTCCCCCACAGTGTATTTGAACTTAGCTAACATGAATAATAATATTTGGGGTTTGTACTATAGCTCGTATGGGAAATCTTCACAGAAAAACAAGGACAAGTAAATAATATCTCCCAGATAATTGAATCAGTTATAGAGAAGAAATATAGAAAAGACCCACCCATGAAACTCACCATCTAAACCACGAACTTGCTAGTACACATAGACACTATTCTAACTATATCATAACTGTAAGTAGCCATTTATTGCCAGTAAGCATCCTGACAGCGTTGTATATGATACAATTGACACTGGGAATGAATCACAGCTGCTTAAAATAAATGACAAATGGTGTATTTTATTTCGAAAGAACATAAGTTTTTTATACTCAATTTTATATTTAGAATCTTACTTACTGGGTATGAGATACCTCCCAAAAGCTAATTCTCATTTGTCCCTGGAGCATTTCCACAACTCTAGGTAATTCACTTCCTTTTCTTTGAAAAACTGAACTCCCCTACATTGCTACCTGAGAAAGAACAACCATGCTAGCTGTCACAAATCTGGGACAAGTACTCTGATGTGAAGTAAAAACTATTGTGTCTTCTACTGCAGTAAAAAAAAAAGCTGTATCTTTCTAGATAAACACTGGGGGGGGAAAAGGAGAAGAGATGAATCAATAAACTCCTTGGTTTGATGTTAACTGTGTCTACTGCTAATACAAAGCCCAACTGCATTTTTTTTACCTGGCTGTTGCTGGTTTTCAGTACAGGTGGTGCTGGCTCATGACGCAGTGGTGAGGAAGCTGAGCTGCTGTCACTATCACTGCCGTCACTCAGGCTGACCCTGCGGAAATAAAGAGCCACAGCATTGCACCTGCAGAAAAAGGGCTGTCAAACGGGGTGAGCCAACTTCGCACTTGTTGGTAGGGACTTAAAATGACCAATGCCTTGCTAAGCAAGCTATTGTTAATCAAGGTCACATGGAAGAGAGGCATCTGAGCAGGGCTGCACTCCAGGAAACACTCTTTGTAGCACAAAGAGGGAGGCTGCCTCTCAGCTGCTGTTAACTGGACAATTCGTGTCACCCAAGTGCAAACGTTACAGAAATCGTTAAACATCTACAAAACTGAATGGCTGCTCCTGATCTGAGTTCACTGCTATGTCAAAAAAGGAAAGTGGTCTTTAGGGATACTTTTCTGCTCTTCTAAAAGCTTTCCAAACAGCTGTACTTCCCACCTGAACACGTGTTTTACTGAAAAGTTCCTTGTTTATTGTCAAAAGTAACACACTCATCTCAGGAGAGGTCCCATAAAAAAGCTCAATTCCTAGTCAGTTTCCCCTTTCATTTACTTATGAACAACAGGGAATATTTTTTTGTTGGGAAAAACCCCATTAGTTTTTTGGGATAAAAAGAAGTAAAGAAACAAGAGCCTTAAAGTTGCATTAAAAAACTGAAACAAAACTTCCACACTTGGAGACAAGTTGAGCTTGAAACAATCCTTTACACAATCACTGACACCAACAAGTTTGCAAACAGCTAGTCATTTTGGTCTTTTTCTCCTTGATTCCAGCTGCTAAAGTACACCAGGGAGGCAGCTGACATTTCATTGAAGTTTTCCTATTACCTTCCCATTCAAGCAGGAGCTGACACTGGCACTCAGGTGCTGTGCATTAACAGGAAAACCCTCTGAATTACATAAAGAACCTAATATGAAAAGTGTTTGAGAGAGACAATTTCAGGTTTTCCATAACCTTGAACATCATTTAGATAGAGCTTCAAGCTGCCTGAACACCAGGTGAACTTTGAAACGCCCTCTGAAGGTTGCAGGAAGGATGCAGAAACTTTTTTTAAAAATCAAACATCTTAAAAATTTCTGTGACAGATGCTTGCTTTACCTTCTGATGCACTTTTACATATTATGTACAGCATGCAGCACAGAATTTACTCGAAATTCAAATTTCATTCATTTGGATTCAATTTAACAACTTAATCTAAAACTGGTAAGCAGAGAGGTCTTGTGACTATGTATAGAATAACTCATTCAACAGATGAAGGACAATTTTCTCCAATTTAGGCCTGAGAGTTATTATAACTCCTCCTCTCAAGTCACAATGGCATGAAATCAAGTAAAGTCAAACAAATGAGGATCATCGTAATGGTATCGATTAGTACAGGAAGAGTTTGTATCAGGAATGGCTACTTCTGCTAGTTTTTAAAAGGGACTCTTTTATGTGCAGATGCTTTAGAAATAATGAATTTTCTGCCCATTTGCTACTCAGCACTTTAAGAACATCAGCTCTCACCTTGTAACCAACAAGCACTTGGCCAGCAGGCTACTTGCAATCACAAGACTCTCACCTGCGACTCCTGTTTCCTCCTCGTGTATTTACAGGTTGTTCCAACTCAGAATCATTGTCCTTCTCATCTGCTTCATCTGATTCATCTTCATTATCATCTGAATGCAGATCTTTCATTATAGTCCTCAATGGACCTGAAACAACAGAGACAATAAAATACAATGAAGTTTACTTCCCAGTGTTTAGGGCAATTCACCCAGCTTTGAGAACCACCTTCCCCATGCAGTGTGGAGAGAGGAGAGTCTTAAGCATTAAACAAATGAAGGAATGCACTGGGGGCTTATACTGTCCACTTATTCGTGAATCTTTACTCACATGAGCAACTCAGTCAGCTTCAACAGATCCATGACAATGAGGTGACTCATGTTCACGTGTTAGAACAATCTGCACCTTGGACCGTAGCTGAAGTAAGTAAAATACTGTCATGACAGGAGAAATTGACATGAAATGTATGCTGGCTAGAAGCATGCTTCTTTTGCATTGCTGGGGTTTAGTATTTTTTGCTTTCTCATTTTATGTGAGTAAAGGTCTACAGGGACATATTGATCAGTATTACTATATTTGTTAGGTTAATCTATGTATTGAAAGGTTGGTTCTAACAAATCATTGACTAAATTGTACTGTACAAGGCAGTCATTTTATCTTCTTGGTTTTTATATATTTAACTTCAGCTGTTCCCATTATTTCAGGGTCAATTTCAAGTTGAGTAAGCACTTTGCCAATGTCGATAAGTACAAAGTGCATCAATCCCACCCAACACCATGTTATCACTTTTCCCGAATTACCAAGAAGGTACAAAGGTTGACTTGCTCACAAAATTCCATTAAACTCAGTTTGGGTTTAGATTTTTACTCGTTTTGCTCTAAGAGACAGATAGAGAAAGAAGAATATGTTTAATAGATCTGGGAAGTGCAACAGCTACTTGAAATAAAAATGGGCAAAAGCAGATTAGAAGAGGGAAGAATGTAAAATGTCCTGGTGCCACAGGACATTTAACTGTGCAGTACAGCCCATGTGAGACATGAAGCAGCAACTGAAAGCACCAGTGATGGCTATAGGAAGAGTGATTACTATCATGGTTCTGTAATTCCTTCAGCCCAAGAAACTAACATGAACAAAGTGAGCCTGAGATGAAGCTTTCAACTCTCTATTTGCTCATGGGGAAACTGAGTCAAGGACAGTCCTCCCTGGCCACTGCCAGCAGAGAACATAGACATCTGTCATTCAGTGCCATACTCACAATAGGGACAGTGTTCCCTTCATGAGAGGAACAGTTTTATGAACTATTCCAGATGTAGAAAAGTTCAGGCCATAAACATTTTGACTAATTCTGTGCAATTGACTTCAAAGCTGATGTTTAGAATGATTTGTCATTAAGGCTTAACTGGAACTTCTGTAAATTGGCACAGTTTGGACAGGTTCAGAGCAATGAACCTTTTCTGTTTTCACACCCTAGGAAAGAAAACTAGATGGTGCTGATGGGCAAATTCCTGGTTGACCAGACTTTTGTACAGGTGACAGCATGGAAGTGCTTCTTGTCATGCACCCACTGCTCATATATAGAAGCAGCTGAGCTGTGCTCCATTTTCTGTCCCTGTTTGGATCTCAGGCAGACAATGTAAATGGATATCTGCAAAAAACAACTTGTAGTCTGACTGAATAACTTATCATCTCACCCTTGAAGGAGGGAAAGGGCTTTTATGGGAGCAGTAATAAAAAGACACTTGGACTCCTGAGATGCATCCATCACTGACAGCCCCATAAGCATTGAACTACCTGTCATTCAAACAAGTTCTCTCAGTGTAGGAGCATGTCTGGGAGTCTGAAAAGCACATGGCTAGCTAACTTTACAGCAGACTTTTCTAGCAATCAGCAAAGCATTAATTTTCATGTCTCTTTTTTTCTAGCATGGATAGCAATTTTCTGCTCCTTGTTATGGAATTTTAAAGTAAGTGTTAGCAACTTTTTTAAAGGTCTGAAAAGCTGTTACCTCCTAAGAGAACAGAATAGTTCAGGAGAAACTGAAAATAAAGGGTTGCCCATGAGCAAGTTTTCTTGGTAAGGAAACAGAGAAATATCAAGGTAAGCCCCCAGGACAGAAGAACTTGAGGAACCTCAGGTTAGCCCACTGCTTATGCAAAAAGAGGCGAAAAAAGTTCACGCTGGGTTTTTTTGACACCTGAGTGAGCAATGGAGTCTAAATGCAACCCAAAGAGAGTAACAGTCCTGGCAAGTAAGTTCCAGTTAAGGGAAAAACACGGCTTCTGACCAGAGCACAAGATAGAGCGTGAACATGCCATGGTATGCCTGGTGCTCCATAACTTTCATAGGCAAATTCATGGCCTGGGCAATGAACACGCTTAGTTAATTGGGGTTTCTGGAACTCCCACAAAGAAGCAGGAACCACTATTTACTGTGGCTAAAAAGAGAAGATGTATATACCATTTGTACTTCAGAGTTGTTCACCTCAGAGAACAAATCTCCAATTTATTCTAGAGAAGATATAAAGAACTGAAAGACGTCTGTGATAAGTCCTATATATGATCCAGAAGAGATGGATGGGACCAGTCTGCTCGAAGAAAGTACTAAAGCAACACGTTTTTCTCCCAGCAAAAGATAACAAATGCTGAAGTGGGTATCCAAGTCTTTTGGCTTGTAATGGACAGTTCACACCACTAAGGAGGTTTACATGAGAACAAAAATGGGGGTTCAGCAGGAAGCATATCTGTTTATTTTTAGGTAGAATCAACTGCCTGAAGCTAGTTATTACCACAGCTCACTTCAGCTCTTGCTTTCTTTCACACGGAGTAACACTGCCAGAAAACATTACAAAATCAGTACCAGTCACCTACAGAAAGGCAGTAGGACAGACATGCATCACGTGACAATCTATTTAAAATCAAGTCTGCCTGAGGCACTAATGTATTGCCATAACCTTAAATCAAGTCTACCATTGAGGAATATAAACGGCTAAAACAAACACTTTGTTTAGTCAAAGGCTGCTTTTTTAATGCTCCTTATCCAAACAACAAAACAAAAGCTTATTAAGAATGTATCAGTTGTACAATCGTATAAACCAGGGAAAGAAGCCAACCAGGAACGAAGTAGTTTAATAGATCATGGAGAATGAATATCAACTTATTTACAGAAAACATGCCTTGGCAAAGCCTTCAGGAAGAAAAATGCATTCTTTACTGAGTCTCAAGTAAACTGAAATTATTAGCAAGAAAACAAAAATGCAAAATTAAGTCTAACCATCATCCTTTCCTGCCATGTATCTGAAGCAAATACTGTATGCTCTTAAAACTTCCCAGTAGCATGGGATAATGACAGCCTTTGAAAGGGTCTACATAAACACATCTGTGGGTTTCTGTTGGCGGTCCATGGGAAACCACACTGTACCAGAGCTTCAGACGGACCCAGGTGCCATGCTACCTAACCCTGCAGAAGGACAACTCAGAAACAGAAGCTTTTTTGGGTTTAGCATCTGATAAGTGACTGGCATGTAGTCCTTCAAAACAACCAATCTTCATACTCTTTTCTCAGATTCACAGTTTCTCTCTCTCCTTTTATTTTGCCCTTACAGCCACATCTGAAAACAACCTGTGGAAAAGTCTCTAAATCAAAACTGTGGCCAGTTCAGGCAGTGAAACACCGAAGAAAAGAGGTAATGAGATGCCATGAGTTCTATTTTTATTGGCCCCTTCATTTCACACATTCCTTTCAATTTCTTTTCCTTTACTGGTACCTTGTTGTCTGTTGTTTTGAGATGGTGTAAAACTGGAACTGGAACTGGAGCTGGAACTGGCAGGACTTGGCTGTTCAGACTTAAAAGAAAAAAAAAGCAAATAAATAACATTTTAAGAAACATTTTTTGCCTAAAAAAACCCTCTTATGGTTAGTTACTGCCTAAAGCATTCTGTCAAGAAAAAAGAACTGTGGGGCTAAATAATACTCAAAGACTTTTATTTCAGGTGTCAGTGAGGCAAACATCATGGAAATTACTATTGCACTCACCATACATACACACTACTACATCATGTCTAGTTCTTTGCTCAAGTCAAACAAGAAGTTTCCAATGCCTTGTGTGAAGGACTATACAACATGAGAGCCTAAACGAGTTTACAACAGACCTGAGGCATCTCTGTCATTGTCATACTGTAGATGCAACATTTTTCAAATTAGCAATGACATCGTGGAATTGAAAAACAAAAGACCTGAGCAGACCATGCTAAATGCCAGAAAACCTTAGACAGTTTTCTTTCATCTCCCTTAGAAAATAAGTCTTAATATAGGGATTCAAATTAAACTTTTAGGCTGTTATTGAATTTCTGCTAATCCTAACATTTTCCATATATATCAAAACTCTGCAGAATGTAAAAGTGATTGAAACAGAAGGTATATCTAGAATTTACCAATTACAAAAGAGAACTGAATTTTTAAACAGGGTTATTAAAATCAGTGTATATTACTTACCAAACAATTCTACACTTTTTTTTTTTCTACTGTTGTTTAAAATGTGTAAATTTCCCTTTAAAATTAATGAGAAAGTCCTATTACTTGACCAAAAAATTCTGTATATTTTGTTCAGTGTTTATGACTTAAGAGAAGAGTACTAAAGAGTCTTGCTTTCTGCTGCCAGGTTGCATGTCTCCATGTACTTTTCAGCTAATTCCTAGACTCATCCGTGTACATGAGACAAAGTATGAATCTAGTGTGTGGGCAGAGGGGATGCTAACTGAGAACACAAAACAAGAAGTGGCCATACAGAAGGAACAGTGAAAACTGGATTGGGAAATAATGGTCTAAACATCTGCTATGGAACAGGAAACCTGCTTACACTTTAGATTTTATACAACTGTGTTATCATGATGTATTATCCAGGCTAACAAACATTCTCCAACTCTCCTTGCCTCATTATTAAGATAGAACTAAATTGTTCTCAAAAATGACAGCAGAAATATCCAGTCTGTAAAACTCAGTTTTCATGCACACAAGCTACCTAAGCCTAACAGTTGCTTTTTCTCCATAAATCAATCTATTGTTGCCCTTCATAATAGAGCAGGCAGATTTACTGCCTTTTGTTGCCTTTTCTCACGATGAGAGATGCCTATTTGGGCAACAGAATGCTTGAGAAAAACACCATTAACACATCTGCTCTCCTTAAATCAACACCAGCTCCAGTTCTCACAGACACACAGTCAAAATACAAACTCTGTACCTGACTCTGTGGGTGTATGCCACTTATATACAACTGAATCAACCCTGTGCAACAAAACCCAACCCAAATGACAACACAAACCACTTCAGAGTACCAAGGCAGATTCTTACATGGTCCACAGCATCAGACCTTTTTGAAAGACACTGCAGCATCACTTGACACTGCTCTAAAAATCAAGCAGTTTTGAAAAAAAGATTTTTTTTCCTTCTTGAGTTTCTTTAAAACCTTACAAGACTTTTAGCTGCAAAATAATCATGATAATATGAAACAGACCCCAGTGATGAAGAACAAGAGTCAATGCAAACTTTATAGACATCAGCAAACTAAGTTCAGTCTTCTAGCTTCAGGCTACTCTTAAACATCTGGTTTATCTGTCAATTTCTGCTTCCTGCAGCAAAATTACTAGCTGAAAACTTGTTTCTACAGATTTCCATTAACTGTATTTTTTCTTTATTAATTTCAACATGAACTTTAACTTATTTAAAATCTATTCCCTTAAAAAAATAGCAAACACTAAAAGACTAAATATATTTGGTTTTCAAGTGCTAAAACTCTAAACAGAAAAAAAGCAGAGAGGCACAGAGACTATTTCACTATTAAAATTTAACTACTTTCTTTTTTATCCAGTTTACTTGAAATGAAAAAAAGGGGAAAGGCCTAGTCTCATTCGCATTATAATGCATGAAAACACCAGTGAAATTGGTCCATCCCAAAATTTTCTCCCAGCATTAACTAAGTGGGTCAGTACCACAACAGCAAATGAATATAAATACATATAAAGTTGCATATTTTCCTGGTAAAAATTTTGCTCTGCTTTAGCAAGATCACTTTTGAGAAGCCAAACCACAGAAAGTCCTTATGAAATATGTGG
Source organism: Orthonyx spaldingii (assembly GCA_013397795.1). NCBI lineage: Eukaryota > Metazoa > Chordata > Aves > Passeriformes > Orthonychidae > Orthonyx > Orthonyx spaldingii. The sequence goes on along the minus strand of VZTJ01002876.1, from coordinate 543,510 downwards.
TCATCCATACGTATTTTAAAAAGGTTCCTAATAGCTTTTGAAAAGATGTACATTATTTACTTAAACAGCCCTATCTGAAAATTTATTCCAAGAATTATAGATTAGCATAAATATTAAAACTGTTAAGTATTGGAAATGAAATCTTCATTTTTTGACTGAGAAGTCTGGGTGAGAGAGTACCCAGAAGAAACAGTTGCTTTTAACCTAAGAATGAATGTTATTAACAGAAAAGACTTGCCTTTTCAGAAGGAACTAAAAATATGCCTTTCATACATGAATATGAATTAGTGCCAACAGCATCCATGCTTCTAGCTAACAGAGGATGTCTTTTGTCACTTAAGCAATGCTTTTTGACAGTTTTACAGGCTCTTATCCCAAGGACTTAGGTATTTATGGCTTTATGCACTTGGGTTCTCTGCTCTTATTCACTGGTTCCTAATCACCAATTTTTCTTTTATGGGTCTGAAGTTAGCTAAATCATGTCTTTCAACAATAAAAGTTTAAGGCAGTATCAGCAAAGACCTTCTCTCATATGGCCTTTTCCTGTTTTACCAGCTTTCTCTTTCTACAGACAAGCTAACGAGAGTTTGGGCCCGAACTGTTCATTAGTGCAATGACCCGATATGATTTATTGCATTCTTAGACAGTCTACTTCATTTTAGTGCTCTCACAGTGATGCACAGGAGACAGTGACCTCTTTATTAGGCCTGATTGAGGGATTCTGTGCTTTGAAACTGTTCAGCAAAAAAAGGCAATTTTCCTTGGCCCAAGTTTCCCCTGAAAAGGTACATTTTTTACCAGTTCTAAATCACTTGGCTTCTGCCACTTTCAAATTCTTGTCTGTTTTTACAAGTAGTTCAGCAACTTTCAGGCAAACCCACCTGTTTATGACAAAGGATATAATAGAGCTGTTTCTGTAATATTTCATGGTTGTCCCAATTTGTACAACTTCTTGGGGCTGTCTGGTGCAGGGCCAGGAGCTGGACTTAGATGATCGTTGTGGGTTCCTTCCAACTCAGGATATTCTCTGACTCTATGACTCTAAAAATAACCCCCATCATTTCAAGTTCTTTATTAATTCTTATATTAAGAAATAAAAGGCATCTGTATGTGGGTGACAATGTTTTTTCTTGCCTTTCCCTAAACTGTTCTTGAAGGACGCTTAGAAATTGTTTCTATAAGTAAGCATTAAGTGGTGTAGCAAGACCTCATTTCATATCAGTCAGTCTACATATTTCTTATTTTTTATGGATGATAGTCTAAAGACTGTGTTTCCCAGTGCTATACATACTATGAAGTCCATACAATTGAAACTACTTATACAGCTGAGCATTGCTTCCACTTCCACTTTGTTCAAATTTAGAATTTCAGGGAGAAGGAACATGCATCTGCAGGTCAAGCCTTCCTCTCTAACAGGACTCCTGTATGTACAACTTCTACTGCCACTTAAGTGCCCTGTCAGTGACTTGAGCTTTTAGTGGAATAGGTCAACCTATCTGTAGCTCACACAAGAGGTTCCCACTGAACATCAGAAAACAGCTTTACATTGTGAGTGTTAGCAATCGTGGGGACAGGCTGCCCAGGGTGATTTTGGCATCTCCCTCCTTAAGAGATATTAAAAGAAACATCTATACAGGGTCCTGGCCACCCAGCTCGAAGTGGCCCTGATTGAACAGGGGAGGGAGACCAGATGACAGTCAGAGTTACCTTCCAACGTCAACCAGTCTGTGATTCTTTGAATTTGAAACACATCCTTTATTTAAAAAGTAGAATCCAGAAAAGACCTTGATGTAATCTTTGCAACTGCTTCCTCTGAACAACTGCACTGGATGAAGCAGGATTTGCATTTCCTTAGAGACTATCTAATGTATCTAATTTTGAAAGAAAATCCTTTTCCTTCTATACTTATGAACGTACTTCATTCCACCTTTATAAATCAAAAATAAATTCGAGACAATGCTAACATAAAAACTAACAAATACTCAAGACTTAGAGACAATTCATGCACAGGAGATTGAGCTAAAAATGTGGATAAAAAAATTATTTTACAGAACATTGTACAATACAATTGAAAGATGAAGGACTAGTGAAGATTGTTCTGTAACCTGTAGGATATTTTTGCTGAAAATATCTTACTGGAAAGAGTGGCAGACACATAGCAAAGCAAGCAAAAAAGTATAGGATGGAAGATCAAGGTTTGTCCTGTAGAGCTTCTGAACACAGTTGCCGTGGATTTCATGACTACAAGATAATGAGTAAACTATGGATAAAATAAACTAAAAATATATATGGTCACATGTGTATGAACATGGTCCTTAAACACAAGAGGCAAACTGATAGAAATTCTCATCAGATAAGCCTGACCAACAAGGATAAAGACTGTCCTGAATATGTAGCTAATGCTGGCAAAGACAGGGTTATATGAAGGCTTTTCAAAACTGGCGCTAAATACTGTATTACTTAGACCACATTTCCCCAAAAAGGTATGAAAAGACATCAATATTTGTGAAGAATTGATAAAGTATGAGCAGCTCAACATGGGGAATTTAACAGCTCTGTATTCCATATACAGTCTGAACTACATGGGAAAAAAATGAGGCCAAATGATATAAGATGAAGACATGCTATATAAATTATTTGTTTTAAGAACATTGTTCATTTTATAAGCTCAGTGGCATGAAAGCCCTGTGATAAGAGGATGGCGACTGTCCCTCTGTACTCCTTTAACTGTGGAACAGCCAAATTAAGCTGACAAGCAATACACAGATATTGATTTTCTGAGAGTTTCACTTAACATTTTAAACTTTCCCTTTGAGAACTTTCACATATTCTATACACAAAGCTGTCTTAGGCTAATAAAGGAAATGTGTTTTGGAAAGAAAGTCTAACTTCAATTTCAGTACTAAATACAAACCAGAAAATTCAGTCTAGGTATTAAAGCCAAGGTAAGAGTTTCATTCAACTAATCTCCATCTTCTGCTTTAATGGGATTAATAATGTTAGAAGATAGGTAGTAGTTGTTCTGGCCAGCCCCTACAGCCGCTCTGTTGAAAGCCAAGCCTTCCCAGTTCCCTTCTCTTGCTTGTCTTTATCTACTGTGCCCTACGTTACATATCAGCACTGAGAAGGACAGATGCTGATGCATTCACAGTTCACTGTTTGGGAAATTAAACAGACAGTTTGCTGTCACTTTTGGGGCAGCAGAAAGGTGGTTCACCTAAATTCTCCCAGATCTGAGGTCCTAATGTTTGGAATTCACACACTCCTATTAACAAAAGAAGCAACTGGAGAACCAACAACATGTAAAACTGTTTTATGGGCATAATATGTACTGTGGTACATTTCTCCACATTAGAAATTTGCGCTTCTCAGCAGGTACTCAGACTTTGCAAATTCACCACAGTTCCCCTCTATTCTTATGTAGCTCAAACTCTGTAGAACACTCTCAGCATGACCCTACACTAAAATTTTACTATGTGGAAACCTTGTCAAGGTCATATAATTCAAGTAAATACAGACCTAAATATATGAAAAACAACAGCTTTTTTTTCTGAGGTCCTGTTACACAGTCCCTATGCAGTAACTTTTTTATTGCAGACCACTGGCTCTTGAACTCATGGTCCAGAAAACTAAATGGTTCAAAATTTAACTATAAACTACAGAGAGATCAAGTGCAGATTTTGTTGGCCCTGTCAGTTTTACAGCAAGCCTCATTATATTTATTTTTCCCTCAAACTTAATTTCTGGGACTTAAATGATTTTCTGAAAACCTCAGCTTTCATTTATTGTACATTCCAGTTCCAGTGAAAAGTTATAGAGAGAAAAATACAAAAATATATGCTGTACCCTAAAAAATTCTCAAATCTCTAAAACAAAACAAAACTCCTCCAACTATTTTTCATAATGTCATAATTTTTAGCCAGTCTTGAGATACTGTAAACTGAACAATGATTTTTAGATGTCATGTATGGCAATAATACGCTCTATACACATTTTTCACTATAGATGCAATGCATTTGAAAAGATGGTTCCTAAGCACTTGCTCTGTGATAATATCATGTGTTTGTCCAGTAATTTTCACAAAAGATCATCCATATTATATACACACAGACCATACAATGCTGATTGTCTGAGAAAAAACCCACAGAGCAGATTGCTACTGTCTTATCGGTTCTTTACCATTTACAGCTGACACATCTGCTTGCTGTTACTTTGCATACACAAGTACAGTCACAAAAAGAATACTACAAACTGTAACTCTTATTTAAAGCTTCTTATCTCTGCTTCTCTAATTTAAAATAAGTTTTTGATAGTGTGATCTGAGCTTGATGTTAATGTTTTCCTTCTGTTTCATAAGACTCTAACACACAACAATATCTTTCAAAAGTAAGAAAATCTATACTTGTTTATATTTAAACTACATTTCACTCAAATAGCTATAATGTAGTGTAACATATTTGTAATGTAATTGATCATTATCTGAATAGGTACCTTAACCACTGAATGAAGTTATTAAAAATATTGGGCTGTAACTACATTATGTGAAATACTGGCTAAATTAAGACCGCATGTAGTACAACCCAGATCAATCTTCAGTTTTACAGTGTTCAAAGGATCAAAAAGGTTGTATATGGCACAAACAAATCAAGTTGAACCACCTCATCTACAAACTGCTTCCATTACTAAAATTGTAGCATTTAACATGTAAAATTTTATTTACTCTTACTAGTGCTCTCCCAAACCAATTTTAGGTCACTAAGAGCACCAAGAAGGGCCTCCTCCTGCCTTGAACACGAGCAACTTTGCAACTGAATTGCTGTTGTCCAGAATACTCAGACCACAGCACTTCACTTGATGATACTTAACTCTCCTTGTTGAAGACACAATGCAATAAGCACTATGTTCAAACTAGGTCCTTTTCATCTACAGAATAAAGCTGCACTGTAAAAACTAAAATCTGCTAAAGCAGCACATGCAATGGAAAAATATTATTCATACACTGAAAGAGACTAAAATTGTCACAGCCTGTATCTACTTCTTTTCTTGCCAGGGTTTAGACTATAATACTTTTGCAGTTGATAATTCAAATAACAAAACACAAACAAGTTACTTTAGGTAACCTCCTCCCAATAGTTAGGTAATACCCAAAGTGACCTCACAGAGCAGCAAAATCATTTGATTTACTTCTGTCTTAATCAAAGCTGTTCACCAAGTATGGTATTAAACAGCATAAATTTTGCAATGGTTTTCTGATTGGGGTAATCAGTGTTGAGGCACTGACCCAGTTACTGCTGGCCACAGTTCCTGTCATCCTCTGATGTGTGAGTCACCCTTCCTCGGGGAGCTCAGGCACCCGTGCCTGTTAACCTCAGAAACAAAACACAGCTCTGCTGCTGATAGGGTACTTATTATCAGTTGCCTTTAAAGTCTCCTTTCATGTCACTCTGAGATGATGATACAAGTTCTGTGGATATGTAAACAAATTCTGTGAAGTGCAAATAGCTCCATTTATCCTTATGTCCTAACTCTGTTGTATGAAACACTAATTCCTACAACACAGGGCATCATTTCCTCACATTTGCCAGATGGCTTGCAACACATTAAGTACACAGTAAGCAATTCCTTCATTAAAGTTCAGATATTCACAGCAACAGGTAACATATCTCAAGAGAGTTTGAAAAACCCTACATATACATTCTGGACTCAGGCAGCCCTATCTTCCTGTGCTACATGTGTGCAAGGACTGTCATTTTCATTAGGACAAAGAGAGCATTAAAGACCAAATTTCTTGGTCCCTTCACAGCTGCACAAAGTTACAAGAAAGAAAGAAATCTGATCACCAAAGCAACATGCAACTACTTGTTTTTAGCCTCAATGGGAATGAATGGCATGAGATATTGCTGCTCAAAGAGGGGCACTAGAAACTCCACTACCATACCCAATGCCAGAAGAACTAATTTCTGCCCAGGCAAATAAAGATGGCTCTTTTCAAGGGAAGATGAAAGCCTGCTTAGAGGCTTTCTACAGAAAATGTTAGGTTTTAATACCAACAGAGCTGGATGATTTACTCAAAGTTTTTTGGGGTTTGGGGTTTTTTGGGTTTGGTTTTGATTTTTGGTAGGAACAGGCGTGAAGTAATTAATTCCGCGACATCTTTTTCTTACAAAAATGTAAGCTGTACAGATGTATTGACTAAGCCAAAACAGTACTATTGAACTTGACTCAGTGAGTTAACACAAATTCACACCAACATTCTTAAATGAACAGTTTTTCTATTGCTGATGTCGTGATCTAGAACTACCTGCAAGGAACACTCAAAATATTATTAAAATTGGTTGCAGATATAATACTTCCGTTAAACATCAATGGCTGTCTGGCAGAGAAGGAGTGGATAATGTTCTCAAGAGGCAAATGCAGCTGCCACACAGTGGGCAAGAAAGAAAAATGCTTGATTACATCTGCTTTCATTTATTTCTTGTATTAGGTTTACATGCACACTTCAATACTGGAAGAACAGTGACACACAGGCACTATCATCCTTGAGTCTGGGGCAGGCAAATGATGTCCAGGATCAGGATCATCCCTTGCCCATTCCAAGAGGGCCCCCCAGCATCCCTCCGCAGTGCTAAACAGTCAGCACAACCCCAGGGCTCCACAGCACAGGGAGGTGAACATCAGTCCCTTCCTCATCAGCAGGCAGCAGACTGTCATTCCCTCTGCACAGGCATAAGACAGGGTATACACTCACTGCAGTAGTGAGCTCAAGCAGCCTTTACCCTATGTTAGTCAAATTTAAACTTCAGGGGATTACTGAGTCTTGTAAATATAAAAATTGAATTGTGTACTTATGGTAAGTCCTGGAGAGCTCACGTCAGTCATCACCACAGTACAAGCCTCTGACTGGGAAGTGTTATCAAAATTATTTAATGCATTCATGGGGAGTTTGGCAGCAAACTTTCAAAAATACATGAGTAAACCATGCCATTATTCACCCCCCAAAAAGAACTGTAAACTTACTGGTTACATACAAAAAACAAAAGGGTATAAAAGCCTTGAATAGATCTACTATTGTAGATAAAATGCCAGCTGATAACTACCAGGTGTTGAATTTTACTTTAAATATGTGCAGCCATTCTTCAGGATCACAATGTAATTCACATAAGTAGACAGATAAAGCAACTTCAAAGCAATGAAATCCCTATCAAGAAGATCTCACTTCACTATGATTAAAATAAAATAGCCTGTCTTTAAAATTTTATTATTTTGACTGCAATCCACCTTGGCCTCTTGAAATTGTCATGGCTTTACTGGACATGAGACAAAGTTTTTTTATGCCATAAAAAAACCCCCCAAACAATTAAAGTATTGGCACTGCACACACCCAATCAAAACCCTTACTTTCTGCAGGATAGCAGGTGAACAGGATTTCCAGTGCTGAAATATAAAAAATATGGCCCCAATTCAAAACTGCATTTATGCATTTATTTGAGTTAATTCACGAGTAGTCACAAGGAAGCAGGTGTATCCAACACTTGCAAATGAACTAAAATACTGAAGCCTGTACTAGTAGCTTAATAATGATTAATGTTACTTCTGTTGTCCAAACATGACATTGCCTAAAACTAAAAAAACCAGACTTTGCCTCAAGAATACAAAATTTCATGGCTCTCTTACTTTTGCAACTTGAACATTTAATCATATCTACATCGTTTGTCTCCACTGCTTTTTCTAAATGCTTAACATTTCTGTAAGCTAGTGATTTCCAAACATACACTGGTAACAAAACTATCTCACTTTAATATTTCAGCTTGCTACCCAAAGGATCTCTACTTGTCTGTCGTTCTGCTTCCTCATCCAGCAATAGTGCATTTCATCATGTACAGAAAAGACTAATATGCACCTGAGCTTTTGTGGGTGAAGGCAAAGCATTTTTCACTTCATAGAAACACCTAATTAAATTGGCAAAGTATAGCAGCCAATATATATGGTATACACTGGTATATAGATATATAGCCAGTATATATGGTGTCATACTACAGCAGATGCTGATGGCCACAGAGCACACTTGTGCCTACTGCCACATCTCTAAAGAAGTCTGATTACCTTTGGCGACTATTCCTCTCTGAGCATATATCTGGAAAGAAACACTTCAGACTGTACAATATTTACTTGTTTGTGACTACTGAATTACCTCCTCGACACAGGAGTACTATGTCCAACAACAGCACATGAGTGGCTTGCGTGGTTTTAAGAGTAACATTAATTCCTGGATTAGACACAGAAACATGCATTTAATTATCACACAAAAAGTAAAGAATGTAAGAATATTGCAGTTGCAAACCGACAGGGCACACTCTGCAGTGAAGGACATGGTCAGTATTAACCCTGTTCTGCATCATTATACATCTTGAGAGTCACAGTTTTAGAAATAAAAGAAAACCTATCTTTTCTTTTTTTTTTCTTTTTTTTTTTTACCTTTGGTTAACTATATGAAAACTGCACATGGAGCTCTATTTCACTACTGTTCCTTCTGACTTGGGCTCGAAGCCCTGGCAGAAAGTAGTCTTTTTCAGCTAACAAGGGTCTGGAGGTTTTACAAGACCATGGGGGTTTTCAAAATGTTCTTCCACTTTTGCAATAGTCAAATTACTACATCATGTGCCAGATTTAAAGTGGCATTTTATGGATTCCATTAAAAAGGTAGTCATACTCCAACTTCAAGACTGCTTTAGGACATGCAAGCAGTTAATTAAGTACAAAGGCATAGTCTATGTGATCTCTACTGTATTTTCATTGTTCTGTAAAGGCCTTCCTGAGAAGGAGATGGGATTTTTTCCCCTAAAGGCAAAAGACCCACTAATGTACTCTGCTCTTAATAACTGAAACTCCTTACCCTTGAGCTGTCACATTTTGCTAGCATGAATTTCTGCTCAGATTGTACACCCGTAGGTTTTTTACACGCCCAAAGGCTGCTACCATTACAAATGCAGTGACATACTGCAGGAAGGCAAAAAACAATACATATCATGAGCAAACTAATCACACCAGAAGAAATTCATCCAATAGAGACACATGGACTCTCTAAAAAATCCACCGAACTACTGTCACGCATGGCAGACTTAAAGAGTTGTTACTCAGTCCTCTACAACTGGAGATGCATGGCGAATTTTTAATACCTGAACAGGTATGTATTATCTGCCTTCTTTCCTTCACGCCTTCCAGGTACAGCAACGTCACTAAGAGCCATGTAACACTTTTTCCTTCCTCCCCAGTCAAGCAAAACCAACAGTAATCAAACCAGAGGTATCTGAGTATCCCTTCTGAAATGGCTCCACGGCTCAAAAGCGGCAGCTCCAATCATGGAAAATGCCTCACTCAGATCCAAAATTCTGTATCTCTCCATCTCATACACCAGCTTGTAGCTCACACAAATGTTACAAGAACACCATCATATTTCAGACTGGCAGCAAAATCAAGGTCAAGTCCTTTTTTTTAATCATGTTGCTACAGTGTCCCACACAGGAAGCAAACAGGTGGAGTTTTAGTTAACTAAAACATCCTGTAATTGAATTTAAAAGCAAAATCTTTTGAGTTTTAAAGTGGACTGCGTTAACATGCCTATGCCTCAATAAAACCATAAATCTGCATGCTTCCACTCTGCACTTTATTTAGCATGTTTCATGCCCAAGTCAGTAAAATATTTTTTCAGCCTTTATGTGTGATTTCCAAATGAACTCAAAAAAGACTCCACACTCTTTTGAACACCTAGCTGATCGCTAACCCTGAAGTCCAATACACTTTAATTCGCAGATGTATTTGAAAAGTGATACTTAACAAAGCAACATGAAGAGAAAAGCAGACACTTGTTTCACTTGCCAACAGGTCAAAGTCAATAGAAAAACAAAATTGAAATAAATACAGCAGTGCACCACACTACAGTGTATGCCAAACAGACCACAGAGGAATGACCATATATGGTCATGGTACAGAAAGACTATTAAACAAGGGCAGAGACTTTATCACTAGGCAAGGGTGTGATTCCCTGTATTTCCCACTGAATTTTATTGAAACATTTGAAGCTCAAAAAGGGGACTGACTACAGGACACCAAAGGACAGTGAAATAATCCCAAGGCAACAGCATGCTAACCTGTCTGGATTCTGAAATGCAAATTTCAAGGGACAGCTCCAAGGGAAGATCAATCATTGGCAGACACACTTAACCTGAAAAAGAATGCACCTCTTCCAGGGGGTGCTCTGACTCTACATCCTCTACTTCATGAAGGCAAAGGCCATACTTCAAAAGTCCAAATGCCCAGAACTAGGTAGAGTATGATGTACAGTGAAGGGTTGAGCTCCCTTTACTTCCTTGTCTGAAATTCAAGCCCATTAGTTGATATGGTACACTCCACCCCAACTCACTGAACTCAAGCTGTATCCAAAGAAATCACAAGAGTAGCAGCATTGGGATCCTGTAGCACCTTCCCAGTGAAACAATACCTCTGTTTAATGATGCTTGCAAGATTCCTTTACCACAGGAACTTTTCAGAATGTCATCCTTATTTTAAAATCCCAAACTCAGACTTCACAATTGAGCTGGTAATTGACTACCCCTAACTCTGAAAAACATCCTGTGTGTGACCAGCAACAGTAACAAACCTATTTTTGCAGGAAGTTCTACATTCTACATTGCACCTTTTATTACAAATGTATCATGTTTTATATGTAAAGTTATGCATATTAGTATATGCACATACAATACCAGTAGAGAGAACAGTCACCATTTTGGACCATCTCTTTATCCTTACAGTGAAGAAACTTCAAAACTCTTAGGAAAGGTATTCATAATTTCATTACAACAATGTTATTGATAGTTTCGTTACATAAAATATATGAACATTACATTCATACAGTACTATCATGTTTGTACAACATCATAAATAAAACTTGAACTAGAAAAAATGCACTTGACTCAAAGTTAGTAATATTGCAGTATTCTAACAATTTTCTTTTAGGTACTGATTTGTAATGTAATTTGTTATACCTAACTTAAAATTGTTGAATTTTGTATATCAGTTTTGCTTTCTTGAAGACACTTAGCAATAAATCTGGATACTTCCAAATATACTCGCAAATAATGATACATGCTTTGTTCATCAGGGCTATGTATCAGAGTAAGAAATAACATTTGACTTAATTTTACAGCATATTATTATGCCAGGATATGACGCTAAAGAAGCACCTTCCCAACTTCAGGCAACTATGTTTGTTAGTATCATGAAACCTTGACAGATCTGAAATTACTATTATGGTATAGAAAAAGCATTGCCATGGTTTTACTTGCATTACTCTCCATATAAAATTGCAACTTCTCACCTTTTCCTTAATACGATTATGTTTATAGGATATACCCTTTATGGATCTAAATGTAAAATTTCCTGAAACACTTAGAAACTTACCAATACATACAAAAAAGTCCAAACTATTTCTTCCAACATACAGAACTATCTCTATTATGCTGCTTGGTCACCTTTCATTAGGTTCCCTGGTTAAACGCAGTAAAATGCAGAAGGAACAACTCCTTGTGAAATTCTGCAGACATTCACTAACCAGGCTGCCCAGCTCTTTCTCCCACAGCATCTGCCAATTGTGTGAATCACAGGCACTTTTGGGGATTATTTCGTGTTTCATAGATAGGCTGAGTACGGCTCCAGTCAGTGATGGGATACTATTTAGAACATGAGTAATATACCTAGTTAAAGAAAAACTGATTTGTTAAGGACCATAGTCCAAAAGGAGCAGACATCCTTTTCACCCACTCAGATGGGGACCACACTGGCCCCCCATGGAAGACCTGTGTGTTCCATGATCCAGTATGTCAACATTAAAATACAGAAGAGACAAACCAGTAGGATTTGCTTCTTTTGGAGTGGACTTCAGCAATCTGCCATCTCACTAACAGTGGCTTACAGACCTAGACAACCCCAAATCTGCTTTTCAGCTTTAGAAGAGAATTTAGGAACTCCTTACGTCTTATAGGTCAACTGCAGATGGAAGATGGACTTGTATCAGCCTATTAAAAATACAGAGGTGTTCCCATTGTATCATTAGTAGTGGGCAAGAGGTTGCAAGACAATAAAGAGGAAAAGACCTATCAGCAACTAAAAACGATCAGTTTTAACCACCATACATATCTTTCACATATCAGCTATTTGCAAGTTGCTACACAGCACACACCTCTGCAGAACCATTTGTAAAATTCCAGTTACATTGGATTGGCTTGTCTTAGTTCTTCTGTCTTTGAAAAAAGATGGAGAAGTGCTGCAGTCAGTAAAAGTGTAAGTGCCCCCACATGGCATTTATTTGAATAAGTAGGAAATCCAAAAATCTATTTTAATTAGCCAGTTATACTTGAGAGCAGATAACATGTCTAAGGCTAGTGACAAATTAAAATAGAATATTCAGCTTTTTGAAAAAATGAAAAAATAATTCACACCAAGGGGGACAAGTGTGTACATTTTCAGGTTTAAAGACAAACTGGTTAAGTTCCAAGCCATAATGAGAATGCCACTCCAACCACAGAGTATCCCCAGTGTCATGCTGTAAAGCAGGGTCTGTTCTATTGTATATCTTCTAAATTTTACAGCCTTTGCATGCCCTAAGGGACCAGTCATTAAAAGGTCACTTCAGAAGTAAATTACCTTCTCCCTCATGGGAAGTTTCTACAAAGTAAAATCCTAATGCTGACACCTCCCCACAGAAGGGCATTTATTGTCTGTTCCGGAGAGGGCAAGGAGGGTTATGAATCTGATGGCAATAACAGAAGCACAATTAAAAAACTAGAGAACTGAACAGGAAAGGCTGGGAAGAATTCCTCTCTACCATGCAGACTACACCTCTAACCATAAGCACAAATAAAGGCACCAAACAAGGCTTCTTGTACCACACCCTTCCTTCTCTGGGTGTCTCTATAAAAGATGTTTCTGAAAACCAAAGTTTGCTAGGAGAATGATTAAAATCCTAATTATTAAGAGCAAATCATATATTTGAAACAGAGGAGCAGGCACAGTAGACAAATACTTTCAGAAAAGCAAATGTCAATCTACATGTCTTTCTTCTTGGTAAGCCTACTATTTGGGATAGATTCTCCTCATCAGAGTGAGATTCCAGAAACTCCTCCTCCTCCTCCATAAAACTGGCATCATTGAGAGAACTGCAGCTTTTAATTAAAAAAAAAAAGTAATTCTGTGATATAACTGCAACCCTTTCCTGCATTTACTAAACCCTCTAACACCTGAAAGCAAAGATTCAGAGTGTGAAATATAAGCATTTCAATCAATTTCCTTTTCTCTCAAAAGCAACATGAATTTCTAAAGAACATCAAAAGAGCAATATTGCTTATAGCTATCTCCCATATACTCATTTGTCATAATGTTGACAAACTGAGTTAGTAATTGAGTAAACTTGAATAGACAATACAATTCAACTAGAACATGTGTAAGTTTGAACACGGCAATCAACATCCTTCAGTTTGGACCATCTGCCAGTAGGCAGGAAAAAGAAAGGGGAGAAAACAGATTTGGTGCACAGTCTCGCAGACTGGGAATACTCAATACAGTACTGAGCAAAGCATTAAGCAAAACCAAATGATCACTTACATCAGATTTGGAGGACACATTTTCCTCCATGTCAGAATCACTGGGATCTACAATATCATCAAATGGTGGCAGAGTAGGCGTCTTCCTTTCCAGTGCATCATTTTCAATTTTGACTTTCCCCACTTTGAGTTGAGATTTATCCTTTGTCTGTTTTTTGTCAGCTGAACAAGTAAGAATCAGAGGTGGGGCACTAGGAAAACTTTTAAATAATGAATCCGAGCTGGTTTTTTTTCTTTTTCTTGCAGAAGATTCATCACTGTCCAGCATAGAGGGCCTTTTTGTGAGAGTCTTCTTTTCTTGCTGCTGCCCACACGTTATGGTAAGGATGGGGGTGTTTTCAGATTTTGGCTCCTTGGACATAGGTTTGGGTTCCTTGAAGGCCATCTTAGGAACCATTTTTTCATCTTTTAGTGGTTTATTTTCTTTGGGTTTCTTAGAGGATTCTTTGGAAGATTTGTTATGTTCCCTGGAAGGTTCTTTGAAGGCACTTTTTTGTTCTTTTGAGTCTTTAGAAGTTTTTTCTTTGTGCTCCTTTGTCAACTTCTGGGTCTTTGAAAAATTGTTACTACTGCTGCTGCTATTTATGTTCAGAATCCTAGCTGGGTCCTGCAAAGAGGAGATGCAAAATTTTACTCCAAAAAAAAAAAAAAATGAAGAACTCTTAAAACCTCAAAAGGCAGACACAATATGGACATAGGATTCGTATTAAAAACTTGGAACTGCAGGCGAGTAACCAGGAGTAGAAATAACTACATAAGAACAGGTAGAAACCCCAACATTTGGTCAAAATATCTGTTACAAACTGGTGGAACATGAGCAGTTATCACTTCTTGTTAATATCTGCAATAGAAGTTGGTTTTTATACCTGTCTTTTAAAAAAACATTATAAGATTAATATAAAGGCACTTTAGGAAATGTTTATCATCACCATTGCCTACAAAAAAAATAAAAATCACAAAGAAAAATTAAGATATGAACCATATGATGTCAACAGAATTACTAAAGGATTAGAGGAAAACATGATGACATTTCAGGTAAAGTTTGACTTCTCTAGAGTGATCTTTCAGCTTTTGCCAGATCTTTTTCCTCAAAAGCAATAACAACTCTGAGTCCAGACTGGCTATGGAAGATTTGATTTGACAGACACTAGTCTCTCCCTTTTTATGGAAAACCTCCTAAAGCTGAAAAAGCTTCCTTCTTTGTATATATTGGAGTCTCTGCTGAACCTTTAACTACAACTTTTTTTTAAAAAATTGAACTATTTTAAGTGATAAGTGCTTCTCAGAAGGTGGTGACTCAGAGGTTGTATAAGAGAGGTAAAACCAGAAACAGCAGACCAGTAACATTCCTCACTCAGATGAATCTGAAAAGTTGAAGTGGCAAGGAAAGTGGTCATCTACAGCTAGAACTGGCAATAATAGAACCATCCAGAATGGATCATATGGGATCCTTTCTTCTGAGAATTAAGACCCGAGAATCTTTAAAAGACAAGAACAGCTCCAGCACTGCCCACTTGCACTGAAACTGCCAATGGTGGGCTCTCTGTATCTCAAAAACACCCAGTAGGCTAACTGCGCTGTTATAAACACTAGACACATGTCACACTCTATACAAGACGACATCCATTTTATACTACTTCAAATCTGCAAAGTGACATTTCAATTTACAGGAAGCTATGGTCAAGAAATTTACTCTGCTTGCTTTCTTCCAAGCTGATGATAAGCATTTCTATCTGTACATTGCCCAGGAAGTGAGACATTTTTAGAAAGAAACACTTTAATGTGTATTGCATACACCCCTTGATTTCCTTTTCTTTTACCTAGAACAGATTTGTATGTAAATGTGGTGTATCTGGCTGTCTAAAATTGCCACAGATTTATACAACTGTAGAGAGGAAAACATATTTCGCTTATCTTGCGCATTACTCAACCACCCTTTCATCCACAACATAGGCAGAACTGCAGAAGTGCAGTGGAAAGTAAAGAACCAAAGCAGGACATGGCCAGCCTCATCCTCTACAGGGGCTGACTAATTTTAAAATACTCCACACAGAACAACTGCTCTGAAAAAAAAAACTATCCAAGGAAACAAAGCAGAATTAACATGTTAACAGAAGTCATGTCAATTAAAGGTGAAAGGAAGACTGAGACAACATCCACTGATGTGTTTCCTGTTCATAAATAACTACTTATAATAACTACTTGTCCAATTAGGATATATTAAGTCAGTGTTTAAAACTGTAGGACCTGAAAGATCTACAGAAAACATGTGCAGAAACTGCAGAATCTTCCTTCTCCTCTGTAGCAATAGATAGAATTAATTAAGTAAAAATAATTACTTAGAAATGCTCTTCCCTTCTCATCATCTTGTTCAGTGAAACACTGAGTTTTCTTACAGTGCTGCATAAATGATTCCATTGCAGGTTTCTATAGGATGCTTCTTGTATCTGTACTGCAAATGTATTTTTTGGTCAGATTTGGTAAACTAAACATATATCTATTTAACATATATATCAATATCAACATTGGCCAGAAGCATCAACAATGAACAATACTATAATGACATCTGAATATCTAAACATAAGGCACTTCCTCATTTCCCAGGTCAGCAATTAAAAAACAAAAATAAAAAAGCACTTAGCACTCCTTGAGATGTTTTACTTGAGTCATAAGACCTTTCCTGCAATTTTGTTTAAGATGAAAAAAATAAAAAGTTGACTATTTCCTTTGATGCAAGACCAGCATCAAAAGTTGACTTACGAACTAATTATTAATGCTTCTAGTGTCACATCATGTTCTATCCTGCCAGAGCTGTGTTGCCCTGAGAAAGAATAAAACATTACTAAACTAGATAGAGAAATTATCTTTCCTGCTGGTCTCCTTATACCATATGATTTTACATTGCTTCAAAAGGAAAGTCTCATTTTAGAGGTTTTTCAACAGATGAGATCTGTGAAAATGATTCTGGGGCACAGTAGAAACCAAAAGAACTTGAGATTCCTGTTCTTTTCAATTTTAAAATCAGACTTTTTTTTCCTCTTCCTACAACATGGAAGCTGATATTTTCATATAAACCATAGTACAAATACGTGACAATTATGAGATTTATTTATACATCCCTCTCACAGGCTTAGAATTACCCTTTCTTGAAGGCAGCCAATCGATTGCTTTTATATCTGCATTCATTTTCCAAGTAAAAAGAGTATCTTTTCTTATTTCCTTAATTTCTGCAATGCCCCAAAGAGAACACAACAATGACATAAAGGAGAGAACAAGAGGAACATAAAATCTGTAAGACAGCAAAAAATCAAATTATATTCAGCAGTAAGTTATGTCAAATCTAATGATGAACATGGGATGCTGGTGGGGATGGAAAGTGGCTGATTATTCATATAATGTACAGCAAAGATCTTAATGAAAATCAAAATGTACTTTCATTTTCTTATTTTTCAGAATCTAAGTGTGTTTAAATGTTTCTTTCCTTTCCACCTTAATAAGTGTTGCAAGGAATAAGAGAATATTAAGTAAAATAAAACACTCTTTTCTCAAGTTCATCTGAAAAACTGGGGTTTTGACAGGTAATATATCTGCACACCATAACTTACATTTGTGTATTCATCAAATAGTGATGCAACCCAAGACAATGTTAGCCTTTGATATGTTGCATAACAAACAGTATGCAAAAGAATAATACAGGAACATAGGCATGTCAAAATATGTGCAGATGTCATCTTAAGCCAAGTAACACCATGTCCATACAGTACTTCAAGATATATAGTACTGCTCAATGAAAGGGGCTAACGTATCTTTAAAAACACGTATTTTAGAAAGCACAATAAAACCTAAGATTTTATCAGCAAAGAAAACCTGTGCTACTGTGACTGTTGTACTCAACTCCTGCTCAGATTTTGGCCAACACATGCTAAGACCTGTGATGCATTCTGGAAGCACACAGAGTATATTGTAGGCAGGACAGGTAGTCAGAGATAGCCATTACACTGCCATGATCACCTGGAAACGGCTATTTCTAGCAGCCATTATCTTTGCCAGTTTCATCACAATCTTCTAACTTACAGGCATTACATAAATCATACCTCCATGACTGGATGGTATAAAACATCAGCTTATCAAAAAAAGCCCAACTTTTGAAGTTAATTCACTCCCAGCTGGACTGCTCAGGCTTTCATGCTTCCCGTTGTGAAACAGGGTATGCCCACATTGTGACAGAGGAGGAAGGATAAGGACCCTCACACTCAGCTAGGAAACTTTATTTTTTTCTGAAACTCAAGTGCATGGATTAAGAGTTACAGGTTATAACCAAAGAAATTTTGTGATTTGGGAGGTGAATTCACTTTATAGACTAGTCTGGGCAAAGGGAACCAACCCTGTTTGTTGTGGTTTTGTATTTCTTAATGAGCTCATGAAATTAAGTTTAAATCACAGAGCACATTGTCCTGTAAATTTGAGAGACACGTATGGACTGTGATAACTGCTCAATAGGTAACGCATTTGCAGATTTAAACACTTCTGTAACTACAGGGCAAAAAATGGTGCTGAACTGTATATGTTACAGTTGTGTTCTTACTTCACCCCGACAAAATGTAATTCCCAATTTGGTTTAATGTGACTTTGGATAAGCACTAACTTCTGGAAACCACTGCAAACCTCAAATGCTGACAGACATGAGGAACCTAATTAAGAAATGGGGCACTTGGGAGGAGTAGGGGAAGCAGAGGGGCAGGGGCAGCTCATTATATTTTATGAAGTCATTAAATTGAGCACATTGGCATGGCCTTGTCAGTGTACTGTACTCTGAGTTTAAACTACAAATGTAGTACTAGTGATCATAAAATTGTGCATTATTTTAATTTCTAATTAAAAAATATTATGCGTATTGAAATAATGTGTCCATGTTAAGCAAAAGGACTAGAATTAGTCCCAAATACGCCTATTGCTCTCAAGAGGAAAAGAGGAGAAAGATACCTAAAAGTAATTCCTTCATCAAGCAAATTCAGATTTCTGTTGAATACTTGTTTATTATTGAATAAAAACACTAGCTGACTGGGGGGGAGGGGGAGACAAAACAAGAAAGAAAACCACAACATTTTAATAGCCTCCAAAAATACTGTTGGGTAGGAGACAAATTTACCTGCTTCCCACAAAAATTTACAGAACTTTCCACACTTCAATTTAGTCCAGCCCACCAAACTGTTATGATCAATGATGTCAGAAGAATCAGAAGCAGATGGAGAAGGACAAAGCTCACTGGTTTAACAGTAAAGGCCAACTGAGGGAACATAAAACAATTCTGGTCACATAGGAAAAAGAGCTTTTGTTTTCTTTGTTTATAAAATAAACCTCATTTCGCTACAGCTGGTTCTACAGTTCATTGCAAAAGACATAACTATTCCCCCAAAAAACCTAACTGAGCTGCTTCTCTATTCTGTGCATGTAGTATCTATATAATACAAACAGGCATAATAATAGCACTGATTTAAAGTAACACAAGTATCTGTAGCCAGCCTGCAGCTATTCTTATATTCTGAAAAAATGCATGAAGTAAAAGTTTTCATATATTTTTTCCTGACATCTGTATTTCCAAGACGAAAGCTTTGTTTTGGAATCAAAATATAGTTTTACTAATACCATCTCCATTAAATTAAACAAAAAAATCACTTTACAAACATCTCTGTTTAATACATATTCCAGAATACAATGTGACAGAAAGCAAACTGACAGTCATCTCTTACTTCATCCTGTATTGCATTTTTCGTAAGTGAATGCTAAACCAAGAATACCACTTTGTTGCACTGGTTTTACTGTTATTACTTAAATTCTTATCTAACCATAAAGTTTATGTGGTACTTTGCAGTGGCAAACAGATAAGCACAAGGTTCTGTTTTTTCCATACTCAAAGTTTAAAACTGACCTCAAAGTTAACTGTGGTATTCACAAACAAAACAAACCAAACTAGGCCAAGCACATCAAAGGCCTATTGCTGCAGCCGAAAAAATCCAAAGTCCCACAGAACAGACATCTGGAATATACTTTCGGTACAAGTAACTTACGCCCAAGAACTACCAAGACATTCCTGCAATTCTTATTCTAGAGGCATATTTAAATGAAATTTGGACACTGAAGTTGTTCCATCACTGGGGTTGCTCCAAATGACAAAAACAAAAATCTATCTGTACATTGGCTGGGACTTTTCTACATTCCAACCAGAACAAAAACACTGAAGACCAAAATTCAAGGCTTTTCAGCTCCAAGAACTTAGAACAAAACCCCCAAACTTTACTGTTACACTAAACCCAAGGCTATCTTGTGTTTCCATTTCTCAAGAACAGCTTAGGACTCTCAGCAAGGCAGATATTTACAAGTCTTTCTTTATGAGATAAAAGAACAACTGCTCATAAGTGTGTGTTCCAAGTTGGACAGGGTGAAGCAATGACTGCTGGGAGGAGACGAAAAAATCAAATATCCACATATTGGATATCCACATATTGGATTGACAAAATCCAGTGTGTTGATAAAACACCTCTTCCCACTTTTAAAAATTCTTGGGATGGAATTCTGAGATGTGATGCATGTCTAACCTCCTCAGGTTAAACTCACCTAGCTGCATGCTATGGGCCAAACTCTCTGCAGATGTTTAAGTTGCTTCAGCAAAAAATGAAAAATTTCAAGCACTAGTTTATGTGGATGAGTGTGGCAAACACACGCTTCACCCTGCTTCACCCCATCATACTCCACACTTGCCAATTTACCACATGAGACAGAAGTTCACTGTCTAAATACAGTTTGGAAAATAACATTCCAGGTTAACAGTTTCTTACAAAAACTCGAGAGATTCAAGACTTACCATGGTGTACGGTTACTAGGCAGAGCATTAGTACGGGACTCAGTATCATGAGAGTACCTCTTTGAAGTCTTAGAGGTGTCTGGGTCGCTTATTAACCCAAGCCTCAGCACGCCTGCTTTGGCATGCAAAGCAAGACATGGGTGAATCAACATTACAGCCAACTCTTCAGAAGTGATTGGAAAATGAACTCTAGAGAGCTACCTACCAAGATCACAAGAACCCCTATTAGAGATGGTAAAGTGTCAGAGTAACTCATGTTTGGTATCCAATTAGACGGAGATACATCCTACTCTAACTAGCAGCACCTTGCTTCAGCACCTGGCGTAGCCAGATGCTTTCCTTTGAGGCATTAAGCACTCATTTTAGCATGCCAAAGTAAGCATCTTCAGTTTAATCCTCAGATTATACCTCAGCTTCTCATTAGGAAAATAACCCCACTTTCATACAGTCTTTAAATGTTGCGAGACCACCTGCATTAGAGATTGTAAGGCACTGATGTACAATGCACACCAGGCAGAGACATGTCAAAGAAGACTTTTTGCCTGTCCTTGCTTATTATGTATCCCTACTATCTTTTCTTAGGCATACCCTTAATTCATTACCTGACAATTCTTGCAAGATAAGAGATTTGGCAGAGATAGTGAACATGAAAGTTATTAATAAAAATGGGTATTGCCCCTTGCAGTACATGCACTGCAAGATTAAGTAACATACTTAACATCTTCACATACCAATCGAGAAGACACCACAAAATAAAATAAAAACCCAAACAATATAATAGAACAGAGAAAAATGCTTATGTTGCGTTTCTTACGTGAATAAACAACATGCTCCTTATTTTCCCATACCATTAGTTCATTTTGTCAAGAAATTACCTGCTATTTCAGAAAAGTCCATCTGTATTACTCAAGAGGTTCCTTGGACTATACCTTTTTACCACTTTTTAAGCTAGGGATTCAATTTGATGTCTTAGAGAGACATTGCTGTCTTTGAAATATCTAGAAAAGAATTAACCTCTGGAATTTAAACAAAATTAAAAATGCTAAAGAACACTTCAAGTTTCACTCTACACAATTATCCTTAAAAATTCTTAATAAATGAAATTATTATTATTATAATA
Source organism: Orthonyx spaldingii (assembly GCA_013397795.1). NCBI lineage: Eukaryota > Metazoa > Chordata > Aves > Passeriformes > Orthonychidae > Orthonyx > Orthonyx spaldingii. The sequence continues at coordinate 521,873 of VZTJ01002876.1, read as the reverse complement.
TTATCTCATATTCTTTACATTTCCACAGATCACACGCCCATCGCTGTAGTCCTCTAATACTACAGGTGACTATTACAATTCCTTCTGGAAGAAGAGAAAAGCAATTGTACAAGTAAGAAAACCAGAGAACCTTCACCAGCACCTGTTCTCACAGCCATCCTTGTACTGCAGTGTTTTCACATGGCAAACTGTAAGTACACAGCAAAGAAATGTCAAGACCAGCTATCACTGGTATACATTAAAAGATTGCAAAAAACACCTAGAATTTTTTTAAAAATTTAATTTAATTACCAGGAGAAGCACCACTGGCTGAGCTATCTTCTAGTAAAGTAAGTCTCACCTTTGGCCCATGAGATGGTTTCTTCTTCACTTCAGAAAAAGACAGAGAGTTACTGGGAAGGCTGGGGAGATGAAGGCTCTGCCCTGAAGAAAACGATGTGCCATCTGACATTACCATCATCTGTTGTAAGAAGGAAAGCATGTCAATCAAACATTACCAACAAGAACAGAGTCTCAACTGCGTAGCAAGTCACATTGGTAGGGGAATATAAGCCCAACAAACAATATCCATGTTTCTTCCCAAGAAGGAATAGTTAAATGAAATCACACTGGTAATTAATTAATTTTCCCCAAGCAGAGTCTGTTTTGCCCATTATATTAACTGCTAAGCAACCTCCCTGCCTGTATTCTGATCCATGAGCCTTCCCACCCTATCCTCTCTCTGAGGAGGTAGAGTGAGTGATCAAGCATCTTAGCCAAGGTTAACCCACCACAAAGACACACCGTAAAAACAGATTGAGGTTTTAAAGTAAAAGTAGTATGTCTCTAATTTCAGCTTCTAACTTCAGGCTTCTGTGTTATCTAGAATACAGTAAACTGGGTGGCTTTTAAGCAAGCAGCCAGGGTTGCTATTAAGAGGGTCTAGCTCTCTTTCTTGATTTTAAAAACTTAAGTATAAACAGATCATTTCCGGAAAGTACATATAAATCAGCCATTACTGAGCAGTTACCTGACACGTAAAGAGTATTCCTTCCATCTGTGGGAAACCCAGCTAAGACCTTGTCTTCTGCTCCAGTGCTGCTGTGCCCAGATTTTATGGTTCCTACCACAGCCATTCACTTAACCACTGTTTCAAAGCTCTAAATGCCAGAGACAGCTTACTTGCTGTCTCACAAGACCTGAAAAGCTGGAAAGAAGATGCAGAGCTCTGCACCTTCAAGGAAAGATCCCTCTCTTCCCACAGGTTTCCACGCATAAAGTGACACTGGTTTTGTGGATGTGCTATGTGGTTACCCTTGCCTCTTCACATGAATAAAACATCCTCTGACTCAGGGGACAGGAATGAGCTGACCCATCACATGCCTCATGCACATTACATTAAAAATATTGGGAAATCAAAGATGTAGGTATGTATATTCTGATGGTACCTCTCCAAGTCAGGATGATATTTTATTGCCTACAGCTTCCTGAAGACAGGACTTCAACTTTAAAAAAATCTAAAATATTATTTAACCACCACTCCAACTGAATCTGTTGCAGATCACTTTCCTCAAAAGATATATGGTACCCTGAGGAATATTAAGAGACACGTCTAGGTAATAAAATGATTTTTTTATCAGCCTGTTTTCACCACTGTAGGCTAGATTCCAAATGCAGAGGAAGGCAATTAAGCTGTTCTAAACCAGAGCCTAGCAAAAGCTAAAGCTCTGAAAAATCATCTGTCCAAAAGCAATGACATTATTCTTGCAATCGTGACAATGTTGATTGCAATTAGCTATTGTGAATCACAGTAAGTAATCCATTAGCCGGACAAATACTCTTTAATCTCAACTTGCCAAGGCCTTTGGTTGCATTAAACTCAGTCGAATACAAGAGAAGACACAAGCTAACAAAGAACAATCAGACAGAAGGAAAACCTATAGCTACATGTGAATACCATAAACCTGCACAACAGGTACAGAATAACATTATCTTCTCTCACAGAGGATGTCAAATGGGTGGTTAAATAGTATTGTTCTTCAAGTCAAACTCTGCAGTATGTTTTAAAGCCACAAATTTAATAGAAGATACCATTTGCAAAAAATCAAACAATCATTCAGAAAAAGCAAAGTTACCCATTAATTACAGAGTTCATGAAGATATTTCATTGCCCAAGTAGTTTTGTTCATACTTTCATATGACAAAAAGATGCATATCCATGTAGAAGACAAATTTAGTCAGGAGGATCAGGGTTTGCCCTACATGGAAATTAAAACCAAAAAAACACAAACTTTGCCAAAAATTCTTTCTCCGAGTTTTGGAAGCAGGCATTTTCTCCCTGCAGGATAGAAGTCTGACTCACTGAGGTTTAACCACTGCATAAATTTTCTTTTTAAAATTCAGAAACATTCCAGTTTAGAAATATTCATATATTCATGATTGTACACAGGCATTCTTAGAAAGCTGACATTTCTTTAAAAGTGCATGGACTTCTAAGATATCTCAGTTTCTGGCAAGTATTTGGACCACTAACAGTCTCAATATTACAGACTGTTTAAAAACAGAATGGCAATCTACAGAAAGATTTAGAGGGATGGGAGGAACAGCACTAGTACCATGTGAGGTCTGATTTGGCAAATCTAGTTAGATCCAGGAGAAAATAAATCTCGCACTGGCTTTAGAAAACAAAATCTGGGCATACCAAACCATGAACCCTAAAAATTTCAGTGCATTGAATCCTGCAGCCTGTTATTTCATCATAAACCATATAAAAATGGCAACCGTAAGTTCAAAATTTTAATGTGATTAACAATGCATGCTGTTAAGATGAAACTTCAGTTCAGACTGTAGATTATCAAATATTTAAAGCTGACAAAAAGATGACAAGAGACCAAAAAGTCTCATGTAAAATAAACTCTTTGGCCCCTGTGATAAAAAACACACAGTTCTCTTCCAAACAGATCTCTGACAGAAAAAGTATATGCTCCTCATTAAAGTCCCTTATATCACAAAAAAAGAAATTAGTTCGACCTCTTAAAGAAAGAAGTTAATATTGGCACTAAGTAACATCCTATATGTTTGTTTTCTTTGTCAAGATTATCTATGTAAAAAGCCCCTATATTACCAACACTTTTTTGAATTAAGAGGCACTTCCATTTTGGCTAAATTTAGGAAACTGACACCTATACAACCAGTTTAAGTTTACTGGAAGACCTCAGCTGACAGAATCACAGCAATTTCTGCAATGGGAAACTGCCCTTTGTACCCCAGTTAGTCAAACACAGAATCACAGGCTGGCAGATGTACTTTCACCAGTTTTCAGAGCAAGTCCCTATTTTCACATTGCTTCTACCACACTGGCAACACAGCATGGGACTTTGGGCATGTCTACGTATGCGGCTCTATTAAGCCAAGGCTACACCAAAGATGGAAAAGGTGGGAATGAGCACATCACAGCAAGACACTACTACTGCAGCAAGAATGCAGGCTCACTGATAGCATAGCAGTAACTCTCCAGCACAGCCTATATGCACTTTTTTAACTTGTTTCCTCCTTTGTGCATTGCAAGTTTTCTGCTGTCTTACAGCTGCCTAGAGACACACCTCAAGAGAAGGGGGCCATGGTTGCAGCCCATGCTTGAGCCAGGCAGCCAAGGACACCTGCAGCTGGTACATGCATGCACTCAGAATCAATGACTTCAGTGACAAAACCCAGGAACATGACTAATTCTTCTTCTTTGTCCCTTCTGAAGTCAACAGCTCAGTGGGATCAGCCAGAGTGGTGGAATAAGACATGAAGTACTAGTGTCAATGAAGCAAGGTGAGACAACAGCAGTCTTCAAGTCAGTTTAAACAGCCACACTCTGAATTCAATAACATGCAAAAAATGAAGTTCTAGTTACAATTTTGCTGTTCCCTTGAAGATTTTGCTGGACTATTTTTAAGCAGAGCAGAGATCTAGCTAATCTTACAGCTTATCTTTCATGGGACAGTGACAGTACTAGAACATGTAAAAGTAGCGCATTAGTCGGGCGTGTTCACAAATATTTTAACTTTTTTTTAAAAGTGTGGATAAGGACTAGAAAAATGACCAAGAGTGAACAGTTAGTTTCATAGTTTAATACCAGGGTACAAATAATACAGGAACTGCAGAATAGGCTGTATGGAGAAACATGTCAAGAGAGGTGATTGTCCCACTCTACTCTGCACTGATGTGGCCTCACCGTGAGTCCTGTGTGCAGCTGTGGCACCTCAGCACGAGAAGGACATCACCAGACTACTGCAGTGTGTACAGAGGAGGGCAACCAACATGGTGAAAGGCAGCTGACATCACCTGACTTGTTCAGCTTGGAGAACAGAAGGGTGAGGGATGACTCCACCGGAGCCTACAACTTCCTCGAGGGGGAGCTGCTGATCTCTCTCACATAATGTAACTGCTCTGCTGGTAGTGGTATCTTGCCTCTAGTTCACCAAAAACTCACTTCACCAGCCTTCGGCTGTTAGGCTTGTATTTAATAGTTTTGTCTACCAGTTTCTTTAAATGAAAGCTAACTTCCTGGGCAAAGGCAAAGGAAAACCTACTTTATCCCCAAAAACAGTGCATAGAGGAGATCCACTGATATTCACATTATTGGGTAGGAATAATCAACCTGAAGTAACCAGTCTCCACAATAGCTGAGCTGCTGGCATCTTATAACCATAGAATGGTTTAGATTGGAAGGGGCATTAAAAATTATCTTGTTCCAAACCCCCTGCTGTGGACAGGGACACATTTCACTACATCAGGCTGCTCAAACTGCCATCCAAACTCCCAGGAATGGGGCAGCCACAACTTCTCTGGGCGACTTGATCCAGTGCCTCCCCACCAGCACAGTAAATAATTTCTTCCCAATATCTAAACTTACTCTCTTTCAGTTTGAAGCCATTCTCCCTTACCCTAAAAATACCTGCCCTTGTAAAAAGTTTCTCTCAGTGTATTTCTAAGGGCATTCCAATTTGCTACTCAAGACAACTGAGTGCTATGAAAAGAAAAACTACTATGCATTTCATTTATGTAGTTCCATGCACTCCTGAACAAAGGAATAGATCAGGAAACAACTGTGCACTACCAATTACCATAATATAATCAGGAATCCTGTTCCACTATTCCTCTTCCAGAAATTGTAATACCATGTGAATTGTAATAGCTCGTACTAAACCTACTAACAATTGATTCAGAAGTGTCCTCATGAGAAAAAAAAGAAAAAATAGGGACATTTTGAAGACATTTATCTACACATATATGTTTGACAACTTGGAGTACCCATGTACCCAACAAGAACAACTCACTTTCAAAACAAAACCTTTCTTTTCACATCCTTATAACATGAAGAATGAGGAACAATCTTAAGATGTTCCATGAAAGCTGGTCTTCTTTTATGGTCCATTCCTACAAAAGCACACAACTGCAAGGTGCTGCACCTGGGCCAGGGCAACCTCTAATACCAACCTAGTACCAATGAACAGATGGAGGGCAGCCCTGCTGAGAAGTACTTGGGATGCTGATGGATGAGAGGCTAGACATGACCCAGCCACATGCACTCACAGCCCAGAAAGCCAAATGTGTCCTGGGCTGCATCCAAAGCAGTGTGGGCAGCAGGGCCAGGGAGGGGATTCTGCCCCTCTGCTCTGCTCTGGTGAGACCCCACCTGCAGTGCTGCATCCAGCTCTGGGGTCCCAGCACAGGAGGGACATGGACCTGTTGGAGATAATCAAGAGGAGGGACATCAACATGATTAGAGGAATGGAGGACCTATCCTATGAGGACAGGCTGAAGGAGTTGGGGCTGTTCAGCCTGTTGAAGAGAAGTTCCAGGGAAAGTTAACAGCAGCCTTTCAGTACCAAGGAGGGCAACATGAGAACTGGAGGTCAATTTTTTTAGCAGGGCCTGTTGCAATGGGACAAAGGACAATAATTTTAAACTTAAACAGGGTAAACTTAGACTAGCTGTAACAAAATCTTTTACAATGAGGGTGGAGAACTTTTGCAATGAGGGTGGCAAGGTGGTGGATGCCCCATCCCTGGGAACACTGAAGGTCATGTGGATGGGGCTCTGAGCAGCATGATCAAGTTGGAGATGCCCCTGCCCATGGCAGGGGAGTTGGAATAGACAACCTCTAACGGTTCCTTCCAACCCAAACCACTCTATGATCATCACAACTTTAACACATAGGAGTCACAGATCTACCACCCCATGTACATATTTATACAGTCAGGAACTGTGTGAACAGTCACGGGTCCAGACCAACACAATTTCCTTATTAATGCACATTAGAGCTCCTGCAGGTGAATGAGCCACTATCAAAAATCTGTTGTCTGTCTCCTAGTTTTTCATCTTCCTGAATGAAAGGAGGACATCAATAAAGCTGCATTAATGCAATCCACACAAAGCTACCTATTGCAGTTTGATTTACAGAGCTGCTCGTCAAAGAACACCCTCATACAACACGTTCAGAATAGGCAGTGAGCTATACCACAGTGTGCTGCAGAAAAATTCCAACAGCACTTTCAGTAAAAGCTACAAGATACTTATTAGGATTCTGGGAAAAAGGAGCTATTACTACAACATTTCTGCAGCACTCATCATGAATTATACTCATCATGCATCAGTAGCAGACAACTGGATCTCTTTGGTGGCTCTGGGCTGCTGCATCCCATGTCATTTTACAGTGAAGAACATATCACTTCTTTCAACATCAAAGACTGCTCTGAAATATGGGGGGAAAGAAGTAACGATTTTAAATGACCACAGTAACACTAATAGCTTATGATGATGCATGATCAGTATGGACCCCAGTACAAGCTACTGAACATGGGTATGTGGACCTAAATTTCAAAATTCCAGCGGACAACACACCGCTAAGAAAAATGTAGCAGTAATACAAGTCCCCTAAGTCTGAAGTTCCAAAATATAAATCATTAGCTAAAAACTACAGTCATCTTGAACAAGTATTATTTATATTTAAACCAATATAAAAATTTTTTAAGCTATTTGCTTGAAAGTAAAGTAATATGTAATTTAAGAAAATTCAATTACTTAAATATGAAAAGCACAAGATTAAAGATAATCCCTTCCCTAGAGCAGCATTATACCTAAGGTTGGTTCTGGGTAGAAGCCAACTATTCCAACTGACACAGAGGAATTTGCCAGGAAAGAGGGAGGATGGAGAAAAGAGGGAAATCCCCATAATTTCATCTTCATTACACAGATTAAGAACATAGATTTTAGAACTGGCACTATGCAGACATCTCAACTGCCTCAAAAAAACATTTTTCAACTGTTAAACAATAAAACCACAAAATATGAAAAAAACATAAAACAACAGAACGAAGTGGGTTTTGGCAAAACCTACATTTTCACCTTGATAATTTTCTCTAAAAATTGCATCCTTCTCAGAATAATTCTTTGACTCTCTGATCCATTACCAGATTAACTGTCTTTTAGGAAAGAGCTGTCTTGTTACAGAAGCAGTGCTCTTGTATTTCCTAACGAATTTTATAGAAAGCAATAATAAAGGACTCATCTGTCACTAAACAGAATCATTACTACTCCAAAAGTGAGCCATTTCTTGCATCCTCTAAACATGAAACCTCAAACTATTAATAGCCATTTGCATTTATAATAAAGCAGTGAATTTTACTGTTTTGGTCCACAGTGGTAACTGCTGTCTAAAACTTGGCCAACAGGACATAGCCTAAGACTTAACCAAGGGTTTCTATTTACCTTCCTGACCAGAGAATCTCTGAAGCCAAATCAAATCCTTCTTCTAAGGACTGCAAATGTAACTGTCTCTTGTAAAAGAAATCAGCAAGTTGGTGACCTCCTAATAATGAAGGCTGCACATTTATACTTCAATTCTGGTGACATAAAATAAAATGCTTAGATACAAATATTCCACAGAGCTAATCTACATGATTGGTACCACCCTAAATATCCTGTTTGCCTTAACTGAAGTGGCCACAGTGGCAGTGCAAAGCTGTACTACAGTTCAGTTCTGACGTTTTAATTACTTGTGCTATCCCAATGTTACTCTCTCAGTGAGCTACAGGACAGCCAGACAGACCTTACTGGACACAAAGGATGGTGATGGATAACAAAACTTTCTTAGCCTGAAAGACAGAAGAATGGTGGCTGTAGCAAATAACCTTGACTAGTTCACGTTTGGGATGCCACAACATATACGTGTGAAGGAAAAGGGAAGTTGAGAGCATCCAAGAGATAATTCAAGGAATCTGCAGCAAAAGACAAACACAGAGAAAAACCTATACCGAATATGGAAGCATGCAGGTATCAGGTGAGCCCACACTTTGCCCTCCAGAAAGACATACTATTTGTAATTTGCGTATGTTTATGCAAATGAGAACTAATGTTTTGTAGTTCGCGTCAGTCAGCCCATGAGAAAAACAGAAAAATGAACCAGATCTGGGTTTCAAAGTGGATAGAAATAAAGAAATTTAGACCATTTTTTAAAACCATGTAAGCAAAAGCCCACCATGTTAAAGGACCTTATTCAATGCTATTGCTCAGTGTTTTACATTAATATGGTAGCTCATTCATTTTGAAAGACATGGGCTTCATTTTGTCAGACTCCTTGCCTATCAAAATTCAGAAACTTGTTACTGTTACATTGTCATGAAGCTAGCCATAAGCTAGAAGCATTAATTGTTTTGACTTATTTCTAAGTGCAAAACCCATCTCATACTTTATTATCTTGTAAATGCTTTTCTCAGCCTAGAGCGTGGAAGTTACAAGTGAGTCAATGTTCTGTGTAGAACAGAAAACAGTCTGAATTCACACACTTGGAAGGGAAAGTCAGCTTTTCAGAGCTTCTACAGGAGTCAAAGAAAAGCCTGTTTGCAGTATTTCATAAAGTGTAATGGGCTTTTCAACACCAAGAGGCATAAGCCCTTCGCAGAAACTTTTAGGGATAAGACAGACAGAATGCTATTACATTATTTCTGCCAAGTTGATCAGATAAACTCCCAGGGCAGAAAGTCCACAGAGAGATGCAGAAAACACTGGTAACTTCATGAGAAAGTATTAATTTCTTGGAAAGAAACTGGGGAAATGGAGAAAAAGTCATGCAGTCTGAAGTACCCAGAAGACAAAAGGTAATGATGCAATGCATTTTAAGAATGACCACACTGATACATTTAGGGAAAGAACTTGATCAAAACCTGTCACATTCTGTTGTTCACACTTAAGCAACATTCTAGCTTTTGTTAACTCAAGAAACCTAAAATTAAAAGGCACAGAAAACCAGCAATAAAAAGGAAGCTTCCTATTTTTACCTTTTTAACCATTACTCCCCAACTCCAAAGTCCCTTCTGGCATTATTGAGATTTATTACACTTGTGGTCAAAACTTATTAATCTCATCCAGTCTGTTGTTAACAAATATTAAAGGAGTGGCTCACAAAGTTTTCCAAAATACAGTCTCAATGTTTTATTTGCAAACACACTAAAAAGCCAATACATTGACCAGACATGGATACCCTCTTGCACCTAATAAATGCAAACACAAAACACTGCTCATGCTTCTATTTCAATATAACTATAGTTGTAACAGTTCTCTTCTTCAGGAGGTCAACAGGGTCTTTCAGACTATACATGCTACTTGGTTTTGCTTTGTTTTCAAAGAGTCTGTTCTGCAGACTGAAGATTCTCACACTAGCTCCCTCTTATCTCCAGCCCAAAACCTACTATTGTCTAAAGGTGCCAAAAACAGTAACTCATGTTCATTATGACTGTTTTAAAATAAAGATACGCACTGGCATTAACACAATTTCACAGCATGAAGGCTTTCTTAACATCTGTATCAGTCACTTGGTAAAGCAGGCAAAACACACCCATGAAGTCTGCAGAGAACAGTCAACTGGGAAGTGAAGCATCTGACACTTGAGAGCAAGCAGGGCTTGCAGGAGGGACCCAGACAGTCTGGAAGAATGGGTTAACAGGAGCCTCATGAAATACAACAAGGACAAATGCCAAATACCAAGTACTGCCACTGCAAGGTAAAGCCCTGCAGCCATGAGGCTAGGACTGGAAAACAGCTCTGGAGCATGGTCTGGGCATGGGAGGGCTGTGAGCTGAGCCAGGGCCCAGGCAGCAACATTGGCTATCAGTGCCCCAATTCTTGTGAGGTGAACACAGCCCTGGGAGCCAGGAGAGGCTGTACCCTCTGCTTGGTTTTTGTCAGACCCTACCTACATACTGCCTCCAGTTTGGATCTCTAACACAAACACCAACTATAAAATGGTGGGAGGTGAAAGGAGGTTACCGAGACCATGGGGCTGGAGACTTCATGCAGCGAGAAGCAGCTACAGGACTTGGGCTGGCTCAGGTTGAAGGAGGGGGGCTTCAGGGGCATCCAACTGCTCCTCCATTCCCTCCTATCAGCATGGCACTGATCAAGAGGGAATGGAGGAGACATAGAGTCTTCACAGAGGTCTGTGGAAGGAGGGCAAGAGGCAGCAGCCCAAACCTGGCACATGAGAGGCTCAGGTCCATGAAGAGAGCTCAGCAGTGGAGCCGAGACTAGGGAGTTTCACAACCCAGCAAGGAGGGGTGAAGTCCTGAGCAGACCCCACGGCTGACCCTCTGATAATCCCTGACAAAATGAATTATGCTGTCATTGTGTGAAGCACAGCAAAACAGTTTCCACTAACAGACAAAGCGTAAACCTAAAAGTTAGGCCTTCTGGGCCTGTTCATCCCTCCAAATGAGCAAACTTCCTTTTGGCTTTTTCACATCACTTAATTCTGGCAACACATAAAGAAGTTGGTACATTTTTCTGATTCAGACTGTATAACATTATACATAAATTTAAGTAAGTTTGTTTATAGTTAGAGTTTTGACTTATTCTTCCTTATAACTACTGAATTTATTCTGCTTAATATAGAACCATTTCTCTTTCAATGAAAGATGCCTTATTTTTTTATTACTTCCATCACAGTGTCATGTATTTAAGGAATGCACATGCTCATTTTTTCACCCACTCCACTTAAAGACAAGTACCAAGCTCCTATATGAAGTTAATCACAAAAACACTTCACTTAGTTTCACTGTTAGGTCAAACTTTCTCATTACACTAATCATGCACCAGCAACAAGTAGCAACATCTTAATGTGATGGCTATTGACATGGGTGCAGGACTCACCCCTCCTGCCTTTAGCAGCTTTCTTCTGAATTCCTCTGTTGGGTTGTTGAATGTGAGCTTTTCACAGCGGAGGTGATTTACAGGTGGGTGGCCTTCAAGGTGCAGGAATAAGTCATAGTCAAATCGAACTTTCTTAGGTTCTTCCTGAGGGTTGAAAATAACCAGACAGAAACATCTAGAACCAAAACTAACTAAGTTGAAAACAAAGGCTACATAAAGACTATCAATTAAAATTAAAATCACATAGTTTTCCACCATAGTCTGTGCTCTCAGACACACATGGAATTTACCAAGCGTCAGCTGAGCTACAGTAAATCACAGAAGCTCCTATCAGCTCATGATAACACAAGGTAAAATGCATGAATTTCATTAAATCCTGACAAGGCTTAATTGACACTGTTAAGTCATATTTGGCCCAGGCTACAGATAGGTGCAGAGGCAACTACCATGATTCAGCTGACACAAGGTAACTCAAGTCAAAAACACAATCACATTTCTGAGCCTTAGAGAGTATTGAAGACAGTGCACTAAGTTTTGAATGCAAATTTCTCCACTGAAGCCAAACTATTGTTTCCTTCACAAGTTATAGAAAGGGCGAAGTATGAATCTGCTGCAGACAATGAAATTTGATCTCCTACTTATGGGGTCTGCTAATTTCTTGAAGAAACTTCATTGTCTTAAACAAGTGTGGTCAGATAGATTTCAAGTGTTCCACCAGAATTTTCAAGCAATTAAAATTATCTGCCATTGCAGAGTGAAAAACGGAAAATGAATGTTCCCTGTACCAATACAGAAAGAGAAAAAACAGAAAAGGAAATTTATCTCAGGAGAAATCACCAGTGCTCTAGTGCCCTGAGAAAGCCTCAGCTGAAAAAGGACACTAGTGGCATCAAACACACTTTTGTATCTTCTATCTGGTATTACAGATTATGTATATTTTGTGTTACATATTTACACAATCCCTTCTAGAAGCTGTATGTGCATTAAGTGCTTTTTAAAGATGCTGTTAAGCAGCCCTTCCTCCAAAGGTCCTGATGTGCAATTGAAGTCACCAAATCAAGTCTTAGGAAAGAACAACAATAAAAAGTCAACTTGAAAAAAAGTTTCAGTAAAAAGGGAACCATGAGGGAAGAGAAGGAAGAGATACAGCAAAACCTTAGCACATATCCAACACTGCATGTAATCAAAATACATGCTCTGTTCAGTGACAGATGCTTAAAAAATTCACATTAACCGTGTTCAATTTTGATTCAGGATTCCAAGTACGGGAAGAACAGGAAGTGTAGAAATCTCAGTTATTCTACAAGTTAAATCAGAGGCTTCAAATACAGCCAAGGGGCATCCTAATCTGTCCCATCTCTAGACTTGATGTAGAAACAACAAAAGGGGACCTGAATTAAAAGGCTTGCAGTTGTCTGTTTCTGAAGACATAAGAAAGCAGTTCCCCTAGATGAACTATTTTCATAGTTCTGTCATACTTCACAGAAATGACAAATCATTTTTCAAAGGCAAGCATGGATGATATTTCTTCTTGCTAGAAATATTAACATGATTTCATGTAGAAAAAAATGGAAGTAATTTATTCCCTGGTCTGCTTAGAAAATTGTGATGTTGCTATAGGCAACGAGTTGGTACCAGCAGCTTCACCATACAAGCCAAGTTGCAGTAATTCATAAGTGGTAGTTTTCAAACAATTTTGTGGAAAGTCAGATGAACATAACCAGTGATTAAAAAGCAGACTTACTACACAAAAGACCATCAGTACCACTGCACCACCGTTACTACAAAACAGGGAAGACAGAACATGCTGCAGTTTACGAGCCTTAGTCTATATGGACTGCATTTTCCAGAGTAGGAGTCTTTCACCTAAAAACATTTTTAAGGACTTTGTCTCAATGACTAACAACTACAGCCTACTGTTGCTGAATTTGGGAGCAGGGGTTGGTTGTAATTTCCATAACCCTTTAAAGCTTGGAATATTTTTCTATCATGCTTAAATATCTATTAAATTTTCTACCAATTTCTGGTTAATCCTGGGAACAGAGACGGGAACCCTTTAATCCTCTGTTGTCCAGTTGGTTTCCTGTGCCCCTCCTTTATCTATGAGGGTATTTTCTGAATCAGAAATTGAACAGCTGTCTACCTTTAATAAATGATGGTGGTATGTCCCCTCTTCCTCCTTCTGTCTATCTCCTCTTTTCCTCTATTGGAATACCTGTGAATTGCCTTAGGGGGGAAAGAGCAGCTAAGCCAGTAGAAAGTAGTAATTTGCCAGCTCAATTTTTGTGCCACTCTTCCTTTGTATTGCACCCACCCTAGGGAAAGGAATCCTGCTGCAGCTATGTGAGGGGACTAACTAACATCCAATGGCTGCTTGTTGTATTTCATGACACCAAAAAGGGGTGAGGGATGTTTGCAAACTTCCTAATTTCACATGTTGCTTGAGGGTAAGGTGAGCTGTAATCACTGCTGCCCTCTTGATCTCAGTCTAAGCCACAGCTTCTGCTGGGGAACACCTGAGACTTGCAGTCTCTACAGTCAGGAAAAGCAGCCACAAGTCTGAGTGGAAAACAAAAAAAGAAATGTTCGGCAGGAAGCTTTCTGTAGAGATGCTCAGTAATTGACTCACTGTCTTCTGCTTTGTCTGTGGGATGAGCATTTAAGAGATGTGTTGAAGAGACTGGGCTGCTTTTCATTAGATTTCCTGAATGAACCAAAAGACCTTCTCTAATAGAAAAAGGGCTTAAAAAGCATACCAAAAAAACCAATCAACTCACTGAGGCAGTTCCGTTTCATTTCCAACAGCAAACAGGGTAAATCAAGACCTGCTCTTCACAGATTGATACAGGGAACATGTCAGAATTACCTGTTCAAAACCTACAACTTCCAAAGTGCCTGAGCAGAATTATCCACACCTCACACCTTAACAGGGCTTTCTGTGAAAGATAAAAGAATACTGGAATGCATACTTGAAGGCACACGTAGCTAACACCCAAAGAATTTTAAGTGATCGAGGTTCCAGGAAAAGTATTTTACTATGAATATCTATTTTCTTTCTGTTTTAGTCTTTCACCAAGCATTCAACATATTAAAGATGTAATGTTGACTTGATTAAAATAATAATTTCAAACTACATCTTTGTAATATAAAATAAACATACAAGTATCTTTGAATTACATTAAGTATTACATTAAGTATAATAACAGCTCCACCAAGGCACATGGCATATAAAGGGAACCTAAATAACTTCGGATATTAAGGTAGTGTACATTAGACTTCGCAAGATTTTGCTCTTTAATTTCCCACAAATCCAGTTCTTTTTATCTGAACTAGTTATTAGTAATGCAGACCCTGTTATGTACAATTAAAGAGAATCTCTGCATTTGCTATTTAAGAGACTGACAGTGAGTGCAGTAATTACTTATAATGTGAGATATCACAATAACCTAAGTCTTGTAGAATAGCACTGGGTTTAGTTTGAGCCTAGTAATGTTGAATATAATGAGTACTCACATACAGTCTAAAAGAATGCTTTTTAACAGACAAAGGATGCAAGATTAAAAAGCAGACTGTTTTGAAAGATCAAAACCTGAACAAATTATAAAGATTTGTAATACTAAAAAATAGAACAATGAGTTCATTATGCAATCACCATAATCAAGACTGGTGTCCTTTTCTCAAGTTTAAACTTCTTTAAGCATTATTTAAATTCTGTCCACCTTCTAGCAAGGCAATTAATTATTCTGAATAATTATATTACACTTCTCTTTTTTAATACGGCAATTTTAATTTCACAGAGTTTTCTACTGAAGACTGTCCACCAGGAGTCAATATTGGGTACCATATTGTTTAACTTCTCCATCAGTGACTTGGATGAATGGGCAGATGCCTCCTCAGCAAGTTCATTGATGACACAGAGCTTGGAGCATTGGCTGATACCCCAGAGGGCTGTGCAGCCCTTCGGAAGGGCCTTTACAGGGTGGAGAGATGGACAGAGAAGAACTGTCTGAAATTCAACCAAGGCAAATGCAGGGTTCTGCACTTGGGGAGGAATAACCCCAGGCACCAGCAGTGGCAGGGGGCTGATCTGCTGGAAAGCAGCTCTGAGGATAAGGACCTGGGGATCCTGGTGGATAGCACGCTGACCATGAAGCAGCAGTACGTCTGGTGGCCAAGAAGGCCAATGGTGTCCTGGGGTGCATTAGGAAAAAGCATTGGCAGCAGATGAAGAGAGGTGATCCTGCCCCTCTAGTGAGCCCTAGGGAGGTACACCTGGAGTGCTGTGTCCAGTTCCGGGCTCCTCAGGACAAGGGAGACATGGAGCTGTTGGATCAGGTCCAGCAGAGTGACAAAAATTATGAGGGAATCTCTTTTAGGAGGAAAGGCTGAGACAATTGGGCCTGTTCAGCCTTGAGAAGAGATGACCGTGAGGGACCTTACTGTTTACAAGTATCTCAGGGGAGGGTGTCAGTGGATGGATCCAGGCTCTGCTCAGTGGTGCCGAGCAATAGGACAAGAGGCAATGGGCACAAACTGATGCACAGGAAGTTCCACTTGAACATGAGGAAGAACTGCTTTACTGTGCAGTGACAGAGCACAGGAACAGATTGTCCAGAGAGGTTGTAGAGTTTCCCTTATTGGGGATACTCAAGAACCATCTGGACACAATCTTGTGCAATGTGGTCTGTGATGAACCTTCTTGAGCAGGGAGGTTAGACTAGATGACCCCCTGAGGTCCCTTCCAACCTGACCCATTCTGTGATTCTCTGAAATACAATTATGCATTTCTAAATGTTACAGTAATATTAGGTTGAGGAACAGCACTGATAAAGATAGCTGTAAATCTGATCTTTAACCAAGCTTACAAACTAAACTTCAACACTTAAAAAAAACCCTCACTTCCACATGATTTTTTTTCTTATGAAAAACATGAGATTGCATACCTTATTTTTGAAGTAAACCTCAATTGGCAAAATGAAACCAGCATATCCAGATTCTTCAACTTTGTAGGGTGGGTCCTTGCACACTGAAACAGAGGGGAAAAAAATATTTAATGCAAAACCCCCATGTATGAAATTCATAAGCAAACCACATGAGTGGTGACAATCTGTGACAATAGTTCTACGTGGCACTATTACAAAACTGCACACACACACAGAGCAGGACGTATCTATGCAAAACTCAACCTGAATTTTGCAAGCAAATTTTTCTTGCCTGCATAAAACCTCTGCTTGAGGGATAGGAAATCTATATTTCAAATTTGATAACTTTATTATTGGGGATGGGGGAACACAACACAGCATTCTATTATATAGTGAAGAACATGAGGAAGGTTAACTACGGTATTATGTTAAAATAATATCCAGGTTTTCCTTAGAGGATTCAGACTTCTGCAACTATACAGTGAATATTACTACTGATAATACAGTCTTTTCCCTCAAGTTCTCAGTTTAATGCAAGGGCTTTTAGTTATTTCAAGTCCCCACAGTACTGAGCAGGAGATCTCTGAAGAAAGGGGCCCTAGCTGTCAACTCCAGGGAGTGACAAAAAGCAGGTTGTTACAGAACTTGGAACAGAAGCCATCTCTGCCTTCTCCTGTTTGATTGCATGGCAACTTCATTACAGAATTTAAGTCGATGTAGTACATTAGCACAAAGAAAGGCTAAGCTTGAGAAACCATGCATCTAACTGCAGCATCAACGCAGATGCTTCCAAATACTGCATTGCTGTGTATGACAAATTATGTCTATGGAACTACCATCTCAGTCCAGGTTTCTCTGCTGTAGATTGGTAGAATGATGCCATTAATAACACAAAGGCTTGACTTCTTCAGAAATATTTCCTCTAGCTCTGTCAACCTAGCTGACTGGAAAAAAATTTCAAACTATCCAATGAATCATGATTTGCTCAGATGTATACTCCTTTCAGAATTTCCTGGTAGTTACTAAAAGAATGTACTGCAATTAACTGTACAGGATCTAATTGCTAAAAAGAATAATTTTGGTAAAGCACCACAGACAGGCACTTAAAATCCTTTGTCATGAAAACATGACAAGGCCCATCAAACACATCCAGGAATATAAACACTTATGTTCCCAATAGAAAAATCAGTACTTAAGTTTTCGGAGGACATGCAAGCTTGTTTAATCCCAAACTAAACACAACAGACTTTTCTACTACTACCTTGCTATTCTCCTCCCGGCTTGCTAGCACCAAACCCCTCAAGAGTCAGGGAGATTGTAAGTCCTTGCTCACCTACTGCAGTTGGCTATCAGTTCACTCCATGCAGTTAACAAAAAGGGAAAAGGAGGGAAAAAACAGAGCAAGAATAATCTCTTTTGCACACTCTTCCACAATCCTGTCCTCTTGAAGCTATAGGGGTTAATTTGTTTCTCCTGGCAGAAAAAAAACAGAGGAGCTATAGTGTGTAAAGTGGGATTTGAAAGGTTTGGAAGAAAAGCATTATGATGATTGGTCAATTCTAAGAGATGGTTTCAGACTAAGGTCTTCAGTTGGAAACTGGAAGACCCTCCTAGAAGTAGTATTTCACCTTATATTGGCACATCTCCTCCTAAGACGACTTGCCAGCATTTGAAAAATGGATACATAAAAGTCCTAGTTAAGCACAGTGGTTACAGTAATATGTGTTGGCAATTTTTCAGTCAATGATAAAGGAGCCTTCCTGCTCCTTCTCTGCCTTCAGAAGACAACCTGAGGAGAAAGCCTTCACAATATTTTTTTCAATGGTCACGTCAAGAAGACTGAAATCCACATATATAAAAATGGAGAAAGATTATACAGCAGATACTTAATCAGATGGAAACATAGAGGCTTTAGAAACAGTGAATTCAGGCTGCATATTTGTGACGTGTCACAAATACCATATCAACTTTTTCCCCAAGCACTTAATTGGTGCAGAAAACCTCATTAGCATAAATATTTTTCATTGCCTCCCTCATTTAGCTCTTCTTGGAGATTTACACAGCTGTTTGCCATGCTAAATTGTACCTTATCAAATCTCATGGTTCTTAAAAGAGTCTGTAACAGCTGCTAGTTTTGTTAAAGCCTGGATAATGGACTACAAAACAATCACCAGGAAACTACTTTGGGTGTGTTCCCAAACTGAAAGATGGGCTTTTAAGAAGGAAAATTCTAGTCTTGTGAATGATACCTTCCTGAAAAGAAACAGAAGTGACTGAGCAAAGCTCAGTACTATTGTTTATGTGTAGACTGTAGCTATTAAATTTCTCTAAAGTTTTTTGTGGAAGGCACCACTGGCAGAACGTACTGACAGAAATGGCATCTCTGTGCACTCTGGCCTCAGTTCTTTTTGTTTTATTGAACTGTCATAAGGAGTAACCAGTGCTGCAGTGATGTGTGGTTTAGCCAAGACAACAGGAAATCATCCTAGCAAAGTATGCTGAGCAAAGAAGAGAGAAGGGGCAAGAGTCAGGTAAACTGCAGAAAAGGAAGTAAGAAAACAAACAAAAAACCCAAAACAGGAGAGGAGGGGGAAAATCCCAAACCTGTAGTGCAGAAGGAAAAGAGAAACAAAAGCAAATTGCAAATATAGACCAACAGAACACAACCAACAACAGAAACTAGGAAGGAGTGATTTTGAAAAAGGAAGCATCTGGAAACCCTAACAGATTTCCCAAATCTTGCTAGAAAAAAGTGGCTATGCTTGACTAGGTACATAAGCAGAAGGCACTACCCTGTTACAAACAATTTCCTCCTGATCCAGAGGGAGAGATGCATTTAACCTCTGACTGCTCCTTTCCTTTAAAGTGGCACCTAAAAATGCATTTCAAGCTCCAGACCAAGTGTCTTGAACACCATTATCACTTACTGATTATGGCCAGGTTTCCTTCTCCTAAGGAGAAAGCTTGTATGATCACAATTTTCTCCCTCTCTATTCTATCTTTTGACTAAGTGGCCCAAATTCAAGACAATTTGGACTCTACAACAATTAAGGCCCTACAAGTTCCTACAGATCCAGTTAAAAACTGATGTCTGAGAAGGCATTTCCAGAGAACATCTTCACTGAAATGCAGGAAGAAGCAGGCAACAGCATACAGAATAACAAACCAATTATAATAGTGTCTCCTGTCATAAGAATGGTAGGTCTAGGAGAAGGAAAGTAGAAAACCTAAGCAAAATGATACATACTTCTTTAGACTCACTGGCCATGGAATAAAATGCGGGAGTTTTGTTGCCTGTGTAAGGCAAAATAAGGAGTTTAGCTCTGTTGATCAGAGCACAATGCTAACAACACCAAGACTGTGTATTCAGTCCCTGTACAGGCCACTTAAATGTTGGACTCGATAATCTTTGTGGATCCCTTCCAATCCAGAATATTCTGAGTTCATGGTACTGACTTGTTATTGTATCTTTGTCAGAATAATAATTATTTCTCTTCTTCCATAAATGAAAGTTTTAGTCTTAACCTATTTGCAAATACATTTGCTAAACAGACAGATCAACTAAAACAATTTAAGGTGCAATTCTGAAACAGGAGCTCATGCAATGCAATCATACAGCTAAAGTCCCTTATGTTCTTCATGTTTCATTGTACTATCGGGTGAACACTGCTGTAACAAGCAGTAACACTTCGCATGTTTAAGGCCACAGGACAGAAATTAGATCAAACAGGTCTCTAACTATAGCTAAAGCTAGTTAGGAGCTAATTAAGTCCTAGCAGTCAAATGCTGCATAGGAGCTTGAACACAGGTGAAATCAAATGACTAGTCAAGCTGTAAAAAGATAGAGGAATAGGGAAAGGTGTAAAAGCTAGAGCAAGAAGGTTCAGGTCCTAGGACAAGAAAAAGCTGGAATGACAGTTTTCCTTAATGCTGAAGAAGCATACACACGTGCACACATATACAACTGCACAGGTGATGAATTCCAGTTGTGTGCACACCTCAGGTGCTCACCTACAGTATACTGTCACTTAACCTGCTGTGACAGAGGACTATTCAGGCACTCAGCTGCAATGCTAGCTGTATTACCAACACTTCAGAAACAGGAATAGTCAGAAACATACTGGTGATGCTGATCCATTCATTTTGAGCTGCCTTCCCACACAAACACGTTCCAGTAATTAACAGATGAAGAAAAGTTACTGTAATGCTCCTCAAACAAGACCTGCCTAAAAGCAAGCAACTGCAAGGTATCAATGGGCATCAGTAACAACATTATCATTATTATTATATGATTTTATTAATAAGGATTTTTTCTATTCAGTATCTGTTTAGGTTACATTGCCTAATCATACTATCAAGAGGCTCTGCAGAGAGACTGACAAATCATAGGGCTGGGCAATCATGAACTGTATGAAGTCTAACAAAGACAAGTGCCAGATTCTGCACTTGGGATGGAACAATCCTGGATATATGGAGCCACTGGGTAATGAGACAGTGGAGAGGACTGCTGTGGAAAGGGACCTTCCCAAATTAGGATAATCCATGAATCTGTGACACTCATTTTACATGTAAGAAAGATGAGAGTGCTTAGTTCTCATCCAGTGCATTCTACAAATGAATTCTTTTGATAATGCCTGCAGAATGAGCTACCCAAGATCATAAAAAGCCAGAACAAGCACTGATGATTATCTGTCCCCTGTTCTATCAGGAGAATACACCTTCTCTACAGTTCACTTAAATGGCTTAAATCATTTATCTCTAAAGTTTTATTTCTTTATTCCAAAAGCGCAGCACTACTTTTTCTTTCACAAATGCATTCCCATGTGTTGCATCAGACATTAACTGTCACTGAAGAAACAGATGCAATCAAGCCACAATGACACATTTTACTAACAGTGACTACACTGAAACCTTTGGACATAATACTAACTAAATTCTAGTTAAAGCGATCTTTCTTAAAAGCTTTAGCATGAGATTCATTTGCCAGTCTAACACTGTTGAACACTTGTTCATTCTGACTGTATTTTTAATAAAGAAAAAAATCTATTAATAATCAAGTAAAGGCAGAAGTTCCCTTTAAGCAGGTATGAACACAACATCAAGACGAAGTAGAATAATGTCTGCAAGAATTTACACATATTTTATGCATCCTGTGGGATACTCCAGGTGGGTGCTTGTAAGAATCGATGCCTTCTTAAAGAGAACCGGTTTAACCACAAGTGTTTTCTGTACTAGTATTTTATGGACACTTGCCCATTGTTTGCTCATACTGGTCACGCTTTGACCAACTTTTTGCTCTATTCAACACCACCTTCATTAAAAGAAGTTTCAAAACCAAGGGGTGGCATTCATTTTCAGAGGAAGGCAGATTGTGGTACCAAATCCCTCCTGCAGCAATAAGTCTGCCTTAAATATTCAGCTATGATTTCTATAAAAGCTCTTTGACTCTGCTATTCTGCAGCTCACCTTGACAACTGGAGGGGTCCAGTACTTGCATTCTTTAAAAAAAAAAAAAACAAAAACAAACCACCAAAAAACAGCCTGGAAGAGAATGGCTCTGTTATTTTCTAACTTCAGGCATACTTCAGCCATTAACACAAAAAAATTCTAGGCAGGTTCAAACTAAAACTAACAAAAATTACTAAGTTGACTGTGGGTTAAATGGTACGTCCTAGACTAGGAATAAGGAGTGCTCATTTGCTTTATACCTTATGCTGACATGTACTTCAAGAGAAAGATAAAACCCTCAAGTGCAAGCACAGAAGGCACTACGAAAGTTCTAAGACTTGGCTCTCAGCACTGCATTTACAAATATACTACATTCCCTGCCTCACATACAGAGTGACCAGATACCCACCACTTCTACCACCTGGATAGGATAGCAAGACACAGCTTGTAACCCCTTAAACACAGTGAACCCTAACTAAATTTTGGAGTGACATTTTCTGTGCTTTCTCTACTCCCTAACCAGGGAACAGCTTCTTCATCAACTGAGAACAATCTAATACACAAGATAGGAGGGTACAGAAGTCTCCAAGTTTGTGGCTGAGTCTGGACTCAGTCACCTTAAGCTCCATCAGTAATTTAGAAGAAGGGGGTCCTCTTTGAACCTTGTGACTCAGCAGGAGGGTCTTACTTAGCCTTTTACATCCTTTACATCCTTGCTCTTTTCTATCTCTAGTCTCTGTGTAAATCGTTCTAAGCTGATTCTAAACCAATTTTGCTTTCTATATTTCATCCATGTAATAAGTAACAGAGCGAACCTTGCCATGAACTTTGTTAGTCACAAATGTATATTAAACTTGCTTTTGCTAATACCTTCGACAGTGATTTTTTTAAGCAACTTAAACCACTCATTTGCAAGTCACTGTTGCATGTGATGTAGCTCTGCTTTCCTGAGATGGCTGAATGCCTGCCTGCCCATGAAGGAAATAGTGAATTAATTCCTTGTGTTGCTTTGCTTGGAAGCACAGCTTTTGCTTCACCTATTGCTAAACTGTCTTAATCTCAACCCACAATTTTCTCACTTTTATCCTTCCAATTCTCTCCCTCATCCCACTGCAGGGAAATGAATAAGCTGTTGAGTGGTGCTTAGACACCAGCTGCAGATCAACCACAACATTAACCCTCCAGGACTTTCAGCAGAAGAGCCATTTTCTTGATATAGAACGACCTCAGGCAGCTGCAAACTTTCAAACTTCAGTACAAATCACAGATGGTGCAGAAGCCCCCACTCTTGGCTGAAGGACAGAGAAAGCTGTCAGCTATATTCTGCACTGCACACACAAGCAACAGTCCTTACTGAGACATTTAAAAGTTAATGGAGATGTCTAGGATCACTTATAGATTATGCCTTTCATCCCTTCTGTCTGGTCCCTCAGGTTTCTTCTGAACAAGACGGGAATGAGAGAGAGATGGGAAACGAATAGAAATGAGTACTTTTAAACTGAAGCTATTCCTACATTTCCTGCTTTAATTCTAGATGTTATTTTTTTTCAATAGGAAGCACTTCTCAAAAATGATTGTCAAAAAATATACATATGTCTCAGCTATCAGTGGAGTAAGGGACTTCCAAAAAGCACCTGGTCTAGAAGTCTTAGACAAGCATGACACTAAAGCAAAAGAAAAGCCTTTGAACAACTGAACTGCAGCTAAAGCTGCCTGGATAATAACATAACAAACCAAACAATTATCTTTGATGGAAAACATAGTAGGTATAACATTAAAAACCTCAAACAACAAATGTCAATTTGCCCTGTAGATATCATTAGTATTTTGAGAGTAATAAAAATTTCCAGTAATTGTGCACTAGTACATTATCATATTTGTATAGAAGGTACAGTCCTTGGGATTTTCTTTTTTACTGAGAGAAACAAGTCCCACAATTGCAGGATTTGAAGTAATTTCTTTCTTGGTTATTAATTATATACCTCTTGTTTCCATTAAAGACTTTGCATAGAGAATATTTTTTTATCCAGGCAGATACCTAAAACAATAAATCTTATTCTCTATTTTAACTTCATTATGCTATGCAAGGATCAAATGGGGAATAAGTATTTCAGAGAAAACAAAGTCAGCTTGTATACCAGAGATGCCATAATTGTGTCAAATTTTCGGGGTTAAAAAAATTTTACAAGCAAGCCAAGACTAATTTTTTTCCATCAGACCTCCATTCTTCATGGTTATTTTACTTGATTCATTGTAGAATGAGTAAGGCTGGAAGGGATCACAAGAGAATATCTAGTCCAACCTCCCTGCTCAAGCAGGTTCATCCCAAAGCACAGGGCACAGGATTGTGCCCAGACAGTTCTCGAATATTCCCAGTGAGGCAGACTCCACAACCTCTCTGGGCAATCTGTGTCAGTACTCGGTCACTGTACAGTAAAAAAGCTATTCCTCGTGTTCAGATACATCAGTTTGTGTCCGTTGCCTCTTGTCCTATTGCTTGGCACCAGTGAGCAGAGCCTGGGTCCATCCTCTTGGTATCCCCCGTGAAGATACTTATAAACGTTTGACTCCATGTCCCTCTTGTCCTGAGGAGCCTAGAACTGGACAGAGCACTCCAGATGCACCTCCCTAGGGCTGACTAGAGGGGCAGGATCACCTCTCTTCATCTGCTGCCAATGCTTTTCCTAATGCACCCCAGGACACCATTGGCCTTCTTGGCCACCAGGGCACACTGCTGGCTCATGGACAGTGTGCTGTCCACCAGGATCCCCAGGTCCTTCTCCTCAGAGCTGCTTTCCAGCAGATCAGCCCCCTGCCACTGCTGGTGCCTGGGGTTATTCCTCCGCAAGTGCAGGACCCTATAATTTCTTTTGCTGAATTTCAGACAGTTTTTCATTCTTCAAGTGTAATATAATGAAAAATAATAAATTTTATTTGTATTGTCTACCTGATTACCTTCCTGAAGCTGTTCAGAGTAAGTGTACGTAGGATCATGAATGCTAGTCTACCTCTCATAATTATTTTAGCAATTGTAGAGTGGGACTAAGGGCAGGAAAAGAAAAATATCTCTTCAAACACATTCATACCATTTGCTAACAAATGGAAAAATACAATAAAGTAGACTAAATTGAGCAAAACATAGATGTATTAACATGATATGACCTTCCACTATCAAAGAGTATTGCTAAGGCTAGAACAAATATTTACTGTAAATAGTGTGTTTACATGAATCTGCCTGTCACCTAGCATTACTTGTGTAACAGAACAATATTTTATATCTACAATCAAAAATACCCTGAAAATGAGAAGCTTGCAGTTTGTGTGCAAACACATTTACAATTAATATGATGTAAACATATGCTTCAGGCATAAACCGAGTTTAAGAGCTGTGTTTGCATGCAGGTGAAGTAAATGATGTATACACTGGCATGCACGTAATTATCCCAACAATTATACTATTAAGCTGTTAGAAATTTTGAAGGAAGAAAACAGCCATGAGAAGATACTGAGTGGTTTATAAGGAAGCCGCATAGAAAACTATGACTTTCTTCAACCAGAAATAATTAAAATTGCAATGGCGTTTCTGACCACTGTAGCACACCTATAGCTTTATCCTTCTGCTTAAGAGAGGCAGACTAGAACAAGCTATTTCAATTGGAAGAGACCTACAATAATTATCTAGTCCAACTGCCTGAACACGTCAGGACACAGCTCAAGTATGTTGTTAAGGAAGTTGTCCAAATGCCTCTTAAACACTAACAGCTTGGGGAATTGGCCACCTCTCTAGTAAGCCTGCTCCAGTATTTGACTGCCCTCATATTGAAAAAATGCTTCCAAATGTCCAGTCTGAACCTGCCCTGGCACAGCTTTGAACTACTCATACAAATCCCATCACTGGATCCCTGGGAGAAGGGATCAGCACCTCCCTCTCCACATCCCCCCCTCAGGAAGCTGTACAGGGCAATACGGTCACCCCTCAGCCTGCTTTTCTCCAAACTAGATAAACCCAGAGTCCTCAGCTGCTCCTCATAGGACACTCCTTTTAGCTCTTTCACCAGCTTTTTTCCCCTCCTCTGGACACATTCAGGGATCCTCACACGCTTTTTAAACTGTGGGGCTCAGCAGAGCACACAGGGCTCACAGTGAGGCCACACCACGGCTGAATCCAGCGGGATGACCCCAATCCCAGCTGGTGACTCCGTGTCTGATGCAGCCCGGGATGGGGTTTGCCTCCTGGCTGCTCAGGCACACACTGCTGACTCACACTGAGCTGCTGCTGGGAGCTGACCAAGGCTTGCAATTCATCCTGTTTGTTTCTCACACTGCATGTGTTGGTGTACAAGCATTTCAGATGCACTGCAAAGTACAATATATTAAGTCACAAAAGCTAGCCACTGATACATTTCTTCTCAAGCCCTGAGCCCTACATTTTATACAGCTGACAAACTCTCCTTTGCACATAAAATGGAAACAGAAGAGAAAGAAATAGAGACTGGGCCATAAAGGTAAAAAATCTTCAAAGTGGCACATGGTCTAACTCTGAATAATTGGTTTTGCTGTAGGCCAATTCCAGCATCAAGCAAACAACTAGTTTTTAAAAATCTTGACCTTAAAAAATGCTATATTAATGAAAATGTACTTGCACTAATAATCTGATGGAAATCTGTAAAACAATAAAAATAAAGCGATCAAGCTGTCCAAATAGACTTTTAATAGATCATAGCTACAGTTTTGCCTATGAAAGCTAATTGTTCTCTTATGCATAAAAGCCTTTCATCATGCAGTACTTCAACTCTGCTCTTTTGAAAACATCAGGAAAAAAGTTGCAGGACAAAATTGCATTTGTAATTGCAAATTGGTATTTTTTCTTTTAAAAAATGCCACAAAATTAATTGGAAAGCTATTGATGGAAACATTACCAAGGTTTTACTCATTTATATGCTACAGAAAAAAATAATTTCTTCTGTAATCCCTAGCCTTTACTTGTTTCTGAGAGAAGCAACACACAGCATGGTTTCCAGTTTTCCAGTCAGTGACATCTTTCCAGTTTCACTGCTGAGTTGCAGGCATTAAGGAAATAGTTTTTCTGATAATTCTGGAGGAACACTTTTGGGGGTCATAACTATTTCAGTTATGCAGATCTTGAAGAAAAAAAAAAAAGTGCTTCCTAATAACATTTACATAGACAAACTGCTAACATTAATTTTTTTAACCAAATACCCCAATCTTTGTTCAGACAGCATTGCCACACCAAAAATTATTTTGGAATCACTGGCAAAGCTAAGGTTTGAGTTTGTGAAGAATACTCCAGTGGAAACACTAAACTTCTCACTCTTTGCAATGTATTTCTCTTGTCTTGGTATGCTTCTGGCACATATTTTCTCCATGTATTGTATTTGATTAAATAACAGCTTGAAAAACAGAGAAATAATTCATTGTAAACATCTTGAACAAAAATTAGAGTGCACACCACCAGCCAGACATACAGGAAACAAGTAATCTTAAACCACCATTGTTTCATTAGTGATCATGACTCAACAAGACTGCAGAGGAACAGAAAACTTTACATTTTCCTTCAGTTTTGCTAAGGAGAACGTAAAGATTCACTTTGGGTGAAGAAAGGCAATTGAAACCTGCAAAATGATGTCTGCGTGACAATTTCCTTAAAAAATATCCTCCAGTTAACATTCACTTCTAATTCTTTCAGGAATTAGAGTACATATAGTCTAGAGGACATTAAATTAGTCAAAATGGAAATCAGCATTTTATGCTAGCATATCAGCTGCTTTCAAAGGAGTCATGCTCTCACTTTTTTTATATAAAAGCAGATTTCCTTGCTTGGACACAATCTATCCAAAGTACTATTTCCCATAGTAGTTCTGATTGACAATAATTAACTAAAGGTTAATAAAATAATTAAATGATTAAAATTAAATTTTAAAATTAAACAATTAATTAAGGGTTTTCAAAATCTGGCATATTTAATTCTGGAGGTTCCTTACCTTTCTTATTTTTTATTTTTTGGCTTCTTTTGGTTTCTTGTTTGTGTATTTGCTTTTGGTGGTTCTTTTCAGATTTTTTTTCACTAGCAATTGCCCTAGGAAATTGTGTAAATACATACCTCTTAGATTCTGTTCCCAGTTTGATCTTCACAGATTTGACAAAAGATCACCCCTAAGCACAGTGTGCATGCAATTATTGTTCATTTAAGAAAGTAAAAATAAGGCTAAGTGTCTATGTTTCCATAATCAGAGCAAAACTAAGCAGGCTTCCCCACTCATTCTTGTGTATGTTTTCAGAATATGAAGTCTTTCCACCAGCCAAATATTTTAAAAATATCATGATATATCAAAGACAGGTGATGTTAATTTTAAATTCATGATGTTCCTAGTAATTTAATTTCAAAAAAGTAAGCACAAAACTCAACAGACATTACGCACAAGTTTGACTGTCACATTTTTGGAGCATCTATTTGTCTTTGACTTTCTTTAAAATTCACTTTCAAGCTAGAACTCCAAACCTAGATAATATAACAGAAAATTTGTCTCCTAAAACGCCATCCTTTCCCCTTTCTTTTCTTTTTTGTGATATATTCTGCTGCCATTTACCACAGTTTCCCCTGTAGGTAGGTAACACTGGAGCCTTTGGACACTTTTGTAGACTTATAAGGGATGGCAGACTGGGAACAGACTAGGGAACATCTAGACTCAAAGATGGCAAGCCATTAGTGCAGTTATTAAAATTCATATGAATGGCAAAGAAAGTACAACTTGTGGCTAAAAAGCACACATCCTTATTCAAAGCAAGTGGAAGAGGAAGATGCAATGGACAGCAGCAGGGAAGTCTCATTTGATGCAGAAGCTGGACAAGTAGCATCACAAACTGGAAGCTGTGTTGGTTGTGCAGAGTCTGGGGGTTTTTTTGGTAGTGGGAAAGAAAAGAGCCACAGAGGTGGCTTTTGTGGGGGGCTGCTGGAAGCTTCTGCCACACCCGATGGGACCAATCCTGTCAGACTCTGGGGATGGACATGCTGCCGAGCCAATTAGAGAAGTTAGTAACACCTCTGTGACAACGTATTTAAGAAGGGGGTTGAAGCAAAGGGAAAGGGAGAAGAATGGCAGCAGCATCCCCCCTGCCACCAGGGGACGCGGCCACGCAGCTGGGGTCCAGGCTGCTGGCACTCTCGGCATGGCAAGGTGTCACAGCCATCTCCCAGCGTGGCGGGCCGCCGTGACCACTGGCGTTCTCGGCACAGCAAGGTGCTACGTCCATCTCACAGCACGGCGGACAGTCATGGCTGCCAGCATCCCCAGCGCCCCGTAGGAGAGAAATGGCAGCGAAACCCAGAGCCGCCAGGCTGCAGGCACATGGCATGGCCATGCACAGCGGCCAAAACAATACGCAGCGGCCAGAAC
Organism: Orthonyx spaldingii; assembly: GCA_013397795.1. NCBI lineage: Eukaryota > Metazoa > Chordata > Aves > Passeriformes > Orthonychidae > Orthonyx > Orthonyx spaldingii. Next base: position 492,913 of record VZTJ01002876.1, on the reverse strand, counting down.
CATCCCAGTCTGACCTGCAGCAAACTGTTGTATCTAGCTGCTTCTGACTAACACTGCAGGCAGAGGAGTCGAGCTGGTGGTGGCAGCTTCTCTTTCTCAGCGCATGACATGAGGAGAAGCATTGAATAGTGCCAGCACCACAGTGGCCGCCATTATCCACATCATGGCAGCGGAGCCGCCTGACAACGGAGGCATGGCAAGCAATTCTCTAGCGTGGAACTTGAATGAGATTGACTTTGCAGCGCTGCAAAGTCCCACGCAAGTCTTTGAACTGGTAAAACTTGTTGGCAGTGGTGTTTGTGGGCAACATTTTTGGAGTTTTTTCCTCATTGTTTTTTCTTTTGGTTGGAGAGGAGAAATAAGTGGGAGCATGTGAGAAAGACAACATGGCAAACACCAGGGTCGATAAAGAGGGAGGGGGAGGGGATGCTGTAGGCATTGGAGCCGAGTTTCTTTTGTGGGCTGTGGGGAGGCTGACCCCCTGCAGAGTCCACAGGAGGTGCAGAAGTCCACTCACAGCTGATGAAAAGAGGTGCACATGCTGGAGCGAGTGGGTGCCAGAAGGAGCTATAAAAGACTGCACTCTGTGGACAAGTGACTCATGCAGCAGTCTTGGGAAAACTGCTGCTCATGAGACTGGAGTCACGTGGGGGGAGGCAAGTTCATGGATAACTGTCCCCAATGGGAGGGACCCCATGGTACAACAGAAAAAATCTCCTCCATGCTTTTTATTCCTGTGTGTTCAGTGAGAAAGATGGAAAGGTTGGGGGGGGATGGGGGAAGAAGGGTATTTTAAAGATTTGTTTTACTTCTCATTATCCTCTTCTAATCCTGTTAATAATAAATTTACCTTATAGTTTTAAACTGAGCCTTGTTTTGCTTTGAAATATTTCTCCCACAATTGTTATCCTCAACTCATGAGCCCTTAAATGATTTTTGTGAATAACGGTGTTTAACCAATGTCAAACCACAACAAAGCTCTGAGTTTGGGTGTGCAGGCACTGGAAAGGGATCCTCTGTGCAGGTGCTGCTCTGCCTCACCCATCCAATTAAGGGAGAACTCTGTATCTTCCACAAACCCACATATACCCTAATACTTCTTCTCTAATGCAGACTTCATATCAAGTTAGACAATCTCTGTCATCACACATCTCCCTCATAGCAGCAGCTATCAGCAGCCCCCACTCAGCCTGAACCCAATACTCAGGATCACCTCCTTGCTCTACACCACCCAGATGCACTTACGTGTTCCTCGTTTGCTTCCCTGCCACCAGTCATAGTATGGGTTACATATGGATAGCCTGTTACCTGGGAAATTGAACACAACAACAAAAAAACTGTTTTCCTTAAGTAAGGTCACAAAGTACAAAAGATGCCCATCCACAGGCTCATGCTGAGTGAGCACTGAAGAATATTCCCACAAGCACAATCCAATACACTACAAAGAAAACACTAATAAAATTGATGCACTCTCCCGTGCGCTTCAGTACAAAACCCTGAAGCAAAGCCAGGAACATTCCAGTAGGAGCTCCACAACTGAAAAAAGTGGAGAACCTCAACATGGAGTGTAGGGACAGGGCTTTTGTTTTACCACACAACTTCCACGTTGTCCCAGTTTGGAGACAAATTTAGGAGAAAAGCACCCTTGACAGAGTGTCTTCCCTAATGAGAAAGGGCTTCAATAACTCTCTTTTCTTCTGCCAATGAGAGAAATGGATGCCAGTGGATGAAAAGTGAAAAAAAGTTGTAACTGTTTATTAACAAAATAAAATTGAGAACAGGGTGCCTACAAGGTATAGAATAGGACAGAATAAATGGTAGATATTTAACTCCCAGAAAACCTACCCTCCACACACACACACACCCCCAACCACACCAGAACAAAAAGAAATTCAAAAATGCCCGGGGAAGAAATAAATGGGCTGACCATGTGACCTGGGATGCAAAATGGCAACTGTTCGTCTTTGTCTCTGGGGAGAAGAGGAAAGAGTTCATGCAGCAGCTGGGAGCCTGCTGGATTTCTGGTGTGGGTCTCCTCCTCGCAGCAGGCGAAGCTGGTGGGATTTAATGTCCCTTCTTTTGCTGACTTGGTCTCTCCCGGGATTGGACAGACCAGGGCCACCCCTCCACAGGCTCTCCAGACCAGGAAAAAAAATAAGCCGAAAACAGTTCAAGGGAGTGGGGGGGGGGAAAAAAAACCAACCAACTGAAGGATCTCTGCTGGAGCCCAGGAAAAAAGGTGGGGAGAGAAAAAAAACTCTTCTTGCCTAGGCAAGCAAAAAACTAATCCACAAAAAAGGTCACGAAGCAATCGTCCGTACTGCAGCCGAAGCATGCTGGAGAGCAAGCTTGAAACAAACCGCGTGGGAGTACAAAGCTCCCTCGACCTGCCCCGCCACCTGGGTCCATCTTAAAGCCACAGCTGCAGAAGCCCTTTTCTGGGCATACAGCAGGTGATTAGGGAATAAAGCATCATCATAAAGTCACCCCAAAACACATGTCCATCTTCAGGAACCAACTGCTCCTGAAGTGCTGTCAGCAACAGAACTTCAGCCTTGTGCTTCAGAAACGAAAAATGCTTCCATGGCTGTTTCCCATTCTATTTCAGACAGACTGAGATTACAGGAAATGCACAAGGAGATGGAATAAAACAGTCACACAGCTGTCACCTGTAGAAGTGCCTAAACAGGTTTCATGCAGGTCTTGAGATTAGAGACATGTAGATCTCTGCTATTTAATAATTATTTGCTTTCAAGAGTCCTCCAAGCCAAACCTTGTTAATATAAATAAAAGTAGGACTAAACCAAGAGAAGCAAAGGACAGATACTGAAAACACACACAGCAAATTAACTACTTTTAGAATCCACTGCTATCTTCCAAAATACCCTGAAGTTACTTTATCAAGAATATTTACTTAGGTACACAAAAGACATGATGACAAAAAACAATTAAGCTGTACAATGGTCCACATAGTAGTAACAATGCAACATTCTTCATTTTCCTCAACTGTTTACATGCCTCTGAGGACAGCAAAAAGGATCAAACCACCTTCTGCCTCAAGGTAGATTTTGGGGAAAGGACAAATTAACAGCAGGTTTCCCTTGCACTTTGCTTCAGTTAAGAGCAAAAGTAAAGAGACAGACTGAAATTAACACTGAGCCATTTTGAATTTTTCTTTCATGAGCAACCACAAACAGACATTCTTAAGCTTTCCACAGACAGAGCAAGCTCAAGTATTTAAGACACCCAAGACAAAAGCGAGCAATAGTAGGGATGGCCACTTTACAGGTAGTAAAGGAGAGATCTGCCCAGTAATAAAAAAACCATAGCAAAGTCAGTCTTAAAACAAGGCTAGAAGTTGAATTCAGAGTCAGGATGGTATAAGCAGCTCCTACTTGAAGACTTCAGAACCAATAAAAATATCAGGGTGGGCTGGAGAAGTAGCACATAGACATAAGTACTGCAGGAAAAAATGTTCATGAAACAGAATGAATGCAGAACACTCACACCAGCAATCTTATTTATTAAACAGGCAGACTGATGAAAGTCAAAATTCTTGAAGAAGTACTTTGCAATACGAGTGCTATTTACAAGACTTATCAATGACTGAATGTAAGACAGATAGCCTACTAGAAAAAAATTATCTTGATAAAAGAGAATTGTGTTATGTTCCAGCTGAGCATAATGAAGACACCCAGTTGATTAACATAACTTTCTACATTTAACAATAACCAGTGGTAAACAATATAGACAGAAAAATATAATAAGAATTTTAAAAGACCTGCATTGAAACTGTAATTCCATTTTAAGTAACAATCACTTAATACTTAGTCTTCTTTATGTTCGTAAGTAGGTAGTCTCAGTAAACTGGATGACTGGCTATTCCAGTTAAAAATGTATCTGCTCTTTTGCAGTATGACCTAATTACTCTGGGTAACAGAATTGCTGTAATACTCATGAGAGGTTAACTTGCCCTCATCCCTTAAAAGATCAGAACATAAAATCAGGAAAAGCTGAGAAACCTCAGAGGAAGTATTAAAAAGCATAAATTGCAACACCAGTGAGAAGAGCTAAACTAAATCTGTGACACAATTTACTCAGGTAACATAAATAGGGTGCACAACCATGTGCTCATATATGCCACTGGCACAGCCTCAACATACATACAAAAACTAACTATTTAAGACAGATAAAAGAGCCTCAAACATGCATGCCCTTCCACAAACAGATGAGAATCATTTGTCTCAATTTTTAGTCTGAAATCTCATCACAAGATTCTCACAACACTTCCCAATAATAATGACAAATGGCTGAGACTTCAGAAGACATCAGTTACTTAAAGAAGACACTGAACACTATGTGCTGGTAAATATTCCCTTGGAACTGCCCATCCTTTAAACCACCTAATCCACTTCATCTCTATTTGTCACTGTATCTGTACATGAACACAAAGCACTTGTTTCAAATCTGTGATGACTTTTAGAGACAGTAAAGCCCACACAAATACATACAGTAGCTATAGGAAACATGAAAGTGCAACAATATGATGAAAAAAATGCCAGGGGAATTATGTCACTTTCTGAAAGTGGCATGTTACCAGCTTCAGCATCTAATTCAGTCCCATCTTAAAAAAAAAAAAAAAAAAAAGATGCTTCACAGCAGCAGGTCCTGCAAAAGTAGCAGTCTGTGGCACTACACACACTGCACTTTAGACTTATGATATCCCAGAGCGGACTCTCAGACTTGAACATACAGTGGCAGTGCAAGTGTCACTTCACAGGACACTTTAAAGCCTCTAGGCAAGAGGTGTACAGCACTTCTGTACTGCTTCTGGCTGGGACAAATTTACATGTTACAGTGTCTTAAATGGGGCTACCATAAGCATATTCTTGCTACCTACCTAGCCTCAGTTGCCTTGCTGGAAACCAACACACACCATATTTCCTGTGAACCTTCAAACTACACCTTGCAAAAGTGTTTAAGCTCAAGCCTATATATTTTCTACAAGTAAGAAATACATTTGCTAAGTTAAAGTCATCAATCTCCATTCTTATTTTAATGTAAATATGGTAACGATTGAACTACGCAATTTTCACCTTTGTACCCTTAGTGACTGCTTTTACAGTAGAGAACTTGCCAGGAAACCTCCAAGATTCATCTGCCAGTGAGCTAAGCATTTGGCAAAGACTTTGGAGAATGGCTTTGACACCATTAATGAAATGAGTAAGTTCCATGGAACTAAAAAAGAAAAACCCCTGACCTTACATTAGTATATTAACTTGCACTGAGCACTTTCTTTGGTTTATTTCTGCTCTTCTCTTTTGTTATCCCCCAACCAGTGGTCCTCCCAGAAAAACAGGTAGATATGTACAAGAATCCATATGTCTGCCTCTGCCACTGCTGAACAACCCAAAACAAAACAACTATGACTGTCCTAGGTGTTCAAATAACCATAATTCTGCACTGAACATTTGACAGCTCCCCATATATTTTAGCCTTTGAAAGCATACATAATTGTGCAGGAAATGTGATGCCCAGACTGCAAGTCAATCCATCCAGCTCCTCCAAGGACACTGAATCTGCATTAAGATCCTCAATTAGTTATTAAAAAAACCTTTCAGTTTGTCTCTCATATCTTCTTCCAGAGTTTCCCCAAAATGCCTGAAGTTATAAATACATATTGTTTTCAACACTCCTGGTCCCTCAGGTTGCGGCTGGGAGTTCAAGGGGGATGGAATAAACTTAATTCTGATTCTCTGTCCCAGAACAAAGGTAGTGACTAAAAACACTGTTCTTTGGAAGCATAGTGTAAAAGCTTCACTAATATCCCCCTTTCTTCCCTGGAAACAATTTCATTTCATAACTAAAGGAGACAGGAATTGATTATTACATATTTCTAAACAAACCTTTTGGCGTTTACTTTAATGCTTTGAACTAGGACAGCTCATTCATTTCCTACTGTCTGCTTCCAGGAGGCACAAAGAAGGATCTTTTTCACCACACTTTTAAATGAGAATATGATTTTTTAAAAAATGGTGGAGCCAGTTATTGTTTGACACCCATCAAACAATTGGAAAATAATTCAGATTAAGGGTTATGACTGGGAATCATAACATAGTTATGATTCCCACTTATTTAAGTTATTAAATTAACCTTGAATATAATGCTTCTTACCTTTGTAAGTTCTTACTTATTTAAGTTATTAAATTAACCTTGAATATAATGCTTCTTACCTTTGTAAGTTTGATTGTTCTTACCTTTCAAAGTTCTTGCTTTGTTCACTTCCCTCTAGATGTTCTTAATATCAACATATTTTGAACACGCGACATGTTCAAGCCAACATTCTCTATAAAAAGGATTCATTTATTCTCTTACTCCTAGCAGACTCTACCTGGCTTCATCAGAAAGCAAAGGCACATGGATAAACTATGTGTGCACTTTTCCAAGAGCAGAAATTCAGAAGAACGGGATTCAACGTTTACTCTTCTGCCTCAGAGGGGGTCAGTAAAAAGTCTACAGAGAAAACAGTCTGTTCATCCTTCCCTAGATCTGCTAGCACCCACGCTCAGAAATGTAACATTAGAGGAAAGCAGCATGATTTTTCAGAAGTTACAGAAAAATGGAAAAAATAGTCTTAGTCTTGAAAGTCTCATACAAGATAAGAGACCTGTTTCCTTCATCACATTGTCAGACTGTGGCTACAAAATGGGGACAACAGAAAAACCAAAATAACATATACCATTAAAGCTTCAATGCCTCACAAGAAGGAAGGTTTGACTAAGTCAGACAAGCAGTTCTCAGAACAGCCCTTACTTCATCCAGATTTTGTATGAGGTGTGGCCTGTGTGCCTTGAGCATCTCCACCTGTTTCCAAGGCTTCTCTCCAGGGTGTCTTTTAGTTTCTGGGGAAAGGATAAACTTCTCACATTTCTGAGGAGTTAGCAAGTATTGACGTGTATCTAGGCTGATGGGTCATGAAGAGGGACAGTGGAAAAGGCCAGTATCAACCTCTGTGTTGCCTGTCCTACACCGGTGGCACTAATTTGGGTCTGTCCTCCCTTCCACAACGTAGTAATTTTCAAAAAATATGAAAAAAGTTAACATCCTCAAGACTCTTGTGGCTTTCAGAGGGATATGTAAAAGTGAGGAAAAGGCCCTGGTTCCTTCAGGAAAGCAGTACAGCTTACATGTTTCTTATTGCCAGTCATGCTGGTTAAGATTCACTTATGTGTTGTTTACAGTATAACCTAAGTTTTAATTCATCTGTTCCCACTGAATTTGATTGCCTGCCTGTCTGCTCTTTGTTTACAGTAAAAATTCCTTCAACTAACCATTTGTATTCTGATCGTCTTGTGAATTATACTGTTTCTTCCCCTCACGTTCTGTAAAATACAGTTTTCCCACAAGAGCCCCTAATATGTACCATGTGTATCAGGATGAAATTCCCAGAGGCTAGCAGCTTATTCAACTTGTGCGAGTCTCCTTGGCACCTACACATTTTTCCATGGTTAAGTCATCTGTTGCAGTAAATTAAGTATTAAGGATACATTTAACCCCTTGGAACTTGCACTTAGGCCATGGCAATTACTAGTACCTCTGATTTTTTAAGAAGTTTATTTAGTTTTGTCATCAGTAGCATGACTAGCATTCCAAGTCAAGCTAACAGAAGCTTGAAATACAAAGTTATTACTTAAAAGAAATTAAGAACCCTCCTTAGAGAAAGACCATGAAACTATTTCTTCTGGTGGTGAAAATATGCTGCTTTACTGAATTTTTTCGTATCTTCAGTGTATTTTGTTTTCGTTAACACAGTATCTTAAGTCTGCAGTATCATAGATACTTAAGAATTTTCAACCACTTCAAAACAAATACAGTAGTAACTTAGTTTACATGTAAGTGTTTGACCAAGGAAACTAGTATTTTTGGCACCTTTCAGTGCCAAAGTTTTGGCACAACTTTCAGAGGATTTGGGTGGGGGAATGGGAAACACCTTGTTATATGTCATCTACAAAATCAGTGGCAGTGATGAACAGAGAGACACTAGGGACTGCTGACTAACAAGACACTGCTTTACCCATGAAAACCTTCCATTTTGCTAGACTTGACAAAACTGAACCTGAACCTGGCCTCATATTCAACATTCACAAAAGGCACAAAATAAAAATCAACAAAACCAAACAGCTCTTCCACACACATCTGTCCCCAAGCTGCTCTGAAAATAACATGCCCTCTAGGCAGCAATAACCTGACATTTTCTACTACTCCTTTCAAAGTGAGTTTAAAATTCTGAGCTAACACTTGGGGATATATCACACAACCACACACGTCCATTTCGTCAGTCTTAGTACTGTTAAGCATCAGTGACAAACCATGATAATTTTGGACTATCTATGAGAATTTACTCAACTAAAAGACAACAAACCTTTTCACCCACTAAGATTACGGTTACTTTAAAAAAAAAAAAAAATCTAAGGGGGAGCCCTTCAAAAATAACAAAATATTTAGAGTACTGGTTCTCTGAACAGCAACAATTTGCCTTGCTTCTAAAACAACGAATGAAAGACAATAAAGCATTGACTTGAAGAGATGGACCACTGCAAATACATGTGCATGAATTGTAGCACAAGACTTGCAGTTATCACCAGACAGTTAGCAGCAACAAAATGAGGTCATACTCAAAGAGAGCTAGGTATGTTTATATACACTTGTATGTTTATAACACAGCTTACATGGTAAGGACCACTTCTCTTTCTCTAGAGTGTAATAGCACTAGACATTACTAATAGATTGCCTGGTTTGTTTGAGCAATGTATCAACTAGAGATAATTTTGATTCTAAGTAGGACTTCTTTACAAGTCTTACACTACTTCACTGTTCTTCTAGAAACCTATTTGCAAAAATCTTCTTATATGGTAAAATACATTTTTCTAAGAGTAAAACTTTTTAGCTCTTGATAAAACTCTTGAAGGAGAAACCAGAATCCTAAGCAATGGTGACTACATTTCAGTTACACCCTTTCCTATGAAACCCTACATTAAAAAATGAATGCAGCTCACTACGGAAGCAAAAGGTTACTGCAATTGCTTCAACTTCACTAAAATCAAAGAAGTTGTGGTATTTCTTGGCTGCCATTGATGCAAGATCAGTATTGTCAAGGGAGAAACTGGATTCTTCATAGTTCTTGCTGGGGTGAATTGTATTTGCACAGGATACACTCATACTGACTCCACTTTATATTGGTTCTTACAAACAGGTGGTAAAGGCATGGCAATAGAAAAACATATTGGGAAGTAGATTTTAATCAGGATGTACAAGAAGAAAACTAATATGACTAAATGAAAGTTGAAGTATCAGTTAATAGTTTTCTGTAAGTTTCTTTACTTTATGAAGTCATTCAAGAAGCCCTTTTCTTTTTCTTCAAAGCAGTTATTCTGTGCATTTTGCAGAAGTATTATTTGCAGTGTTTTATACTTTAAGGGGTTAATGCACATGAACAAAAGAATGATCCATCACAAGGGCAGATCAGACTTGTGAGAAGTTTTACATTTGGCCATCACTATCCATGTTTTGCAGTCAACACGAAAGACAGCAAGTGGCTCAGGACAATTGCTTGTAATAGCCCATATTACCAAGTGCTGAAAATAGGACTACTGAGCTGTGATACTACAAGTGCAAAACAGTCACAAACTGAAAACCATCTCCTTTGAGAAAGGACAAATCACTGTCTTATCAGCTAGGATTACTGCAGCATTCATCATTTAGGTAATTATAACACACTTGGAGAAATTATCTGGTTTTCAATTATGACATCAGCATTGCAAGAGGGATTACACAATCTACAGTAAAACACAGTAAGGCCAATGTCCCCTGAGCTCCAGCCTGAGCTTGGTAAGAGAAGGAAGCAGTTTTCTCCTCGCTTTCCATCCTACAGATGCACTTACATAATTCCAGTTCTTTAGTTTTACTGTTGGAAATTGGCTAGTCTGCATGTGCCATAAGTATTATTGCTGCAAATTCACTGCTGGCTCATTTGTGAAAACATGATTCTGTTGAAGTACCCCTGATTCTTCCTTCCTTCATTTACTTTCATAAATACCTCAGACTTTCACTATCTAATTTCAAGCCTCAATATAAAATTGATGTTCAAATGTGGTTTTCAATGCTTTCTCATTTTTTGCAGTCGTATCTGCATGCACTAATGTCTGCATGGAGAACGAAGGTGTCTGCATCCTCAGGTCTGTGGAAGTGTAGGTTCTCTCTGCCATACATCTTAAAGGCCAGGCACATGAAAAACATACTGAAGAGTGGTAAGTGGATACAAAGTTTCATATTGTTTCATCACTGTGTTAGTCTAACCTTTAGCTATAAAAGCAAGGGGGAAAAAAATTCACTAACTTGGTTTTACCCACCCAAAAGCATTGAGCCAGAGGTTTCAAATTTTTCTTCCGCCTTTAAAAGGCATGCTTGCCATGCATTGTAATCCTTGCCTCCTATACAAAGGTGCTAATAACAACCATGTTTAGATGCATCCAAAGTAACCCATTTTCCTTATCTAGGGAAGACTGCAGAAGGCAGCCTCCCAGGGTCATTATTTGCACCTTGCACATTCTTTCACAGGTAGTTTAACAAAAAAAGCAAAACATTACTCAGTCATATTCCCCACTTGATGACTAATGCTGATGGAGAACATTCCTTTTTCTCACCTCTCTACCTCACCACCCATCAACCCTACCTCTGTGAATATATTAAAATCACAGCTGGTATTCTCTGGGTACAATAGGATACACATGTTGGGGTATCAATCACTAATATGAGAGATGAACACCTCACTACATCTGCCCAAAATCTTAGCCATTTTTCTGTAAGATCATCAGCTGATTACGTGAACGTTTACCCACAGATTTTGACACTGGGCACTGTAACATAGCTTTGAAATAAATGCTTTCCAAGACAGAACAGTGTCACCGAAATAGTAAGAAACCAGGTACTCACTGATATTGATGGCTATAAGCTACTAAATTGAAAGCCACTCTGGAAAGGACACACCAACGGTAAGAAGCTAGGTCAGATCGATATCAGATCATATTGTTTATGCAGTGACATCCTGTGGAAGTCCCATAATGTCTCTATGTGGTCCAAGGCACTCTACAAAAACATAGGAAGGTATGGGTCTTGATTTGATGAGCTTATGTAAAAAACAAAAGCTGCCATGAAAGTTTGATGTTTAGTTTCTGGTGACATGAAGACCAAGCTAATTCAGTTATGATTTTACTCCAAGTTATCTTGTAACTGACTAGAACTATCAAAACCAGTAACTGGTGGAAAAATTTAAAAATCACTTATCACATAGCCTTCACAAGCCCAGAATTTTTCTCACTCATTCACCTACACGCAGATTTTTCACTCATTCACCTACACACAGAACGTAGATTACATCTTACCTTTCTACAGAACACTGGCAATCAATTTAAGCACTATTGCATTTAGTCAAAAGTAACTTTTCTGACACTACAATTTCTATCCACAAGGTCCAGAAATAAAGAAGAATATTTCATCTTCCAGAGATACATGAGAACCACACAATTAATTAAAAGAAACAACACAGAAAGTTATCCCCTGCGAGGTCTACAAACAGCTCAGTTCAAACAAGTTTCTTTGTTTCTCTAATATGAACACCCAAAAGATCAGAAACAGAAGTATCTATGTTAATAGCAATTTGATTTGCTCATGTTTACAAATAACAGTGCACAGGTGGGAGAAGAGATGTTAATCTGCCAGTCTTGTTATCTGTGTGATATTTTCTATTTTTCTTCTAGTTAGTATTTTACTATTTGTTGTATAAACTGTTTTATGTCAAAAAAAGATGCATATGGCTGAGTTAATGCTTCTTTTGGCTCATTTCCAACTACAAGAAGCTGGTGAGTGTAATTGTGCAGTCTCAGCATTAGTAATTTCTCAGTTACTGTAAAACAGAATTCAATGACAGCAGTACAGGAGTTTAACTCAGTCTGCTGGTGGTCCTTTACACCATGGACAAGATAGCGCACACACACACACACACACACACACACACTCCCTTCCTCCCACCCCTTCTACCCCCCTGCAATTAGTGGGTCAACTCCAAGAAGAACTGCACATCCTCAAGGGTAAGGCCAGATATCTGGCAGGCACTCACAACAGAAAACCATACAATTGTATGCACTCAGACCATCATATTAATTGGTAACAATTATTTCACTGGTCTCCCCTATACTTTTGGAACTTGAATTCATTCAAAGCTCTACTGTTTCTACCTCTCTCTGGCATGATGCTTTATTCCCAAATTCTCCTTATTGACAAGATCTTTGAAGTGACTTGACAATACACTCTAGTTCATAGCATGCAGAGACATATTCTACACAAATTTATTAAACAGAAATCAGAAATTAACTGAAGAATAAGGTAAAACTCACCTATTTTTGGAACTGGCTATTTTTATCTGCTTTTACAATTGTAACTACTCACCTAACTCTCACATGTAGTAAACAAAATGTTCTAATGATACATATTTTCTGGCAAAATACATCAGTACCTTTAAATTCAAGCCAAAAGGGTAAACCATCAACACTGTGCCTTCTCCAGTCCACTTTAGTCCTGAATATAAAACAAATGGAAACTGTTTTCATGTCCTAATGCAAACATTGCTTCATCTATAGCATCTATCAAAAGGTGATTATACACTTCCACCTGATCCTCAGTTCTGACTAGAAGGCAAATTTTTCAATGGTTTTCTCCAAATCATCAATGTGACTATGGCAAAAGACAATGTAAAACTTGAATTTAGAAATATAAAAGAGAGTTTACCCTATTGAGAAGAGGTTGCTGGGAAATACGTAACACAACCAACCCTCTCAGAGATTTAATTTTTCATCTTAAATAAGCTGTTTCTTTTCTCCTCGCTTTCCATATCAGAACACAGATCCTCCTCATTCCTTTCATGATGAGGTATTTTCTACTAATGATCCATGGCCAGCTGCTTCTAGCAATAAAGAATATGAGCTACCAACAGTTTACAGGACGGTAAGCAAGCAGAGGGTCGTCCCTCAGTATCTTGAAACACCAGCTCTCTTTGGCTGAGAAGTTGGGAGACCTTACCCAAGCCTTCAAACACCAGTGAACTGAAACAAAAAAGAGACTCATGATTCACAACTAAGACTGAGACCTCTGTCTGGAGAAAAGTTCCATTCCCAGTTGTGACTGTTCAAAACCCCAAATGGAAAAGTGGGAAAAATTGGAAGGAGAGTGTTTGGTCTGTTATCACCTTGCCTAACACTGCATCACAGAACTTAAGATACATGCATGTATAGAAGGCAGAAAAAAATTACAAAAATTAAGCAAAATTCACAGTCCTGTGCTAAATAGGGAACAGGGATGAAACCCGAAGAACCCTGTTCCTTGTTTAGCTGAGCATGTATACTGCACACTGGATGCTGAAATGTCTAAGCACATTTGTGCTTCCACAGTGCTGGTTTCTTTCAGGTTTTAATACTACTGATGTGTACATAAACTGGTAAACAAATCCAATGAAAAATACCCCTCCTTACTACTCACTACATACACACTCTTATTTGACCTCTCTTATTTATGGGGTATACAGTTCATTATGAAAATCTTACTAGAACAATATAAATTATTTTGGCTTAAAACAAATTAACAAAAAAGAAAAACCTCTGTAAGAATACCAAACAAGAGTTAGAACATGATATATATCCTGCTGCTCTCTGATTTCAATAGATATTTTCAGATGCATAAAAGCACATTTGTCGCTGAACAACTTTAGCAAACAAATTACAGTCACAAATTCTGTAGTAAAAAAAAGTGCAGAGAACCTTAAAGTAAGAGCTGAAGTTTTGTTTTTCATTCCAGACATCAAGTCTAACTGTATACCTACTACACATGCTTTTTATTTCTCTGATCTGCAAACCATTTTGGTCAAATCCTCAAAGCAGGTATTCAGACCCAAGGTCACTACAAACATACTTCTCTGTCTGTAAATCAGTTTTGGTACATTTGTGGAGGATTTTCAATTTTCTTAAAACCACAATAAGGCTTTTCACCATGTCAAATTCTTACTTAAAATCTCTTACTAGCCTTTATTCCAGCCTTGTAGGCCTTTGTTATTGCAGTCTAACTGCTATCTTCCAAAACTACTATTTGAAAAAGCTTATTCACAGCCACTTAGAAAAACTAAGCAGGAAAAAGTGCTAGTATTGTGTTTTGAATGGCACAAAGCATGAGAACATGCCTCTAACCAGACTCTGCAATATATGGGCAGCTAATTATGCTCTGACAACTCTGATGCGGCCTCTGACTCGCAGAAGGAAAAACAAAGCATACAGACAAATTACTACAGAAATCTATGTCCTCACTCCCCCTTTCCCATGCACCAGATTTCACATGACAAGCCATTTGGCCTTTGATTTAGCTACTTACAAGCCCTTGCACCATCTCTCCTCCTAATCCAAAATCACCCTTGTCTAGATGCTTTGCAGTGGTAGCAGTTCCTTTCTTTGATTTCATATTGCCTCTACTTCTCAATGCATCTTGTATCTACTCCTGTCTTTATGACTTTCTTCTCCCATTTAATAAAGATTTTACCATCTGATAACTCAAGGTGCTTCCCTGGTTTTTCTTTCCATTGCACTTTCATGGTACCGGTCACAAAACTCATGTTGTCAACATAAAGGGAAAGAAATGAGAAGCTACATTTAATGTGTCAATTCAAAAAATTACAAGAAATACCTCTGACAAGGAGGAAAAGCCTCTATTCTGTTGTTGTTAAATCCAGTTAGTAAACAGACTTCTTTTATAAACACACCGAAAAGAAAGACTGTGGGAATATCTACCTGCTGTGTGAAGTCCCTTACCCCCAACTGAAATTGTGAATTCTCTTCTTTTTACCAATAATGCTACTAAATTTTCAGCTCATACACTCTCAGCTCTTGCTTACTCTCCTGGAATGATCTAACAAAGAAATGCTAGGATTCATTTCTTCCAAGAATCTCATCTATCTGGAATTCACCTTACTTTCTAAGGATTTTAATTTAATTTCACTTCATTGGGGTTTAACCAATTTGATTTATGCTTGCACTTCTCTATACTTCTTACCCATTTTTCTGTTTCTAGGAGATAACATTTATTACTCATAACATTTTTGAATCAACAGCGAGACCTCTAGAGTTCATAAAGCTCAGCAAAACAGCCTATCAGCTCTTACTTTTTAGGCAGACATATCCCACTAGCTTTTTCTTTTACGTTCTCAAACTCTTAATTTGTATTTATTTATTATACAACTATCTGATAACAAGCTGATTGAATCAAGCAGACACAGTGGAAAGAAGAACCTTCTAAACTCTGTCTGTACATGTTAGCTACAGGCAAAAAAAGAGCTTCCCACTTAAATATTTTGCATCTCCATCCTAAGGCAGATCAGTAGTGCTACCATGATCCTCTCTTCAGATTATACTGTACATCACTGTTTTCCATCTCTAATAAACCTATTCATTTTACAACCATTAAATTCTATAAAACTAAGCACCAGAGAAGCTTAACTAATGTATCGTATTCCTAACTAACTCTGTAATATGTAGCAATTATAACGGTAAACTTATTAGAATTAATCTAAACTTTTTAAAGCACCCATGATTTATAAGTCAAGATAATTCATTCTGTGAGGTCTTAAAAGCAGTTTCTCCTATTTCTGTGTCATTTTAATCTCTGAGAAACCCCCATATGATGATTTCTGTTGAGAATTATCTGCTCCTCAACAAGGAAAGACTTAACAAAAGTTTTTATTAGAATATCTTTTTCTATTATTATTTTACAGACAAAATTCAAGTTAACAGGATCAAATGGCAGAAATATAGTGCATTCAAACACCATTCTCTGCTTTCCCCATCACATGCTTGTGAGAATGCCTATGCTTCCAATCCTGTCCTCCTGACTCTCAAAAAAAGAGGATCGAGCAGTTCTTTCGCTCCTCGGAGAGGGAGAGCACCTATATATCTGCCGAGGTCTATGTGTGCATTGGATGCCCTTGCCACTCACCCCACAGGCTTCATCTATCTCTACAGTACCGTGCATAGCTGAAAGATAGCTAGCAATGGCAGGAAAGTTCATCTACAAGAATTCTGACAGAAGAAGGCAAGATCTAGGGGGAAGAGTAAGTGTCTGTAAGGATGTTTCGTGATCCTTAAAAGTGTGTCTTTGGAAGCTGTTCTGACAAGAATTATACATCGCTTGTTTTCTGTAGATCCAAACACAGCTTCTGAAGGAGATGTAGCAGCTACAAGTGTTCAGAAGGTAGCTTATACAAATAAAGAATTATTACAGTAAGTGTGTTTGTTATGCATTTGATGCATACTGATCTGCTTAATATAGCTTATGTACTGTCTGGTACCAAGTTCAGCCTAGCACCTTCTCCAAGGTGAGGACAAAAAACATCTACCTCTGAGCAAGACCTGTCATCTACAGCTTCCAAAGTTCAAACTCTACTTCATGACTGTGACCAGCTGTGAAATGGTCTTGCTATTTTTCAAGTAATATTTGAAAACATATTCCAAGCATAAAACTACACAAGAAAGGCACCAAAAGAAAAATTGGTTAGTCTACTGCTTAACACACCCTACTCCCAATTTCTCACTTTAAATGGAATACCTATGAGAAGTATTAGCATTTCTTGTTCAGATTCCACAAGTACAATACACACCTAACAATTCATGGCATTGATGCTATGATCTTAGGCCTCCTTACAGACCTGACATCTCTCTACTTTGTTATATTAATATCTTGCATCAAACTCAGTTTCAAGGAAAAAGGCTAGCGGAAGTCGAAAAGTAGAATGCCACAGGCATTTAAGTCACCAGCACACTATAATGAACCTCTTAAAGGACCAGAGGCAACACATTTAAGAGAAGCAGTGTCCATTTACAAGACACAAACGTCCTGGGAGAACTGAGGGTTACTAACATAACAGACCTTCTTTTTCCTCCTGCTAGACATCAGAGTTTATCTCTCCAAGCACATACAAAGATTATAGCACTAAGCACATAAGTCTCTCGCAAGAGGTGACTATGGACACATTGTACACAATCTATCTTTTTTGTAATGGTTTTTATATAGAAACAATATTTGAACTGTTCAAACATGAGAAAGCATTAATTTAGAAAGTATAAGTTTAGAAACCACTTGTAGAATGTATTTTGATGTCTTTTAAGTGACATTTCTGCTCCCAACTCTCTAAGCCCTTAAGACTTAGTCCACTCCTTTCCTTTAAATTCTTCTATCTTTCAGAGACCAAGGCCTGAAATAGAAGGGCTTTCATTTCTCTCAAAAATAGTCATTCTGATGCACTAAGGAACAAAGACAGAAAAAACAAAAATTACAAACCTTAAAAAAATTTGTCTGAAAACCACCTAACATAGACTTCATATTTGATTATATTCAATGCTTTCACAAGACTACAGATCGAAAAAGAAATTCAGAAATCAATCCACGGCTTTTAAAAAAGGTTTCCTTTAAAAAACAGAAAAGGTTATCAAAGTTTCACGCAACTCTGTTAATTTTACAGTACCTTCAACCTCTCTACCAAAGACTTTAGTGTAACAGAAGAACATCTACTTCAACCAACCTTCCAAAAGGGGACCAAAAGAGGTAAGCAAAACCAGAAACAGGCCTCCCCCAAAACACAGCTGCACACTGAATTTCTCAGGTAGAAAGGGTGTTTTAATCTATAGTGCAAGTTCATCTCCAAGTAAATCGTCACGATGTGATACACACACTAATTTTAGTAAGCAGCTTCTAAAAGCAAGTCAGCAGTTTAGGCACAAAACCCACCTTCAGACTCCAAAATGAGAATCCATTTCTATAAGAGCCAAAAAGCCTGAGGAAGAGACGCTCTTACCGCTTCATTTCCCTTCTCATTAGGTGTCAAACCCACATGTGATCCCCCTTTCCATCCCTGCACTCAGGGGCAAAGCACACTGCTGTGGGAAAGGAAACGGGTCCTGCCACACAGTGGTGAGACACTGCATTCCTTCACAAGCACTGCTGCTGGAAGGGAACTCAGAAGTTGGTTTGACCCTGAAGGCTGCTTCTTAAATACACCACACACTTCACAAACACCAAATTCCACCCTCTTTACCAAGAATGGTACGGTGGGGGCAACAAAAAAAAAAAAAAATTAACTAGACTAATTGAGAGAGCAATATTTGATGATACTGTTGACAGCACTTCTGCCGAGTAACTCCACTGTCTGCAACACTCCTATTGCACTCCAATATGAAAAAGCCCCACACTATTAGCAAAGTAACATTCAGAAATGTAAACTAAGTAAAAAAATTACTAATTTTTTGTTCACAATGTTAACAAGTCTTACTTGCAGGCCATTATTTTAAGTCCAAATTAAAAGCGAGAAGAGGGAGTTTAACTAGGAATTTCAATTGGTTTGTAAACAGTTTAAGGTCACAAGAGGATTACTTCAAGTCATATTTATTAATCTAACAATTTAAGGCTTATAGAGATTTGTTTTGAGAACTAAACACTGTAATAATTTAAGATGTTTAATTCAAAAACTTTGGGATGAGAAGTGTTGAGAGGAGTGAAAAGCAGTACTATTTGCTTTCTGAAATTATCGTGCTTTAATTACATCCACTGGAAAAAATTTATGTTCATTATCACAGTGATTTAACAATCACTAGAGTTTGTACTAAAGGAAATATTTCAAAAGAAAGAAATTCAGGCACACACCCCCGCAATTTGAGATTTGGTATATATAACAGTCCTTATTTTGATCTCTCATTTTGGAATTAAACAAAGACACTGGTAATATATTACAGAAAAAAGTACTTACTAATTCCAAAGGAGGGTACAGTAATTCCAGGTGCCAGTTAAACCGAGTTGCCAGACAATTATCTGGCCCAACAATGTCTATCACTAGAACTTGGTTTCCCAGTCAAATTGTTTAATAAACACTAAATGCTCCAGGTTTGTATTAAAGGCAACTTTATTCAACTCATTTACACCAGGGAGTACTTCAGCCACTTCACATTCTCTCAGACAATACAATTAATTTATGTCTCATAAGAAACCTCCCATCCTCTCTGCTTAAGTCCAGCTACTAGCTGCTTGAAATGTCACATTCACATTATTTAACTGGCACCACACCAGGGATATCACAGCTGCTGAGTAACATTCCTTACAGGCCTCTCATTATAGGGGCATTGGGAATGGCAGTCAGCCCAACCCAGCTTCCCTGCTCACTTTCCTGTACAGTAGTTTTCAGCTTGCCTCAGAAAGCCTCTGCTCCCTGTAAGAACAGAGAGCTTCTCGTGGCTGGTGCACAGCCAGCCTGCCAGTTCTGTCACTCACCATCCCCCTGAAGATCCCTGCTGAAACAGAGCTGCAGAAATGCTCAAGCCAGTTGTGTTTGTTCAAGTTTGCATCGATCATCCCAGCAGTGAACTAAGAACTTTGAAGGGAAACACTCACAGAATCAACTACAATTAAGGCATGTCAAAAATCCCCACTTTGGAAGACCTGCCATCATATCCTGAAAACCAAAATCTGATAGAAAACCCCTGTTAGTTCTGGCCACCTAAACTTCTGCCAGAATTGGAACACAGAAAAAAAAACCTCAACAGTAAACTCTGAATATACAGATGTATAACCTACAGAAAACACTAATTTTTGGCACTGCTCATGAACAAGACAGACAATCCTGGCAAATGTGTCACATACAAATGGAAATCAGTGACAGAATCAAGGTTTTTCACATTTAGTGTATGAACTGGAAGTGATTCTACTTTTAATGTTCCTTGGTTTACCTCAAACTTTAGCTCTATTTCAGTGTCTGAAAAGGTATTCCATCTTAAGAAGCTGTCACAGTTCCCTGAAATACCTTAGCTACAAATATTTAAGGTAAAATGTTTGTGATTTCAATAAACAAAGGAGAAGTTGTGAGCATAAACGTTTTTTGGTGAAATTATGTTGCATTTGGCTTTCTGGGCAGCCCTGTAGCTTCTTGAGCATGACTGCAGAATTCCTACAACAGGCACCTTTTTAGGGATGTAGGTTGCTTGAGTCAAGCTCCCACCTTTCCCTACTGTAAGGAATGCTTCCCATCACTGACTTCACTTTTGTGACACCGTACATTAACATTATAGTTGACAAAAATCTCATGGATTGGGCAGCCAGTGAACAGCTGACCATCTGTACACTAAAAGGGTTTATTTTGTCTCATTTCTTTGAGTTAGTCTAACATTGCCACAAAGACATTGTGCCTAACTCCTCTCTGTGTACACGGACATCAAGAGAGGTTCCCAAGAAGCACTAACTGCAAAGTCTGCCTCTCCATCCCACAGTGTGCAAGGCTTGTTAACTAATATTGACTAAAGCTGTTTCTCCAGTTCAGTCACAAGTTGCAGTAGGATAATAAAACTAGTGGTTATGTGTAGCAGTGGGCAACGAAACAGCAAAGATACAGTTATGCCTTTAAATTTTTCAAGAGAAAGTCCCAAACTGTGTGTAACACCACTGAAACAGAAAAGACTACTCTTCACATATGTAGTTAACAAGCATCTCTTCTAAGGGCTAGAAACATAGTGCAGGTCTCTAATGAGGCTCTAAGAAAGGAATATATAATGGAAAGAATGTATCTTTAGAACTTGTATTTCAGTAGTTCTAAAATATACATTAAACTGCCTGATGATAAGTAACTATTACTTAAGTCCTACACTTTTAATATATTCTTAGTACCCACTGGAATCAAGAGATTCCTTTCATTGAAAGTCTACAATGAACTCCTAAACATTTACCTTCTGCATAGTTAAGATTTATTATAGAAGAGCTTTAGTCAGATTGTCAGTAATTAGCAAGTTGCTATGTTTCTACAAAAACAGGAAAGAAATCAATGTTAGAGGACTAACTTCCTGCAGCAGTTGAGAATTAACAGACCAGTGCTAAGGAAAGCACCAGATCTGGTGTAGTCAAGGTTGATAAGCAGTCACTGTTCAAAGAACAAGTAAGAGCACTTGAAAACTCTCCCTGCCTACTTCTCCTTGCTCTGTCTGAAAAGTAATCCAAACTGGTCACCACTAGGTGATCAGAAAACGCAGTCAGTGATCATGACCAAGGTGATCAGGCAATGCAGCCAGTCCCTATTACTCTTTACAGACGTCTGCATATAGAAAGCAGACTGTTAGCATACCTTTGCTAATCTTAGATCACTAAGTGACCTCAGTACCTCCTGTCTCTTTGGGTCTGAAAAAAGGTGCTGTAGACCTAGCAGAGATTGCACTGTATGTAAATTCTCATGATAGTCAGTCAGTAGAAGAGGCTTTTATAGAATGGGTAGCTCAAAGAAAAATATTGTAGTCACTGAAACTGACCTACAATGAGACACTGTAGTCTTCAATGTCCTTGAAAAAACAATGTAAATTTTGCTGAGGTCCAACTGTGATGAGCACTGTTGGAAGTGAGAGGAACAAAAAAGAAGAGGAATGAATGTCACCTGAGGGACTAGAAACCCGACCAGGGTATCATATAAATCAGCTAAGGCCCAAATAAGGACTGTGTTCATGCTTTTAGGCTTTGGTATGTGAGGCAGAACATGCCAGTCTCAATGCACAAGCACACCACATGCTGACCTCAGCTAACAAAGCAGTCCACTCAGCCTGCTGGTGTTCCAAGAGAAATACATTTTACCTTAAATGTCTGCTGGGATGTTGAAAAGATAAGTTATATAATTTTCTCTTGAAAGAAGAGGAATCAAAATACAGAGAGAGGACAGTAACAGTGGGAGGAAAATTTCTGAGAGGAGATGATGGGAGAGAAATTGGTCACATGCCAGTTCCATACTCCCTCTTTCATTTAGGTGTTCAAACACACACACACACACAAACACACTTATGTAGAAAAACTCTAGGACACTTAGGAGAACTGGGGGTACACAGTAGGCAGAGCTTCTTCAAATATAAGTCATTCATTGTGCAAAGGGGCCAAGCTGAAAAGTACAGAAAAGGAATCCAAGAGATTACCTGTGGACAGTCCATGAAAGTGTCTGGGCTTAGTTTCATGCATAAAGGGAAAAATTCTCTCCAGGAAACAGGTAAGATTTGCAACTCCTACGGTTAAAAATTCTCATTTTTGCTCTTCAACCCTTTCCCTTGAACAATTTCAAAGTATAGCCACATATTACTCTCCACCAACAGTAACTGAAGTAGGGAATGAGCTAGACATCTTATATTCAGTCTGGTGTCTTGGTGGGAACTCTGGACTCAGTGCCCAGCAGAGCTGGATTCTCTTCCTGGTTCTGCCACCAGCCCTTCAGGACAATTTGCCACCTCTCCATATCTGTAAAGAGAGATACATATCTCTCTTCTGTGAAATATACTTCGATTTTCACAATTAAAATTAACGAGCCAAATGCTGTCATGGCTGAACTCCACCAAAACTCAGCTGAAAACTGAAATAGCTACCAATGTTTTTACCCCATACTGCGCTCAGATAAAAGAGTCAAAAAAATACACCTTGTTCCTAAAACCTACAAGCAAACCTCACTGAGACCTTGTCTCCAAAACACCACAATCAGAAACATTCATAACCATGAAGATTACGAATGAGAAAGGAAAGGTATATGCCAAGACCACACTACTCTTCCCTTCCCCTTCTTTCCGCCCAAGGGCCAGCAAAAGCTAGCAGTAATCATCTGCAAGCAGAGGAGCTGGATTCCCCATGCTAAACATACTGAATACAAAAGGCTAGATGAGAGCTGCCTGGTAAAGCTTTAAGTGTGCCAGAGGAGCCCTCCTTGTTTTGGTTTAGAAAAGACCTGCACAAGCCACATAAATCTGGGGAGCACCATTCTGGTGTCTGGTTAACCACATAGCACAAGCACATGGGTCGTCCCTGCTATGAGTGAGAGGTTGTGAAGACAGGCTAAACTTGAACCCAAAGCAGCCCACATGCAGCTGACTCCAGACACCCAATTGGAGAAAGGGAACACAACAAACAGAAACAAAGACTGTTTTGTTAGGTATTGGGAAGGAGTTGACATCAATAGTCTTGTGAATGATTTTGTAGACATGGATACTTTTCTAAAAGGACACATATTTGTCTGACAAGCTAACAAACTTCTGCATTTATAAGGACATATAGTGGTTATGCATGGCAGAGCTTATTTATGCATTAGTGCTACTGCCTACGAATTTCTGCATGTGTGTATTCATGGACAGGTCAAACTTAAAATAAATTTACAGTACTACAACATGTGATTACTATATGACAGGCAAAGCTGCTAGATTAAATCAGTCAGGAAGTTCCAGTCATTGTTTTGTAATTTGTACGAATTTGTATGAATAGTCTACACAGAAAATATTAGATAAAATCAATTCAAAATTGAAAGTGGCAACGCCTCTCTAGTGTTGGCAAGTAATGTGTCAATAGATAGAACTATTCTGAGACACAAGTCACAGAACTTGCATTCAGAGTGTATGAAAAAAGCCCATACTTTTATTTAAAACAGTAAGAAGGATCAAATTAAGTTTCCGCTTTTTTTGGTGGGATGGGGCGCAGAGGGGAGAGAGCTTGCTTTATATCCACTGCCTATACTGAGACCACTAACTTACTGCCAAAAACAACATGAAAGGCACTTGAGGGTTTCACTTTTAAATTTATCTGTGTAAAGATTATTTGTAATAGTGGTGGTCACTGACTTTGCCATTCAACCTGGAGAGAGTATAAACTCTCTTCTTGTATCCTCCAAGGTTATTCATCACCTCTTTTTCACCCAAAACTTGAAATGAAGTGTTTCAAATCACCAAAGAAAAATGTTACAAACCTAAGTTTTTAGATAGACGAAAAGATAATAGGCAAGTTTTGGCTGGAAGACATCTTTAAAAGGTCACCTAGTTAACCCCCCTGCAATAAGCAGGGACATCTTCAACTAGAACAGGTTTCTCAGAGCCCTGCTCAATCTGTCCTTGAATTTTCCCAGGGATGGGGCATCCACCAGCTCTCTGAGCAATATGTGCTAGTGTTTGACCACTCTCTTTACAAAGAAGTCCTTATACCTACTCTAAATCTACTCTTTCAGCTTGAAACCATTACCCCTTGTCCTATCACAATAGGCTCTGTTAAAAATTCTGTCCCCATCTTTCTTACATCACTTTGTTTCAGCAAAATTCCATATTGTTTTGCTATTTAATTAATGCAGTCTAAGAAAGCAACATTAAAACACTGCTACTACATTTTCAACACTTCTCAAAGCTCAAAGAAGGATCTGTACAGACCACAAAGCATGCCTGCATGCAGCAGTTCTGTTAGCATCTGAACTCAGGTTTCCTCTGGATTGATTCCCTAAGCCTGTATTTCCCCGTCTTGAACACTTCCTGCTATCCCTGAGCTTCTGTCAGGGCAAAAAGCCTGCTGGTGGTTTTACCTCCCCTCCATACAGGGCCTTGTTTACACCTACAATCTGCAGAGGTGAGGAATTGCTACCAGCCAGGATCACATATTTTTTGTACTTATCTGTGATTACATACTGAAGATGGCATCTCTAATGTCAGTACCAAGTAGTACATGCTCCTCCCAGAAGATACTATACCCCATTGTAGACAATCTGTCCTCAGCTTCTCATGGTTTCCTCTTCTAGCCTTCCAGACAAAACTTTCTGCATTCCAAACTCCTTCCAATTGGCTCAACCTCAGCAACAGTATCCCAAAAGTTAACACAAAAATCTGGTACTCACAAAACCTATAATTTTTCTAAACGCCTCACATGTATTTTCTCTATCAAATGTAAAAAGACTAGATTTGTTTTACAGTTAAATAAATTCCAGAATATAAACCAAATCAGAAAAGGAAAGATTATCAGAACTTTTTCAACTCTTGAGCTATATTTATGCTAGTAAATGTACTACTAATCATTAAGAGAAAAAAGGACTAGTGTCATCTTCTTCCTCTCACACATATAATGCTGAAGTATGTGTATGTACATGTATCCTGAACATTAAGTAAAGTATGAAAAACGTGAGTCACTACTATACATACTGGCAGCAGACCTGAGCCTACCTCTGCAGAGTACAAAGCCAGTCATAAACAGAGAAGACAACACTGCTTGGCAGGATCCTCGCATGTTATCTCCTGTCTACATGCAAATTTTACTTGCTCTTCTCACCTCAACTACCAAATCAAGACAATTCAGAGAATAAAACTGCCCACACCTTCTTCCATTTGTCAGTCCTGGCTCACGGCACGGCCTGAAGACAAACCACATCCATAACGGCTCCCTGACTACCAGGCAAGGTTTCAACATTTTCTCTAACACACAGGCTAACATTGGAACACACAGGTTGGAAAGAACCTTTGTTTATTTTTTTATTAAGAAGTTTGAACACACCAACGTAAACACTGTACACATTCCCACTTTTTTTGCAGCAATTTCCAAAGTCGTGGATGGTTACAATTGGAAAAATTGGACATCTTTTAGTCTCTACAAGTTCTTACATACTTATGCTATCAATTCACAGCATGTCTTTAGAAAGGCTATCTTCATACCTTTCAAAACCAGCCCTACCACAATACATTTGGGTGAAAGAAAGTCTTTTCGCACATTCTCTTACTCTTGTGTGCACTTTTAGTTAAAGTATCCTGCAATAATGTTCACATGGGAAGCCAAGGAACATCTCGTATTTCAGAAGCAGCGAAAAAGAAAATCCAGCAAAAATACCAAGCCCTTAGTAAGTACGTCTGCCTGAAATAAAGCCAAGTTTCAACACGTGCCTATATGTTTTAAGCACATGTACTGACTAGACTTTTCTTTTTTTACATTATACAGACACAGATGTAAATAACAGTCATATAAAAAGGAAGAAAGGAGAATTAATAAACACTGAAAACAATCGGGCTAATCATCAACAAACTGATGAAAAAATTGGTGAATTTGTAAATCTTTCACAAAAAGTTAAGCTTAAACAAGGTAACACTAAACCTAAAAATTCTATCTGTCTAAAAGACGACAACATCAGCACTGTATTTCACTGTACACCCTTACCACTAAAAAACACCTGGAAGACTTGCAATCAAAACTACTGTTGCTCCCAACTGTCTATGAAAAAAACCCAATTATCTAAAACAGCCTAAGATTTTTCAGAGTATACTCCTCTACAGAGGTTGCCACACATCATGCCATATACATTTTTGACGTGACAAACTCTGAGAATAAACGTTCCATTTCTTCTGCATGTAAAATCATTCAGCAACTTTTGTCTTGTACATTAAGTCATGTGTTCTAATGCTGTATTCATCCAAATTCTACACCATTTGTTTTGTTTTTCTTCATCTGTCCTGCATAAATTCAATCTCATTCCCACAAGATATATATAGATAGATAGATATAAATTATCTCTCCCTTTCTCTCAGCAAGTGGCATGATTTAGCCTTCTAACCATTTAAACATGTATTTAAATCTTCTGTATTTACATGCAGGACATTGAAGCACTCCTTTAAAATTCACTTGTTCTCTCCTCCTCCCTTTCCTCCCCAAATTCAGCCAAAAGCTTATTCTAACAATAAACTGACTGAGTCAGGTGAGCAGCAACAAGACACAAAGACTCCTGAACAGACAACTCTCAACTTATTGCAGGTATTCTCATGTTACCTAACACATAAAAACAAAATCAAAAATTGGGGGCAGATTTATCTTCACTCCCAATATAATAAACTGGGCCTTACAAGCAGAGAGCTGTAATCCTATGCAACACTATGTTTTTCCTTCCAATCCTTACATCTTTCTTTAATGTAAAAAGGGACTGAAAATCATTTGCCTTTTTCAAGGATCAAACTTTCAAATCTCTGCAAATCTCAAGGGTAGCTTCTCATACCCAGTTAATCACTTAAACATGACAGGCAGGAAGAAAAGAACATGAACTAGAACTACCAATAAAAGAAAAGAGGATGAGAAGGGTTTGGATTTGTAATAGTTGGAAAACTCCTTTTCAGGCAGGAAATACTTTCATTCCTTAGAAAGTGAATTTCAGCATCAAGTACAGCAAAGAAACAATCCAGGGATGAATACAACTGACTTACAAGGAAGGATACAGAGGAAGAGAGAAAAATTGAAATGTGTCTCAAGTATCATTAAGATGCTGTCACATTTGAAACTACTTCTCAAGCACTTCCCAAGACAGTAGTGCCTCTTAATTCATTTTAGCAATGTGACATCTCAGCTAGTTCAAGTTTCTCCATGTTTGTACTTGAATTTTCTTATCTTTCCTTTACAAAACCTTTCAAAAAACCTTTAGTTCTCTAGCAACACATTTATCCTTTGCTCCTCCTGCAGACCCCAAATTTTGCTATGCAAAGTGGGAGAGTCTCTTTTGTTAGTTACAGCAGAAAATACCAACACTGAAGATTCAGAGCCATAAGCACTCTAACTCAAAATATTCTAAGCAAATCTTCAAAATCACAAAGGACTAAAAAGACATTTATCTAGTCATCTCTGTTCATGCAGTGGAACATCGTATACAAAAATCGAAAAGCTGATGAAACCAAATGGCCACACAGCTCATTACTACTTCTCTGACCATAGACAAAAATGGATGTCAAGAGAAAATAATAACAAGGAAAAATACAGTCAGGTTTAACACACATATTTTCTCTATTCGAAATCATGCATCACTGAAAACTACAAATAAATTTAAACAAGCAAAATTTGAGCATTTGCCTGGAGTTGTGGATGCCCCATCCCTGGCACTATTTCAAGACCATGCTGGATGAAACTTCGAGCAAGCTGGTCTAGTGAAAGGTGTTCCTGCCCATGGCAGGGGGTTTGAAACTACATGATTTTTAAGGTCCCTTCCAACCCAAACCATTCTGTGATAACCAGTAACTGCTACATTCCAATTCCTTGGTCAACTTTCCTAGTATAAACTTCTCTCATCACTTCCTGAAAATGCGCAAGCTTGTGACATCCACAGCATACTGCACCCATCAGTTTCACAGTACAGTTTCTGACACAGTGCAAACCAGGAAAACAGTTTTGGACTGTATGCATAATTTCTTTGCTAATATCAAGCCTCTATCTACATCTTCTGCTACACCACAGAGCAGTTGAGGTTGGAGAACACCATGAAATCCCCCTTTCTGTCCTGAATTCTAGTCAGCTTCAGTGTCCCTTTCTCTCACCACTTTCCATCCCAAGCAGAAAAGGCTTCTCAAGGACTAGGGCAGTTGAAGTTTGAGTATCTTAAAGGATGGAGACTGAGTAACATCATCCAGCATTTGACCATCTGCAACATTTCGAAAGAAAAAAAAAGAGGTTTGATCAGTTCAGATGGGATTTCCTATATTTCAACGTGTGTCCATTGCCTCTTGCCCCATCAGTGGGCACTACTGAAAAAAGCCTGGTTTTCTCTTCCTTACATCTGTTTGTTACCTAACTCAGTGCTGAACTTACCACCAAAATAAGAAACTATTCCTAAGTATTTCTATGTTAACCATGTGCAGCATTCCCTCAGCTTTATTACATTTTCTGCAGTTACATTTAAAATGTATTTACTGCTGGATATAAAGTTACAATACATACATTAGTATGTCAACTACTATGCTTAAGTAAGTTAATATAATGGAAACACCTTCCAACATCAAGACGATGAACTAAAGTTTAACACACACCTACTTCAGCTTTCCAGACAGAGTAACCCACCATGAAGTCAGTTATTTTTTAAGATTTATAAAAACATACCCATAACATAATACACCTGGATATTTCTATGTTAAAGTATTATAATGGCAAAGCTTAAATTAACATCATAAGCATTTGATAGCAACTACCTGGCTATCTGTTTTGGAGAAAACCATCTGGAATAAATGAACCATGCCATGAACTGAATCAGCAACATAAACTCCAAATATTTCACCAATAAAAAATTTGTTTACATCATAGTCATCCCCGAACAACTTCTAGGAAGCCAGGAAATCCGAAGTTGCCTATTAAGTACAAAACGAGTCACCTCTTACGTACAATTTCTCTCCACAAAATGTTAGCAATAATTTGTTACTTTCCTCCTACTAACATTGAAGTATTGGTGGTGGAGGAAAGGCAAGACAAAGAACTACCCCCAAGAAACAGATTTCAGAAAGATATTAAAGGAAGGTTTCTGGGTACTGGAAAAGGGCTCAGAAAAAAAAAGTTAAACTATTCTAAGTATGACATTAGGAACAAACTGCTTCAAATTATAGTAATGAGTATCATTTTATATATTTTACAGAAATCAAACAGTATAGTCAATTCCCAAATGGAGTATTGTGAGAAAAAAAAAAAAGTGCCATAATCAGTAGAATCTCTTTTTCCAAAGCAATGGGAAAAGAGAGTGACAGCATTAAAAAAAAACAACGAAGGCTTCAGGCCTGCAAACACCTATGCAGACACATACCTTCATGTACATGCCTCAGAAGGTTTTACCACTGTGTTCAAGAATCTGTATTTTTGGGCCTGAGGTGTTGGAATTTTTTATGTTTTTTAAAAGAAACTTCATGTTTTAAAGCAAACTATGTTAATAAAGACACAAAAAGTTTCATTAAGCTAATAATATTATAAAAAGAAATTAACAAACTTGGACAAATTTTTCAAAATTTATGAAAAATAGCCCATGTGTTAGACTTTTAAGATATCTGAGGATGCCAGAGGGGAGGAGGGGCTGCTATTTTTTCAAAACAACATCCAGGTGTCAAAGCACAGTTCTCACTGAACTCAAACTCCTGTCCACAACTGCTCAGAACTACAGTAAAGGCAACTCAGACACTCCTTTTATAAAAGTTTAAGTATCAGAAGGCAGCATTAGTTACATACACAGCATGAACAACTTGCTTGCCAATTTCATGTAGGAGACAGTGTTGTCACTGACATTACACAGAGATGTTAACAGTTTTAACCTTTTCTTAAGCAGATAAAAACCTCCAAAATAATATAATAATCACAAAGCTTTTCAGGGTGATGAAAAAAAAAAAAAAGACACCCACAAACCCCCAAACAATAAAGAGCTGAAATTACAGCACCTATCTAGAACTAAGCAAGTGAAAGGAAAATCTGCTTGAATTACAATGTATTAAGTAACTAACAAAATCTTATTCAATATTTTTTTGCAGGAGGATTTCTTCATGATACTTATCTCAGACCTGATTAAGAAGAGTGAATTTGTACCTTTTAATTTTTTTGTGCAATAGTTTTCTCCCTTTGGTTCTAGGAACAACTTATCTCATTGCTATGTCAGGTATTTTACAGCTGGTAAAGGTATGGGGTAAGTAACAACCTGTTGGACCTAATCAAAGAAATCTCCACTCTAGTTTTTCAGTCATTGTTCTTTACAATCTCATACTCTTCAAACGTCTAACAACATGCAGGAATTTCCCTCTCTCCACCAAACCAAAATGCTACAGGAGAAGCCAGTTCACCGATGCTTGTAGACAGCCACAGTAGTTTCTGTGTCTCACAAGGATGTTAATACAGACCTGCACCTGCAGACATCTAAGTCAATTAATTGTTTGAGGACTTGTAGGTCAGACTACTTTGCTTAACACTGAACTAGGAAAAATACTCACCCTAAAGTTCCTGGTGAGTCTGTGCTCACCACTTGTTCCACACTCTTCCCCTGAAATCTAATTCTTGACAAATGCCCACAATACATGTTCCCTCCACAGAAGAAGACAGAGAAAGCCCAAGCACTTACTACACATGTTTTCATAAAAAACACCCACCACTTCCTTCACCTTACCTATGGTAATTCTACAAGCGAGGAAATGCCTGCAAAAAGCATTTAAAATTTGAAAAGTCAAAGACCGCCTTGAGCTAATAGCTTGTGGACTATCCATGTTCTGGATGAACAGGACCCTCTCTACCTTTTTTTTCTTTGCATTCTTGTTGATTTCAAGGCTATGCTTTCTCAAATTAACCCATTCAAAAGCTTGGTAAAGGGGTTCAGTTGCACTGATACTCCATGTATTTAACTTTTGAAAAATCCAATTAGTTTGTTTGCAACTATATGCTATGCTGAAAAGGAATAACTACAATTTCATGAGAGGACAGATAGAGTTTTAAGATTTTTTATGAAATGCCTTATGGACAGGGAGATTCTAAGGGCTTGTATGACAAAAGCTTGAAATTTCTAATTACTTTGTTGCAACCTGAGAGGCATAGCATGCAGTGCAACACCATTGACTTGAATTGGTCCCCTAATAAAACCACTTGAAATAGGTCTGTTGAAAAAATTGTCAGAAAATTTTTGCATCTGGCCCCATTGATATGACTATAGATGCAAAATAAATAAATTGACCATTATGAGAGACAAATTTTTCGACGTTGTGATTTAAAAGCTTCTTCTTCCCTCACCTTGCTTAAATGAAATACCTCCGTATTCCATATTTATTAACCCTATCCTGATGACACTAGAAATCTCCATTGCTAAAGTCTGTCCTGATATTACACCCTATCTTTTGAACACTGTTGGCCTGGGAGCAAGCAAAAAGAGAAGGTAGCAGACAATTATAGCTTTTCAGATACTCAGTGAAGGCAAGAGTTGCCCTTATTGGACAGAAAACAGTCCTGGTACTTGAGCCTACTCTCAGCAGCACAAGACATGAATTTTCTTTAATTGTTAGTGAGGCAACAAAATCTATAATCTAAAAGATCACAACAACTAACAAAGGCCACCGCTTTTTTTTTTTTTTTAATTATTTTACATGAGCATAAAGTCATGCATGATGAAGCCAGAAGAAACACGGGCGAGGACTCTAGACAGATATAGTAACCAGTTGCTGCTCTACAATTTGGCAAAAGTACTTCATTTTTGCCAAGCAAGTGACACGAGTCTTCAGGCTTATATGAAGAAATAGCGTTTGCAGTATTCTAGCCCACCCATGTTCCACCATTGTCAGGAACACAAAAAACACCTCATGATCCTAACAATGCTGTTCCTTGCCTAGATGGTGTGGAATAGTGCTTTGTAAGTCTGACATGTTGTACCAAGTGCCAGAATTACCACTGGAAGAGCTGCACCTTTAAACCCTGACCATTCAGAATCAAAAATTCGTTTTATTTTTTTACGAAGATCACAAAGATACTCTTCTGCTGTAGAAGAAAGACTTGACATTTGCAACCTCAAACTTTCTCAAATCCTCTCAACTTCAAATTTCCACCAAACTCAGTCTGATGGCATGAATCAGGAAGTGATGAGTTATACATGAAAATACTCACTAAGAAAAATAAAAGTTTGCACTGTTTTTATGAAGTCACAACTTCATAAAAGTTGCCAAGTTATTCATTTCTTTAGGAAAATGAACAGGTGGTTCAGCTTCAGTACGGATTAGCTCCTCTGCAGAGTATTAAAGTCGTGGTTTTAGTATACAACTGTCAAAACCATAAGAAGTCGCCTGAATCAGTGTTGACCTCTTTTGTTTATCCTTAGAGAAATGTAACACTTGGCATCCACTTAAATCTATCACAGACATACAAAACAATAACACTGTCACACTTGAGTTACATGCCCACCTTCAACCATAACACTATAAAAGCCTACTGAGTTATGAGCCTGTAGGAGAGAGAATTCTGAGTGCTTGGGCAGGCAGAGCTCAGCTCCCACATCACTGACAGACTGTAGCTTACTCTCCATCACTAGGATACCATTCAGTTGATGAACACTGCTATCACTGTGCCAGTGTGCCAAGTGGAGGCTCTTAAAACAGCACATTGAACTAAGTGGCATATCTTTAAGTGTCCTTGCAATAACCTTCATCTCAGGCATCAGATCTGGAGACAAAAGAAAAAAACGCTTGCTCATTTTGGTCAAATACTGTAGAACAAAAAATGTTATGAGGTCATTTCCCTTTTTCCCTGTCAATATCAAACCTAAGAAGTAAACTGATCAATTCACTTGCAGATTTAAGATTACCAGCTGAGAAACAAATTACACAGTAAAAATGCTCTCACACAAAAACCAACCAACATAAACAAGAGTAAAAAATTCATGGATGTACACAGAACATAAAAAGTATAAACACGAATCACATGGATACCACAGTTACCTGAAGGTGTAAGTCCAGCTTTGGCATGACTACACTAGCAGTTTTTAAGCCCCTTGCTTAATTGGGCAGTGACATTTCCTGGAGCACCACATGACTTTCATACTGGTAACCTCACAAGCATTCAAATAAAGAGGGAATTCACTGCTCTTCAGAAATGTGCAAACTCCAAAAATAGTAAGACAGCTCCCTTTTCTGGCCTTCCTTACCCACTGAGTAAACAGAATATCACAGGCCACTTCAAGAAAAACAAAATGTATCACTGGGAAAAGTGAAGAAAAAAGCTTTTTAAAATATTCCATTATTTTCTTTTTAAGTGAAAAGAAAAGCTTTCTATTACCCTTTTCTTATTACAGATCCATATGGTTCCTAGTTGGCAGATAACCATTTGTCAGCTACAGTGGAAAGTTTTGCCTAAGCTTTGCAATTTCCTTTGGATCTTAAAAATTAATACTGCAGTCTCCTGTAACTCCCAAACATGTTGCAAAGTCTGCAGGTCTTAGAAGTAAGTGGAATTCACTAAAAGTACAGTTCCACAGTAAGTTAAATCTTCTTGTACAAAAGTGTCAGAGCCAAGACCACAATACATCAGCAGCTACATCAAAGCAATACTTAACACATTCAAGGAATTTAAGGATGTCTTTTATTTTAACACAGCATCTCGTCTTATGTGACAAGCTTCCACTGAAAGAGATGAGCCACCCATTTTAACAGCAGGCTACACCCACACCTATCAAGTCACACATGCACTCTACTAAGTTGTTTGCTATATGCATGAATCCAGTTGTATTCACAAGAGGTCCGAGAATGAAATTAGCTGTCTAAAAACCAGGACAGCAATCCTTGAGGAAGAGGAAGATGAGAACAAAGTATTAAAGTGGGGTGTTGAGCAACTCCAGCTTGTTTTCATCCTTAACTAAGGCACAGTAAGGTTAGTAATAATGCACTTCAGCTGGGTAGAAGAGCTCACAAGCTGCAAAACACTTTCTGCAGCTATAGAACTTATTTTACAGATGTTTAAAAGGGATCGTGTTCAGGGTTTTTTTTGCTATAAACTCCACACAGGAAATAATGACATAGCAGCAGCAAGTACAAAGAAGCGGTATAAACAAGACCTCTTGTAAGGACCCATTACCTTTTAAAGTCTCTCAGGCACTCTTAGTGCTCACAGAAAGAATGGATGCACTTCAGATTCTTACCCAAGAACTACAATGCATGCACAAGTGCAGGATACACATATTAGCAAATGGAAAATAAACTCCTCTGGGTGCTTCAAGTAGTGCACAGAGACCAAGGTAATCAGAAATGCCACATGACTGCTAGTTTAGAAGCTGAGAATGGGGACAGTATGGAATCAAAAACTCACAAAGGCACCTCCCCAACCACACACTGTGTACAGTTCCTTTGCACAAAGACAATCAAGGGGGAAACTGCAATCAAATGAGACCACACAAGCACATAAAGTGGAAGATACACAGCGAATGCACTTCCTCTTCTCCTGTGGACTAACTCACAGGTCAGAGATGCCCACAAATCACAACAAACTACATCAACTTTTAATTTAATTCTGTTTCATAATGACACAAATAAGATCTCAAACTTATTAATTACTAGGAATTTGTTGAAAGTGAAATCATTATAGCCATGATGTTACAGCAGATGGCTGGAGAGTCCCCCTTCACATGCCAGTTAAGTCTGTCACAAGTTTGAAAGATACTTGAGATACATCCAAAGCCTCCACCCTGTTACCGCTCCACAACTGAATGACTTTTTAACAATTTAGAATGTAAATTACATGAGAAACAACTTAAGCTACACAATGCTTAAACTATTAACTGCACTGTCAAGTTGCACTCAAGTTACCTGAAGTGATAAATCCTCTAACAACATAGTTTGAATGGCAATTCAATGCAGGCTAAATACTAAGTTGTGCAATTTCTCACACCTCATTGCATAGATGTATTTGCACCAGGTATTGGTCCTTCATCTTGGATCAACTGTATGGTTTCCATTTCTGGCAAAGGTTTTCAAAAAAGGAAATGGAATACACATTCAATGCAACACAAAGTTCACAGAATCCAAATCCTCACCAGCTACCTTTAAACAACCCCATCCCAGCAAGGACATTGCAAGCTTACTCAGAAGCCCAAGAATTGAACCATAAGCACTGCTCTGTAAGAGGGACAATATTGTCATGCCAAATTACAGATACTAGCAAGACAACTCAAATCAGAAGACAGTATTCAAATATCATAAACTGAGAAAAACAGCTATGTCTTGAAAGTAAGATTTGGTTACTCAGGAAGACCCACAGTCTCTATGACAAGCACACGTACAAATCTTCAAGTGTTTCTTTCATCTTGAACAGACAAAAGCTGGAAACCAATTAAGGGAATCAGAGAGGATAAAAGCCACAGAGAACAAACAACTTTAAATCAAGAAATCTAGAAGGAATGAATTTAAGACAAACCCCTCAGCTTATTAAAATGTCCAGTCACCTTCAGATATCACAAGACAAATGCAAAGTAAGAAATCAGTCTTTTTAGTGACAGGAGTGCCACTGGTACCAAGATGAATGGTATTAATTTTTAAGATAATCTCTTTCAAAGATTTTCAGAGTAAGAGCGAACAGGAATACTGAGAGTTGATATGGCAGGCCAATACTAAAAGTTCCAAACCTTGCTCATGTATCAAGTCCAACAGCAAAGAGAAGTTTAATTGCTTTTTGAACAATATTAACATTCCAAAAGAAATCAGCAGCTTTCTAGAACCAGAAAGAGATCAAAGAAATTAGGTGTGCCTAATCAATTAAAAACAGCTTGGATATCTGCAGGCCTACACAGACCAGCAAAAGGATGAGTACTGGAACAGAATTGTTAGCCTCTGCTATGCTCAGCATGCTGTACTGGGTCATTGATTTTTCTGGGTCTCAAATTTTCATTTTTAAGTTGGATCATTTTTTCCTTTCATGTTCTGCTATATTTAGAGAGTATAGACTATTGCCAACTAAATGCTCATCAGTGGTGGCAACACTATTGCCTTGATGCCCCTGTAATTAAGTACTGGATTTTTCATCTGCTAACAATTGGTTTTGTTACTTCACCAAGTGACCTACAGTTCCACATCTCTTCAGACATGCATAGAGACATGGCAACGGGTCTCCTAATCATAGCAATTAGATTCTCCTATTGTCAAGTCACATTTCCTTAAATGCTCCTTTTTTTCTAAGAAATTATCTTCCAGCACTTGCTATTACCACAAGCCACTGAATGGTAACCCAGAGAACCCTTCTTCCCTGCATCACTCCCCTACACTGAGCTCTGGTATAACCTTACATATATATTCACATGTTTAGAATACTCTGTTCACCAAGTGAAAAACAAGACAAATGCAAGTAAGTTAGTGTCACCAGATGCTCATCAACATCGAAGAAAGAAAAACTCCTTTGTGGGGATCCAGTGCTTCTTAATCCCTGCTTTCCAAATAAGATCACCAGCATTTCCAAGAGGGTTTTCCCCAAGCAACCAAGAAGGTATCAAACTACAGTTTCTGTAGTTTAACTTTTCAGAAACTTTTCAGCCACAAATAGTACCCGAACAAGTGATTTGGAGCAAGACTTCCAGAAGACTGCAAGGGCATCAAGCTTATACTCACAAAAGAAAAATAACTAATCCAAATTTTCCGTAAGTGAGGTCACTTTGACTACTCATTCATGCTGCTGCATACGTTCTCCTTCTGACTTACTAGTAATTAAGTTCATATTAATATGAACATTTCTGATGGCATGATCTAAATGTATTAAATGAAAAAAAAAAAAGTGCAATTTCACAGGGCAAGTACAGTATTAAATATTCTAAAAGCAGACAAAGTCCTTTTTAACTTTTCTTCAATAGAAAGCTTTCTAAACTCTGTTTCCTTTTCGCTTCTTTGAGAAAATGGAGAAGTAGTTAGCATTTACAGCTTAGTTCCTGCTTCCAAACTACCCCTTTAACTTTTTTTATTATTTTTATGGTGGATATAAATCGCACCAAATTGTCAAATCACAGCTATTTTCTATGCTACCTATACAAATAGGGCTGATTTCTGGCAAGCCATAAAACAATTATAGCTGAATTCCTGTAGCCCTTTGATATTCCAGCTTGCCTGTAGGGCTTCACAGCCATCTTAAGGCAACACTAAAAATCTAATTTCCAGAAGGCACAGAAGGAAAATAAGGCATATCAATTCCCACATGTTCAAACATGAACACACCAAACCCTTAGCACTGGGATGACTATGTTTGAAAGTGGCTTAGAACAAACACAGATAAGATAGAATGACAGTTTAAATCAACACTGCTTCACAGAAGGCAAAGATACAGACACGTTGAGAAAGAGGGCATAAGGCACACTACACCTGATTTCCCAGCACTTTCTGCAAGCTGCGAAGCACATTTTTCTGCTTGAGTATTCAGCTCTCACCCCTTCTTGTGTGGAAGGAAAGAGAGGGGTGAGAAATAATCGTAATTGTAAAGAGAAATGCAGAAACTGCCAAAGTCTGCCAAGGAAGCAAAGACATGATCCTTCCCTTTAAGGTACTGATATTGCCAGTAACAAATTACAAATACATAGAGATTCAACAATGACAGGAACCTGAGAATTTATAAAGGTGTATTTTACAATGGTTTTATTCTTATTTATAATATAGAAAGGTCTCTTTTTTCTCCTCACAGAATGAATTCACAGGTTCTAGAGATGCTGCAGAAAATTAGCAACATCCAAAAACACTAAATCACAAAAAAACCACAAACAATTTTAAAAACACCCAAAAAAACCCAAAAAACCCAACAAATAAAGACAATTTCATTATAAATCCTTCCTCCTAAGAATAAGTACCAACCTGGTGATCTCTAACAAATGGTTCAGTCAATAATGTGAACATCAAAACAGGGAGAGTAATTTTTAATATTTGCCCTTTCCTGAGTGGTGCCCTTACTCCATTCTTTTGTGGCATTTTTGAAAAAAGATGCTTCTCAAGATCATTTAGAATTTTTCCTAATTTTTATGAAATCCACTCTTCTTAACTTTGCGAAGGAAAATGGCAAAAACCCTTTCAATCCCATACCTGCCCATTGCTGGAGTCATTTTGTATTTAGTGTATCCCTAATCTGTAGTTAAATCATTGGGCCCCCATACTGGTTTTGTGAAAACTATTACAGAAGTGGTTTAGACACCAGCTATGTAATATTAACGTACAGTACAACAGGCTGCATAAAAATCTATCAAAGAACATAACTCTCTCCAGAGAGCAGGAAGAAGAAGCCTTATCTTCAGTGCCTGATTGCATGCGAATCTTACTCACCATTAATTTCCTTTGGTGTTTTCCACACAAAGATACCGTTTTCTTTATTTTAGAATAAAACTGTTCAGTAAAAGAGTGTTCCCGAAATTTTCCAAGTTTAGATTAAGTGGTTGAAGTTCCAAGGCAAACAAACTGATCTAATCATTGCATTAGATTCCAAAATCACTTATCGTTAAAGCTAAAACAAAGCTGCTATGTCTTTAAAATTACAATATATAAACACATTTACAGATTGTACGCTAGTTCTATAACTTAAAATAATATATACATATCAAATGCTCATTAAACTGATTTCAAAAGCCAGAGGTTAATTTAGATTTTAATCAAGAAAAAATTGTTGTCTAGATCTAAGGACAGACTACAAAGGAAGAAACTTAAACCAAAATGTCAACTTTTTCATTGTCTTGAATACATATATTGACAACCTCCCACAGCTAAGCTACCCCTAAACACAAACAGAAAAAAAAAAAAAAAAACCCCACAAAAAATAAGCTCCAACCAACCAACCAAAACCCCACAACACCTACGCCACAATTTAAATACTCCATATTGAAACACAATTGATACTTTTGATTGTGTGCTAAAAAAGTCAATCTACAAGTCGTTTATTAGTATTTCAACTAATGTAAATTTCAGTTCAGGCATTAAGATAAAAACGTAAGGAAATACCCCTGCAGTTCAAGATCAGTAATCTAATACAACTAAACTTTTGTTACAATACCTGCAAGGTCTGCAGCAATTGTTTAACTTTGCCTCTATTATATCACAAATTCAAGGAAGTAACCTAATGTAGATCTGCTTCATAGAAACCAATTTGTTTCTATTTAGTTTCCAGGCAATACCCACTAGAAGAGCAGTGGTAGGATGGGTTAGCAGTGCCTGCAGAAGCAAACAAGTATTTTACTAATGCTGGCTGCTTTATTTGATTTCAGTTTAAGGACTGGTCTTGGTACCCAAGACACTTAAAGAGCTTGGATGGAGTTGCTTCACAGTAATTTACACAAAAATACCTTACAGCACTTTTAAGTCAGCTGTAATATCTTTTATTAAAAAATTTACCTAGGGAAGAATTATACAGAGAATAATGAAAGCCAATATCTTTAGAAGAAAGGATACTAGGTAATTACAGAGACTGGTTGGAGGGTTATTACCTACCCGTACTTGTACAGAGAAGAGTTTAAGACCACAAGATAGGGAAAACATTGATGTGTTCTGGTTGCCTTTTTCTTAAGCAAAAGTGTCTCACACTAAGACCAATCTCAAAAGAAAAAAAAACTACAGCCTGAGAAGTCTTCCTGAAGTATCTCTATTCTTCAAATAATATGGATAATGCAATTGTATTGCTATATTGCCACCTCTAATAACCTAACTGTAATGGACTAATGAGTGAACTCCAAGTTATTGGTAGAATATTTTTTGCTGAAAAGACATCACAGCAATATTCTGCAGAAACAGGCTAAAACCTGGCATAAATGAAAGGGGCCAAGAAAAGCCTCACCAAATTTAAGTAGGGGCCTTTTGTTTTAGAATATTTACTACATACAAATGGAAGCATTTACAATATTCACAGAAGCCACACACTTTATTAAAAAACACTTCAGACACATTAGTGACAGCCAGGCAAGGAAATAACAACTTGAGTGCCAGAAAGATTTAGTCTCAACAGTGCAGGAATTTTATCGCAGACAGGAGTAGACCTTTGCAGCTCTAAGAGACATAACCTTAAGAGTAGCAAAAACAAAACAGATTAGGAACCTTCATACGTTACAGAGGAATTCACAAGAACAGGATCTTCTGATTTCTGTACAGCAAACAAAGACTTCTTTGGAAATCTCTAAAGAAAAAAACTAAACAAAGCAATATGCTTACAAAACATACCATTTGGGGTTTTTTACCTCTGAAAAAAAAATGCTTTCTAAGTATTTTTCTTATAATTATCTCTTTATTCCTTGCCATTGCTCATGCCAATGCCCAGCTCATTATTTTTCAGACATCTGAAATTAGCTTTTGAGGACTTGGTATAGTTAACTGACCTTGCCCAAAACTAGTTCAACTGCACTTCCATCCTCTTGTCAGCTACTAAATTTAGGGAACCATTTATGTAAATACTTTCCACATTCAGTCTTCAAACACAACAAAACCCTTCCCCAGTCTTCCTCCCCATTTCTTATAAGCTCCAGTGTGGATCCTATGCAGAGTTATCCACTGGCAGTAGATATCCACCTCTATCTCCCTGTCGGCCTGTCCAGTGGGTCATTCCCTCGCATGCTGCCTGTGCCACACAGGAGCCAGGCTCTGGAATGCAGTGCCCGCTGTGCCAGGGCTCAGGAAAATAAAACTCCCAAGCCCTGCGAGACACAGGCAGGCCAAGTGAGCACACACTGTGTGCAAGACATGGACCTCACACAACACCTTCACTTACTAATCATTCCTCTAGTGAAAGGCAGCAACTGGATATTGGGTGCAAAGGGCTGGACATTGGATCTGGCTAAAAAGAACTAATCTTACCATTCTGTTTAACACTCTCCATTTCTTTCCCCTACCAAAAGCTTACACAGAGACAAAATACAACATCATCTCTAAAAAACATTGCAAGGCTGCACTATTCTTTTAAAAGTGAAAGCTTTTCAGCTTTCTTTGTTTAGAGATATTTAAAGAAATACTTTGTTAGAACTATTTCAAAGTGATATTCATTAAGACCTTTTCACTGAAACAGGCTGGAGACTACATATTTCAATATACTTTACTCTTCCACAGTTGTCCTTTTCCTTGTAGTCATATTAAGTCATTTTAAGACATGAAGAGTGTCCAGAAATACAGTGCACCCCCAGACTGGGCAAGAAGAAAAAAACTAACACAACTAAAACAAAACAAAAAATACCCAACAAGTCAACAACAACAACAACAGGAAAAAAAAAAAAAACAACCCAAAAAAAGCCACAAAAAGAAAAATCATCTAGCAATATCCTAGCTAAAAATACCTGCCCCTGAATATTACACCAAATCTGTGCATCTCCATGTTCAGAGAGCACACAAGCTTCCAAGTTTAATCCACCTCTGTCCTTCTTTTCAGTAAAGCATGATGCTAGTGCTGTGATGACACAAACTCCCATGGTGTAAGTTGTTTTTACCAAGTTCTTCAATAAAATACTCACTTGGAATTTACATTATGTAAAATGAAATGTGCATAGTTTTTGTTATTATAGAGCCTGGTACTGGATAATGAGAGGAATTAAAAATCCACTTATCCATTTAATAGCTATCAATCAAAATTCCTCAAGGAAAATTCATTATGAGAAAGGCTGCTTTGAGTAACAGCAAACATTTTTGGAGTTTTAATTTTTCCACACAGATGATGCAAAACAACACGACTGTTGGCATTTAGCCCACCATGGCAAGTAACTACTTGCCCTACTTGTTTCCACTGAATCTCCACATTATTCCTTCCTGGATAAATTGTCCTTCACAGCTTGCACATGAAAGGCAAAATATTGTCTCCCTCTAAGTATACATAGTCCTTGGTTTCCCCTACAAGCCTACACCTCGTCTATCAATCCTTACTTCACGATGTATGTTATGGTCACATTACTCCTGTCTAGAATGAGCAAAACAATTAGTGTCTCACTGAAATGGGTGGAATTCTTCTGTATAAGCTTCAGAACAGCAGATGCAAATCGCAAATTTAGACTTATAGCAAACCACATCATAGGAATCATCAGTAAATCAATCCATCTCACACTGCTCATTCAGTTCTGCTCTTGTTTTGATTTGTAATATATAATAATTCACTTTGTCATCCCAACCTTTTGAAAATAGAAACACCTATGCTGGTATTTACCTTTATGACCAAGAGGCCTATGTACAATACATACATCCTACTGTATATAGTCATATTTTTTTAACATAGAATTATGCATAAGTCACTGAAGTCATACAATTGCAATTTGTATGCATCAGCTGCTCAGAATGTCTGAATTGCGTTTAAAAGAAGTTACATTTGATCTATCTTTTAGATGACATTGCAGCTGTCAAGACCTCCATTACCATAGTGTGCACAAATTTTAAAATTGACCTCAGACAGCACCACTGGGCTCATCCAGGGAGCTCAAAGAAAAAAACCTGGACACCTCTAGAAAGCCAGAGTCAGCACAGGAGTTTGGCACAGGACTGACAGTGACATACAGCCCATATCTGGCAAGCAAGGGAGAGAGTTAAGCCAAAGATACTGATAAGAAACTCTCTGTTGACATACATATATAGATTTCATTTTAAAATCAATTCCCACACAGATTTATGTGTACATTTATGTAAGCATACAAATATTTTATATACCAGTCTGTTCTTCCAGCCCTTTATATACTAAAAGGCACATCAAAAAGGTAAAAAACCACACAAAAAGCAATCAGCATCTTGAGTTACAAGCGAAGAGTTTTATGATAAGATGAGAAATCATAATTTTCATGCAAACATATACAAGTGTTAGAATTTGACTGTTCCTTTGTCTTCATATATGTCTACAAATCACTGCCAGGAAGGGAGGAAAGAGGACAATCACCTATGAACTAAATTCTGATGGTTTAAAATTGCAGGTACTCATCACAAGGATCTCACAAAAATTCATGTAGTCAAACTTCAGCAGCCTATAGACTTAATTCTGGATTAAACATTTATAAATTACCTGTGCTTTCCCCAGCTACTGGAAGCATCATCAACAGGCTTTACATTCAGGCTGACAGTATTTAGTTGTCTTTTTTTACAGATTCCACCAGAACAAACGACAGATTAATCCTCTTCAACATTTCTTCCCAAAACCTGAACGAAAAGTTATAAAAATCCCCAAAACCAAACCCAACATAGAAAAACCCAATCCTAACCATATTGCAAAACATTATTACAAGAATAGGCTTCATACTTAAACAGTACCACAAAAAAAAGTAACAAATCTACATCCAACATTTTACAATTTATTAAACCTTAACAGACATGATTATGCTTGCAGTTCATTTTACCTAATCTGTAATTGTGAATACTATTTTTATGGTTTAAACATTTCTGACACATTTCTTTTTCTAAGCATAAAAACTACACAAATGTAAACAGTGTCACAAAAATAAATACTGAACAACACAGTTGCTTTCATTTACTCAAATGCCAACAAATTTAACTATCTCCAGTTTTAATATTCAGGTATCTTGTCCCTCATCTTACTAAAAAAAGTGATAGATTTGATCTTACACAGGATAATCTGGTTTTCTCTACTTCAGGCAAGCGTTACTCCACAGCTATCCAAAAATCTTTTGTACAACAGTCCTGAAACTATACTTCCTGCCATCTAGAAGAGTTACAATCAGCAAATATTAATATTGTAGCTTTAGTAAGAAGTAACTAGAGCTTCTTAAAACTAAAAATACTATTTCAGCAACTAAACGCTACACAAATTTAACCTAACGTGAAATAAATAACCAAGATTCATCTTTTAAGACTTAAGAGAGTCAGAATTGATCGGCAGTTTATGACAGAGATCAGTATTTGCCCTTGCAGAAACATCCTTGGAGGGAGAAGAAAAGTAGGTAGAAGGAGCATCCATCCCATGCAGGAAAATGAAAAAAAGCACACATTGAACACATAAATCACACAATTAAACACACAAAAAACTGTGTGAATAGACT
This sequence comes from Orthonyx spaldingii, assembly GCA_013397795.1. NCBI lineage: Eukaryota > Metazoa > Chordata > Aves > Passeriformes > Orthonychidae > Orthonyx > Orthonyx spaldingii. The sequence goes on along the minus strand of VZTJ01002876.1, from coordinate 448,794 downwards.
TGACACTGAAGGATGCAGCAGTCCTGTTACTTCCCAGTTTTTTCACATGGTTTACTTCCAAATAAAGCCTAAGTATTGGCTTTGAATGTGATTATTTTTTGAGTCATATCAGTGAGGGGAAATTATTTATTAGAAACCAAGTTTCCTGTACACATAGTATCTTAAAATCAAAGCCACCAACTATGTCATTTGTGTAAATATAAAATGTGATGCTTCCCTATATTCAAACTCTTTCCACTTTCTCTTACGTCTGTGAAATGTCCTTTTGATTTGTATCTGGCTGAATTAGAAAGTGTACCTAAAACCACATGTGTACTCTCGAATCCATTCACCTTCCTATTCAGTAGTAGCAAAATCAAGTCTCAAGAGTTCCCTATTAAACAAATGAAGTTCTTCACTAGGTATCAGTCATTTCACGTGACCATTCTGCAACTAAGAGCAACAACTGCCCTAAAAGATGCAGTATCAAACCTGTATCTGCTAGACTGATGAAAAAAGAAATTGCTGTGTGCCTATCATACTGAGATGGTTAGGCTCAGGCAAATTTAAGAGGGGAAAAAAGCAAAGAAAACAGACCTAGAACTGATCTAAGTTCTTACAAGAGTTGCTAAATATTATACTAAAATACAAAGCATATAACTGGTTGTCTGTTTTGTGATCTTAATGGTCTGCCTGCACTAGGTGGTATGAAAGGAAAACTTCAGTTATCTGGGAAGAATCCGCTTATGAGTCCCCATCCTCACACCTCTCAGTTCACTAAAATTAATAGAGTTAAGGCTCTCACTCATTTTAAATTGAGCACAAAAAGATTTGGTTCTTACAGTTAAAAACCATGAGAAGGAAAAATACCTTTTGCTATTCTTGCTTAAGTATCTTTTACAGTAGCTAAATATATTTCAAACTGTTATGTTTCACTAAAATCTCAATTTGCACTAACAACCTTAATGAAAACAACCAATGCTGGAAATGTGAACTTTCTAGAAGACTGTTATAGCTGGTCCTTTCTGTAGTAGGATACCAAGCAGCTTTATTCCACCACTTTGCCATATCATTGTAAAACTTACTGAGCTAAAAGATGCACTAATCAGCATTGCTCTCGACTCCACAGAGGAAAGCAACATCTCCTGCTTTTAAAGTTGCAACATTACCAACCAACCAACATTTTCACATCGACTAAGCTATTAGCACAGAAATACTGCCCACTCTTTTTTTTCTTTAATAGGAAAAAATTGTTTGTCAGAATGTACCACTGATTAACAGAAATTTAACCACTCAGAATACACTAGTACCAATGCCATTTTTGATGTGTGCTTATGAGTCATCAAAACACAAAAGATATGTTTTCTTATCCAACTGAAATATTGTAAGAGAAAGTCAGGCAACTTGCTGAAAAGCATCAGCATTTGTTAGGCAAGAAGAAGAACATATTTCTACATTGCTTAGCATCCATACAATTAATGAGACATACTATGACACAAGAACACCAGTTCCTCTTTCGGAGGCAATATAGCAGTGGATCAAAACTAATCACAGTCTGGTGACATCTTGTTTCACAGACATGCTTTAAAACACTTCTACACACAGGACTATTTTCTTCACATGAATAATGGAAGATAAGGAGCGCACGCTTTGAAATAAGGTAGAATCTTAAAAATTCTCTGCATCTTCTCTTAACCAATTTATATCAGCATCACAGACAAGATTTGCCAACAGCAGTATTTGTGATTGCATGATGATCCTAGCAAGCTTTTGTCTTGCAAATACTACTCAAAATTGAGTCTGGGCACGACTCTACTCTCCTTAATGTGACAAACAGTCCTGTTGCCACTCCCCCCAAAAAACTACTCATGGAAGTCAGACAGCAGGAGCAGGCCATTAAATGGGATGAAGTAAAAAGAACCAACCACTGCACACTCCTGTATGCTCCACCACACAATGATAAACTTAGGCACTCAGTCATCATAAGGCAAACAGAAAGCAATAAAACCACTGCCAAGCTCAGGGTTTTAAGGTGACACAGACTGAAAGATGAAGAATACTATTTTATTAGGTCACTCAAGCTTATCTACACTTTGTTCCCTGTTAGTCACCATCATCCTTCCATCCTACCAACACACACAAACCAACCTGCTCTGCACTCCAATGACTGAACACCGCTCCTAGCTATGTTGCCACCTTAAAACTAATGCAACTTTCGGATACAGGACCCTGCTTGCTCTGTAGCAACTATTAGCAGAACAAACACTTGGGCACACCTTTGCAAACTCACTGCCAACATCTAGTGTTTCCAAAAGTTCTAGCATAAACAGATAAGCAAAGCCATAGTTGTAGCTGGCAAACTGACCGTTTATCCAGCTTTTCTCATAAATTTGCAAAGCAAATGACCTAGCAATAATTTATCTCCCTTGCCTTCCCTGGTAGCTGGAATTACTGTGCCACTCATACAAAGTGATCTAGCAACAGAAATACTTCATGAGTTAATAACACCTATATTAGCTTGTTGATTTATTATTTTCAGAATGATCCATCAGCTTTACAGATAGACCTAATGAACTAAAATTTTTCCTAACAAGCCACTTTCTTAGAGCAGCCACTCTTATCCTGAAATGCAGAGATAAAAAGAACACTTATCGGACAACTAGGTGTTATTATGGCTAGCCAGTATACTAGCACTTGCTTTTGATTAATACTGTACATCTAATTTTAGCATGCTAAACCCATGGCTCAGGAAAAGTTTGCGAAATCACCAAGTATCTCCAAGTAGTAAATTATCCTATGCTAAAATAATGAAGTATATAACTGCCGACAAAGTGATGGAAAACAGGGAGTTTGGCTAACACTACAAACATGCATATCATTCCTATTAAATATGCAACACTTGAGGTATAAAACCAAACTAGTAGCACTGATTTACAGAGACCAAAAAACCACCTGAGAATACTTCTGCCAAAAATTTTAACAGTATTTCTAAATCTTAAAGACAAACTGTTCCCATTTACAAGGCACACATTTCCACCACTCTTTTAACCCCTTCAACAGCAGAACACATTCTAGGTAACTCATACATGGATCATTCCCCCAATGTGATTTCAAGGACCTGAAATTTCTTCAGTATCAGTAGTTGTAGCAGGCTCCGCAAAGCCCAGAAGTGAATGAAGTGCCTGCCATCCAAGTTATGATCTGCTGAATGAGAGTGGCTGCAGAGTTCTCCTAAAATCCAAAGCATGTGCAAGCACTGTACAACAAGTCCCCTCCCACGCTATGTAAAAGGGCATCTTTCCCAGCAGTTGCCATATTGTGAAAATGATGCCTACAAACAAAACCCCAAAATAAACACCTTAAAACAATGACTTAAATGACTGTATAACTGAACTCAGCAGCCGGAGACACAAAGCAAGTAGCAAATGATGTATCCCTCACTTGCAAAAGTCCTAAACTATGTTCTTGTTAGCAAGCTCCACATCACACCTAGCAACCAAATTTGAGCAGCAGACTCACACTCCCAGAGACCAGACACCAAGTAAATAAATACGGCAAAGATAATAAAAGCAGAGAGGATCACCAACAACCCCTATGCAGACCGGGCTTCAAGCATTAAGCATACTTTCCATCACTGATTTCATACAATACATCACCTAATGCACTGAATATGGATAATTACTATCTTAGCTATTTAGGCTACTTAGACCTGTTTCCAGGAGCTTTTCTGCTGAACTATTTAGACTGACTAAAAGTCATGGTTTTTGCACAAGAAACAGAAGAAAGCAAGATGAAGACTCGCCAGGGCTATCTGGGCAATTTAATTCAACAGTAATACTGCAATATTTAATACAATTCACTGAAAATGATTTGTGTAGTACTGTACTGATTTACAATAAATAAAAAAATATACTGACTCTATGAAAATAAAAGGGAATTAACAGCCTGTACTTCAGAGGATAAACTCTTGAGCTTAAATACTGTAATCCTTACACTGCTGCTTAAGGGAAGGAAAGTATTCTAGAGAAAACAGAGTCATTGACATAAAAAAAGTCACAGCTTGGTATTTTCCAGCTGAGAAACATTAAATCAAACTATATGTTTTTACCCTACCAAAAAACAAAGCTTTTTTAATCTCAACATTCAAAATTCTCCTGTCTTTTGCTCCATGAACGTTCAATTTACTCCCACCTAGTTCCACACAGATAGGATTTATGATTACGTTGTTCTAAGGAACTGCAGAAGTACTAGACGCCAATAAAGATTACAGACCAAATGAAAGGTAACTCCTAAGTATTGTGTCTGTATAGCTAAATAAACCTACTCACTTGTTTTATTTGTACTGTTACCTCAACCAGTCCCACTACAATAATCAAGACAAGCAAGGGCTCAGGAAATAGATCTGAAAACAAAAGGCTTCTTACACATCTCCCAGCCCAACTTGTATGGCTACACATGCAGCATGTACACACACCTTTTCAAACCCTTTTATGTACTCATAAAAAGATGAAGCCCAGGAGATGAACAAGCAGGGTGTTGAGGGAGTCCAAACACAAGTACCAATATCGGGCACAGGAACACAGGTAGAGGCATCCCTATTCCAGTTATACAGGACATCGGGAGAAAACACCACCAAGCCACAAGAAAGTAACACGTGGGCCAAAATCGCCAGTGAGGACCTGCGCTGGGACAGAAGCTAACTCCGTGCCACCCACAGCTGAGAGACCAGGAGTCGGCACCCAGACCCACGGCTGGACCAAGGTCTGCGACCACGGACAACGGCGAGTGGACATCACCACAGCAGCAAGTGCGCGAAGGGGCAGAGACGAGTCCCTCCCGACCCCGGACAGCCTTACGGGTGGCGGGAGAAGAGCCCCGGCAGCCCAGCATCGCACTGGCGGCCTCTTTTGTTCTCCACCGAGACCGGCACAGACCCATCGCCTGCGCCCGCTCCGGGCCGCCTCCGAGCGCTCATCCCAGGGGGGACCCCGCTACCTCTTTTCGGCCTGGGGAAGCTCTCGTGCAGGTGAAAGATGACTTTCTCCACAAAGTGCTGAATGTTGCTGTGCTCAGGCCCTCTGACAAACACCATCCAGTCGTGGGTGAAGCCTTCCACGGTGGGTTTCTTCCTGACCTGGGCTCGGTGTCCCAGCTCTAGCTTCACCTGGACGGCACACTGCGGGAGAAGAGGCGGAGAGCGGCCAGTGAGCGCCCCACCGAGTGGAGACGGGGCGGGCAGCCGCGGGGAACCGGGGGGACCGTATCGCGGAGGCACACGGACACAGCGGTACCATGAACACGGCAAAAAGGACTCAGTGGGGGGAGAGCTGGCAAAGCCAGCAAGGCACCGCTGCAACAACAAAAAACAGGCGCCACAGGCGAGGGCGTAGAGCAGCTTTCGGTGCCACCGAGCGAGCGCGGGGAGGCGACCGGGGCTCCGCTGTCAGGGACGCTCCGTCCTCCCCTCGGCGCCTCCGCGCCCGCTGCCCGCGCTGCGGCGGCTGGACCGCGGCTCCCTCCGGTGCGTGCGCGCGGCGCGCCGCCGCCGGGAGCAGCGGGAAGCAAGGAAAGCCGCACGCGAAGAGAAGAAATTCCCGGGCACGCCAGCCCCTTCCCGGCGGCGAGCACCCGGCGGCGCCGGGCAGCGCGGGGCGGAGGAGACCCGCAGTACTCACTCACCGAGCCGGCCATGCCTGGGGCGCCGGTTCCGCCGGGGCGCTCGCTGCCGTCCCCCACCCCCACCGCGCAGCCCTAATTCATGAGGACGTGGAGGAGATGGCGGGCGCGCAGAGAAGCGGCGAGCGGCCGGCAGGCATCCTCCGTTTCGCTGCTCCCGCCGGCTGCGGCGGCGGCTGCCGCCTCCGGCTGGCGGCCC